>VWZT01016595.1:378199-490345 GCA_013397055.1 Pachycephala philippinensis | reverse complement strand
CCCCCCGCCTCCCGCCGCCGCCGTGTCGCGGGGGAGCCCCGCCGCCCGGGTGTGTGCTGCAGAGGGGTGCGAGGGAGCGGGATTTCCTTTCCCCGTCCACCTCCTCCGCCCGCACTTGGCATCTCCATCACCCACATTCCCCGTCAGAGACCGACCTGGAGCGGGGGCCGGCGGCGGGGACGACGGCTGAGGCTTGTCTCCGTTTTCTAAGTAGAAAGGTCACTCTTCCCCACCTCCGGTAAAATAAAGGGTTTTTTTTAATTCAGGCAGGTCAGCATGGGTCACAGCCTGCCAAGTTTCCCCCAGCGGCTCTGTGGCCTTTGGCACATGCACCAAAGGTGCACCAGGACAGATAGCGCGAAAATAGGACAGGAAGATGGAAATTGGATGAAAGAGCATCGCTTGCATATTCACCCCCAGCAGCAGCTCTGGTTTAGCTTTCAACTCACCCCCGAGTTCTGTAGCGCCAGAAGTGCCCATATAGCGGCACATCACGTGCGCACCAACCTTGGCACTCAGCGCCTGAAGTGTCTCCAGACACCTGCCTGCCTGCCTGGCACAGCTGACCAGGACCAGGCTTCCAGGCAAGGAGCCAGGTGCCCCAAGACCAGCCCTGCACTGCGAGGCAACCAGAGATGCAGGCACTCTTCCCTCAGGTCACCCACGCAGGTGCCTGGCAAGGGCACCCTTGGTGGGACACAGGCTGCTCACATGGTGTGAGCTGCTTCTGGTACAGTGCAAGGAATTGTTACCTTTGATCTCCAGTGGGGACAAAACAGGTGCATCTTCACAGAAGATGCTTGCTGGATTTCAGTTCTGAGTGCAGTTGTATCAAAAATACGGAAACACAGAAGAATGTCATTGAACCATGTAAGAAAGGGCTGAAAGAAACTTTGAGACATCATCCCCCAAGAAAGACAAGAGCAACTTTATCAAGAGGGAGAAGGAAGGACTAAAACTTTGATATATAAAAAGTGGATAAATGAAGGATAATCAAATTTGAGAGGAAGAAGGTAAGATACTGCTATATAGGCATTCCAGGCATAAATACTCTAGAGGAAAAACTGTTATTAATGCCGAGCATGGAGATTTAAGATGGAGTGGAAAGAAAGTAGGAAAGAGTAATATTCGGATCTTAAATAAGGAGGCCTCCAATACAGTGAAATGTCTAAAAGGTATGAGATAATATCTCAAAAGGATGTGTTGCAGGACACATTACTCAGTTTTTCAAAAAAGCTCAGCTTTTTTGTGCAGGAGGAATGGTTGGCTCTTTAGGGATACCCACCACACCACCTCTGTCTGTAATGCTTTAGTTCCTCATCTGCAGTATGCAGATGGCCATTTTTCCTGCCTTTTTCCTTTGGTATGACCACCTTGCCCTGCAAGATTTTCACTGAACCTTTTTTATCTTTTGGAATGATTACATCTTGTTTAGAGCTGTAGTGCCACCAGGGTGCCACTACCAAGTTCATACAATGCAGCTTGGACTCCAGGCAGCAACTGTGCTCATTAGTTTATAATTTCCAATTCAAAGGAGTACTAGATTCTGGAGGCAGATGGCTGGGTTCTTGTGTCCGATTCTTTGAGACAAATGTTTTCTAATCCACTTGCTGGACATAAGTATTTCCTTTGTAGAAAGGTGTCATTCCATGTAGAGTAGTTGTTCAGCTGATTCTCACACGCAAGCATTTGTGCATTGCCATCAACCTTCCTTGGCTTTTCAGCTCTGGATAAAGTGGTACCAAATCTGGCAGTGCCAGACACAGCAGTAGCAATGGCAAGGGATGGCTGATAACCTCTGTATTTGTCAGCATGAGAAGCAAAATAATGCACCACCATTTCTGAAACCAAAATGTGATTGTTTGTGTAATGTGCAATCTGTTCTGAACCGGTTTTAAAATCCGTTTGTTTAATTTGCATGTACTTATGCACGAGGGCATCCCTGAGTAATTAAAAATATATAGCATCTCTGTGTTTGATGTTCTGTCACTGGTGGAGCCTGAGCCAACACAGAAATCACAAGTTAAACAACAAATACATTGCCAAAGCTGTCCTTAGTTAAGAAAGCTGATTTAAACAAGGAAGTAAACATAAAAACCATCTTAGTTTTCAGATGTCTTATTAGTAAGCAGCAGGGAAGAAGGAAATCAATCTTTGCCAAGTGAAGAGAGATAACAGTGACAGAAAAATCATTTTAATTTCCACCTAGTAAGCTGATATTAAATTAAACAGGAATACTAATACATGTAGCTTTTAGTTTTCTCTTTCTCGATTCCCTTTGAAAATGTGCTGCAGCAAATACACATTTGCAAGGAAGAACATGCACAAAAGATGGGTAAAAAGACCCACAGTCACAACGTAATGCAGGCAGCTTTAAATGCCCAAATTAAATCCCATGGTAATGTACGGGATGCTTATGCAACGTGGATGGCACAAGGAGACCAGGCTGTTTCTCGTTAATTTCACCAGCAATCTTAGCCAAAATGAAGTTATCCTTGCTCCCTGTCGGCTCTCCAGTCCTCCTGCCAGGATGTTTATTCAGACCTGCTAAAATCTATTGAAAAGTCAGGGTCAGTTTTATATCCCCAGGCTTGGACAGTCTGTGTCACCCCGGATTCCACTAATGCGAGCAAATCCTGATGGCTCGTGGTACATCCCTGACCTGGGAGGAGATCCGAAGCCATTGGATCCCCGGGAGTGGGCTGTGGTGTTTGAGAAGGAAACAACCAGTGGTGTGTGCTAGTGGGTAAGGTATGTGCTTGGATAAGCAGAGATTGCTGCTTGGAGAAGTTGTGACTATTAACCTTCTCTCACTGTAACCCCAAAATTGGCAGCAATGCAAAACCAATGTGTTTCCCTCTTACAGTAAGGACAGCAGCAGACTGGGCAGGACACTGATGAGTTGAGGTTGAAATAAATACATTTTTTAATTCCTTTATAAATGAAAACATCTAACCAGCCTAATCCCTTTTTTTTTTTTTAGAACAGTTGCTTTTGTATATAATTTCAGGGGTGTCAGTGAAAGGCTTGTGATTTACACTGGTGTTAGCTGGAGGCAATTCTGGTTCAGACAGTCAAACACAGACTGATCATTTCTAAATATGATATCTCATTGCATGCCCAGTTTCCAATGGCTTCACGGGAATTTTAAATGCAAGAAAAATATAAGGAGACATTTTCTGGTTTATTAGAATGATTTTCAGACTTACAGAACAATTCCTTGGAGAATGAGTGTCAGGAACATGTCTAAGATGCCCAGTGAATGCACATGGCCAACTGTTCCTGGAATGTGTCTGCACTGAAGAGGGTCACACATGTTAGAAACACTAAAGGCAACTGTGAACAAACGGGCTTGAGTGCAGCAGTTTGTCTGGCATTGCTGCACAGTGCTTAGTGCATGTTAATTTACCCCAACTTTCAGTCTATTATCTTAAAAATGGATATATTCAGTAGTTTTTGCTGTAGAAGTTTTATTACTCACTGACTTCAACAAAACCAGAATTTTACCTAGTTATAAGAAAGTACAGTTAAATTAGTGAAAAATTGAGTCTAATCTACTAAAATAATACTTTAATGTGAGCAGAAACAAAGGAAAACACATTGTTGAAGGGAGTGATGGTGCTTTTCAGAGCCTTCCACCTCTTTCAGATAGAGCGTTTTTCAAATAATTTCCAAGCCAGAAGTGATGGAATGACTGCCTGGCAGCTACCTCTGTATCTTTAGTGATTTTTTCTGAGTGGATATATGTCTATATCATAAAAACACTGATGCAAGTGGCAGTAACTAGATTGGACAAATCCATAGATTACATGTCAGGCTTCAAGTACTGCTTTTTAGGCCAAAATGCTCTGTTGCCAAGACAGTATCTGTTCTGTGAATTAGAAGAGAATTATCAACCATCTCACATTTCATGATGATGGACACAACATAAAAGCCTGGGTAGACATGAACACGCAGCGTGAAGAGCAATCAAACAAACAGAACAAATCTCCCTCTCAAAAGAGTGAGCAAGAAAACAAGATCTGAGTTATCAGATATGTTAATTAATGGACCTCCCTTTGGTCAGCTATTTGGATGAACCAAAGTAATGAGAAAAATCATAGGAGTTCATAATCCATATGCATTATTCAGAAGATGCAGTTTAATGTAAGGGGGTGTAAGAGTTTACAGTTTGGAAAAATTCACAGCAAGGAGAGGTGTTGCAGTTTGCAACAAGTTAGGATCATCCCACAGAGAGGTATAAAATAATGGTCATTTATGGGGAGAAGAAAAAGCACTTATTGGCCACAGCAAAGAACAGATTAACTGAGTCCTAAGCACAACGCAGTTTTGAAAAAAAAAAAAATGTTCTTTATAGAATACTTGAGAGTAGAAATGCAGGCTGGAGACAGGAGTTACATATTGTCAGGCTGCATCACGTCAGTAATACCCTCCTGGGGTACTGGAGTTCCACTTTCCAGGTTAGAGTGTTTGGGAAAAGAAAGGCAAGAAAAAGCAACTAAAATTACTCAAGGCTGTAAGAATGGAATCTTTATCAAATCAAAGCTTCAAACTGGGGCAGAAAATCAGGTAGCTCTACTTTCCCAGACTCTCTTGAAGCTACGGATACAAGCCCTCCTATGTTTTCAGGGGAGATACCAGCAGAGGATGGACAGATCCGTTTGCCCTTGGGTTTACTTAGAGGCCCCCTGGGCCTCTCTCAGGGCATCTGGCTTATGGCACAGGCAATTACATTTGGGGTAGTGTTTGTGCTATTCCCTCACACGCTGCTGGCTGTCCTTGTGCTGCTCCTGATCCAAACCTGACACCTCATCCCAGAAAAAGAGGGAAGATGGTGTGTGTGATGATGCAGGAACTGGCATGGCCTGGCCGTAGGGACCATATTCGCTGTATTCCCCAGGCTGAATTTCACCCTGTACCTAGCTGAGGCTGTGTTTTGATGCCAGCTGGATTTATTCTTGATGTCGTTGTCTGCTACAGTGACTTGGGGTTTCTAAGAGACCACGAGAGCAAGTTTTATGTCCCTATGGTTATGCAGTGGGGTTGAGACTCGGGAAAGCTCAGTCCCACTCCTGCCTGTGGCACTGCTTCACTATCCAGGTTTGGGTGATTTACTTAATTCTTCTGTCCTGGAGGAATAGAAAGTGGATGTGATTTGCGTTGCTGTATTGTTGTGAATGTAACTGTGAAATACTGCGTGTTCTCGAATATCATCCTTTTTCAGATATCAGCCAACTGTTACTGGCTCTTAGGGAGAGGAACATGTGATTTGACAGGTACGCTTCCCTGACAAGAAAAGTCAAGCTGTTTAGAGAATGAAGGTACTCCTAAAATTGCCACTTGCACAAACCTCAGCTGCACTTTTGTTCTTCAATTTTATCAACAGGAATTTGAAAACCTGAAATAAACTCAGCAAGCAAGTTAAGAAAAAGGAGGTTCAAAGGAGTTATCTCTGACCTAATTGACTATGAACGCTTTTGATATGTCTTTTGGATCAGAGGACAGAAGAGAGCTTATGTTAGGCATGTGTCCATCCTAAGAGGTAGCTAATATGGCTCAGCTATGTTTCCATCAGATTTCAAAAGAGAAATCTGATGAAATTTTAATGTCTTCTCCTTCCTACCTGGTACAATGGTGGAGAAGTCTATAAAAATGTATTTTTTGTTTGACTCTTTTCAATTGTGCTAACCTAGTCTTTTTTTTTCATCTAGTGCAGGGAGGAATATACAAATTCCCTTCCCTTCCCTTCCCCTTAGCTCATCCTGCACACTCCTACACAAACATTTTACAAATACCTTCGGTTATGGATTTTTTATTTGCACTGAATTGAAATCTGTCCTTTTATATCATACATCGGGAATGAAAAATCTGCACTGAAAACCAAACCCAAGGTGAACTATTTAGAAAACACAGAGTTGCCCAACATCATACTGAGTTCAGTGGAAGAGCTGGGGGAGAAGCTTTCTTTTGGTTTTTTTGCATGCAACTTTAGAGAATCCCTAATGAGTTAAAGATTTGGATGTTGGACATCAAAACAGTGTCCTTTCAACTTTAAATCATTTTCTTTAGCCAGTGACCACAGAACTGGACTTTAGGACTAATAGCTCCACTCACACAACCACTAGATACACAGTTTTGCTGTGATGGAGATTCGCTTCAACAATCAAGCTGTCATTTAAAGAGCAGAAAGATGTCCTGAAAAAAAATGATAGCTCATGTGCAGTGTGAAAGAGATCAATATGCCTAACAAAAGGCTCTATCCTGGGTCTGTTTGAAAGATGAGGAACAATGTATTCTGCCAGGAGTGAACTAGTTTTTTCTTCTATCTATCTCGTGCTGGTAGTAAAGAGAGATTAGACATGGTCACTGTTAAATGCTGTTATCCTTTAGTGGCATTTGGATTTTCTTTTATAGATTTTTCTTTCTGCAGGGGTTGCGTGTTTATGTTCAACTTGCTCCTCTGTTTCCGTGCCATAAGAAGTCAAACTGGCCAGCTAAGAGAAATGAATCCCAAGCTTGCTTGAGGAGCAGCTGGTTTGATGGGTGCTGGCAATATGATGTACTTTCTTCTCTGTGTAGCAGAGTGGCGTTGGTGTCCCCTTATCAGGGCTCCCATTGCTTTGAGCATTTTTTCTAAGAGATAACAAAAGGCAGCCTGTGTTTGGAGTATAGTCAGAGGAAAGCTGAAATGTGTGTGCAACAAATAAGGCACTGGGAAAAGTAGGTCAGGGCTGGTCATGACAGAACCACTTGTTTAAACAAATGTGCAGGATTACCAGGTTTTGAACAGATCAGTCCTGAGTTAAACATGTAACTCAGCTGGGAAGCTTTGTTTATCACAGCACCTCAGGATCCTCTCAAAGCACCTATGTTTACTAGCAGATGCCTAGCCATTGACAGGATGAGGCTTTAATGACATTTAGGAGGAGGTGAAGACTGTTACTAAATAGGAGACTGAATTTATTTAGAGCAAAATAAAAGTTTGGTTTTAAGAAGTATAATGAATTCAGCTAATTCAACTTACTCCCACATAATTAGTAGCAGAAATTTCTAACATCCAATAACCTGTTGTGAGACTGGGAGAAAATATTTTTTTGATGGTCTAAAGAAGCCTTTCAGATTCAAGTTTGACCCAAGTACAGCACTCAGAATGCCAGATCTGTCTTTAAGGATTTTATTCTATTTCCTCTTCATTGCTATAGGCTGCACTGTGCTGCAGTAGGGGTGTGTTTTCTGAAACAGATATTAAAAAAGAAACCATATTGGGATACACAGTACAAGCACCGAGCACTTTTCCAGAAAGATAGGCAAAGAAGTCAAGAAAAGTGGATTTATGTTCGCTTCAAACACCATGCCTGATTATCAGGTGAAAAAAAGAAAGATAATGGTGCAGCATGATCAGTAACAGATGAGGTTTTTGGCTGTGTAAATGCTGTTTTCCTATCAAGATCACACTGTCTCCCTTCTGAGCTCTCAAAGGGGCAGCTCAGCTCCGGGTGCGTGGGTCAGACGCAAGCTGAGGAGATACATCCAGAAGGTTTGCATGCCTGCAGCCTCCTGAGCAGTAACATCCCACCATTCCTCACCAGCGTTTTGTGAAAGAAGCACAGTTTGCTGCACAGCAGAACTTATCACTGAGATTTTGACAAAGCTAGTCACAATAGCTTGGCACTTTTAATTGAACTTTATGGAAATCTCGGTAGTTAAGTTTGCCTGTCTGTCTTTTAACCGTACTGTACTTCAGGAAAATACTAGATCATGGAAAAGAGAATATTCTTACCCCTTCAAGGGCATAGATGCTGGAAAGCAGGAGGGGAATTAAGGGGGCATATAGTGGATTGCTTGGAATTTTCTGCTGGAAAAACTTCCAAGGAAAAATATTCATCTCCTAAAAACAAGCTCTTGGTGGAAAAAAATCAGATTTGGAAAGAGCATTTTGGTTTACACTGGGAAAATGGGCATTTTTGTTCTGCCACACCTAGCCAGATGAATCTTACCAGCTGTGCTCTCTGCCTTCGGGACTTTATCGGAGGCTTGGTGTGGGGTTCCAAAACGCTTCAGTTCTCCACCGCCTTGACCCTTCTCCTGCTTACTTCTCTCTGGTATCTAGGCAAGCAGGGTAAGGCTGCCATAACCTACATTCCCACTCTTGAAGTTTAAATCAGACCTACACTCATCTCTTTGTGTATTGTCACCTTACCTTGAAGTATAGTTCAATGGGCAGAGCTGGAATGCATCAGAATTGGGTTCAGTTTCCTACTCTGCCCTGGGCTCCATAGATAATGCTAAAGAAGTCACGTAGCCCGAAGGCATCAAACAGGGATAATAATAACTCCCTCCATTACAGGTAAGTGTCTCAGGATAAGTACAGTAGAGGCTATGAGTAGCCACATATGACCAAGAATGGAGCATATCAAAGCACAGATATGTATCATCATCAGAAAGAGGAACAGATTCAGAGACAAGAGCTTGAAAACTGCCTACCCATGCTGTAGTCGTTAAAGCCATCCTGAAGGCAGGCAAGGGAAAGTTAAAAATAAGATGTGCTCCTGATGCTTTGGCTTTTTGTGCCTTCTGCAGTTGAAACAAGTTGTGGAAGCTGCAGCTGCAGGCCCCGGAAGCAGCGTTCTTTGCCCAGTACAATCAGAACAATCCTGCTCCATGGTGTCTTGCCAAGAGGGAAAGGTCAGATCTGACCTGTGACCCCTTTCTAACGTCAATGGCAGGTGCCCGTGGGAAAAATTAAAAGCTTAAAAGATATTTCTTGTCACAAAACATTCCTCTGAGGAATTGTCCAGAGCAGAATATGGAAGTGAGGGAGAAAGCTTCAGTGTTGGGGAAAGACACCCTTCCTACATTGCAGCAGTCTGTAATACTGTGAGAAGACTTCTTTTCGCATTGGTGAAGCAAATCTAGAGTAGTGTGTAAAAGTAAAGCCTGCCACATATTGAGACCAACTGATTTCAACACAGAAATGAAGTTGCTAGTTCTCATGCCTCATGGGCACTGTGTATTTTTTATTTTAGCACAATGTGCTAAATGGTGGTTTTGGTACATTAGAGTACAGGTTTTAAAAAGTCTGAATTTGGAACAGACTTTCAGACTGTTCAAGTGTCTGCAGAAGATTTTGTTGCAAAATCTGGAACCAAGCATGATATTCAAACACAAAATACAAACCACCTTCCAGCACCATACATCAGAAGTCATTAAATGATCATGTTTTTGTATCAGTAATAAAGGTAGGAGATAGGCTAAGTTTTACTGCAATTGTCAGTTACAAATGTGTCATGTTTGCCCTCATAAAAGATAAAACTAGCAAGATTTAATCACAGTTTAATTGATTAAATTAAGTGAATCATTTCTCTTAACTAAGGTGTAGAGTCTAATAGGAAACAGTTCCGACTCTTTCCTTCCGTATATCTCTGGACAATCTCTCCTAATTCTTGTTAATTCAGGTAATATCCTTTATAACATTGTTTACGTTTTCCCATTTTGTCACAAGCAGGAATTTATTTGGCAAAAGTATTGACATTTCTAAGTTACTGCACATAACAAACAAGTGGTATAAGAGCCAATAACCTTGAAAATATGTACCCAGCATTCTGTCCTTTGCTTATACAGTGCTTTACACAGGATTATTTTCATCCTTTCCCTCGTGTAGGAATTGGGAGAGCTACTCCAAAACTTTGCAATATCAAAACAAGTAGAAACTAGAATGGGCAAGTGGCAGAAAATCAGGTTGCAAACACTTTGTCTTTTTTGTTTGATTTATGCCTTTACATTTGCATGACGACGTTTTCAGCTGAATCCTGCACCATTTCTGTCAGTGAACTTCTATCATTAATGGTCAGAAACTTGCTAGAATGTTCTGATTTTTATATATTGCTCTTAAATTCTTTATCTGTTCTTCTTCCCTGTTCCATAACGATTTCTCCATCGGTCTAGTTATTTATGTTGAGACCAGTGATGCAGCATGCAGCTATCTCCAAAGTTTGCAGCTTGATCTTGGTAATGTGTTAAGCTAATGAAAACCTAGTTGTGGAGGCAGGTTGCTGAGTAATAGTAGTTTTGAAAGCATGTACTAAGATTTCTAGTTGGATACAAATGAATTCTATCAAGAAAAGAGAGCTCTCGGCAGGGAAAAATACCCGCATAGTACAGTAATTCTTGAGGGTGTCTGCTGGGTTGTTTTTTTCGTTCATTTCTTCTTGTCTGAGAGCTCCACCTAAAGGAATCGAAAGGAAGGTATCAACCTTCCAGATTTTCCGTTAAAATCCCTCTCTTTATTTCCATGCTGGTGTTTGCGTGTTGGCAGGATGGAGTGTGGGAGGAGGTGCATCCTTTGACTTTTGGAGTAAAGGACAATTAGTGAACAGGAATTTTGTATTGCGTAATCTCCTTTTTTAGTAATGCGGGATTGGAACATAACGCAATTTCTATAAAGGCAAATTTAATATAGATAAACTAAATGTCTCTCTGAATTTTTGCACTCAGTTTGCTTAGCTGCAAGATCTGTTATCTTGCACAGTCAGGGCTTCTCACCTGTGCATACCACTACTGCATACCACTGCAGCACTTTTCAGGGGTACAAAATAAATAGCTTGCAAGATCAAGGTCCGACTCTGCAGAGGGAATAAATGAGACTGTAGGACTACTCATATTCACACAAACTGAGGAGAGAATGCTATTGTTACTGCTCTAAAGACTTTGGTGGCAAAGCATTCCCAAAGATGAATTTTCCACCATCAGTATTACCCCTGCAAACATTCCGAAATAATGAATGAGTCTCCCTTCCCTCTGCCCTCACTGAAGTCATGTATGATCATAAAAATCATGAACCTACCTTTTATATTATATTGATTCCAGATTTTAAATTTTTTATTTTTGCTGCAATAATGTTTTCAAGCTTTTCTTTGCAGTAGGGAGGGGTAGATATTTCCCCTTTTTGCAGTGAAAGCTGAGATCCTCACAGTAAGCAAGATCCTTTAGTATCCAAGACCTGAAGGACATGATGTAGAACATCATTAAATCTGCAACCTATAAAAACCAAGATAACTGTGTGTAATATTTTTAATATCTTAATCCCATTACTGACAAGCTGTTATTTTGCCTCAGCACAGAGAGTTAAATCAAATGGAAGATGTAACAGGGCCAGCAAGAAAAGCAAAGCAGAATGAATCCTTGAAAATGCAATGAGGATGCTGTTTGTTGAGGAATATGGCTTCCTGATACCTGTCAGACTAAGAATATTTTACTCTTCAAAGTCTAAATATAAGTCAAAGGATGCTGTGTTAGAAGGGGGACTGTGGGTGCTGACAGGTGTCTGAAGAAATAGAGAGAAAAGGCCATGAGCAGACAGGCAGTTCTACTGGGGTAGAGAGAGAGCAGCTGAGTCAGATGCTCTGTATTCAAGGTTGTAATGAGTGGCTGGAGGTCAGGTAAAGGGAAATACATCCAGACAATTCTGATGCTTTAAGTACCATATCAGTATGCCAGGACTCATACAGTATCGTTATTATTGTACTGATACTGTTACAAATATTGACTTATAAACCATGCTAAACTGCCTCGATTCAACAAGGAAAGAAGCACTCCAATAAAATCCCTGTGTGGCTTGGTAGAAAAGGTAAGGAGGTCACACTATTGCAAATTTCAACTTATGAATGAAACTACTTGATTCTGAGGATGTACGAGAGGGAATAGACTGTGGAAAATGGTAAGCTCACTGTGGGAAGATGACTGAGCTAAAATTAGAGAAAACTGGGAAGTTGTGTTTAAATTCTAATGAAAGTTGTAACGGTACAGAAATTATAGGGTGAAATGCAATTGCTACTTCCTGGGTGGAATGCGGTTGGCAGGCATGAAACCTATTCCACAACGACTCCCCACATATTCAACCTGCAACCTTAAGCACATGCTGAGAGGGGTGAAATGGAGGGTAGAGCATAGTGGAGACATCTCAGCCAGGCTCTGTTGTAGTCCTTGCAGGGAGGGGAACTCGATGGTATCCTGTAGCCAATGAAGTGCATGGCACGTGCCAGCCAGGGGACACAGGAGCAGATGTCTTGCTGCTGAACCAGCAACTGTGGCAAAATCACTCTCCTCAGATGAACTTGGTTCACTATAATCTAATTGTAATTTTAACACATACCTCCAAGGTGTGCCCACCTCCAAGGTATGACCACCCCTCACTAGACATGTGCTGAATATTTTACTGACCATAGAGCATGGTGCTAATAACACCAAGGCTGTGGGTTTGAGCCCCGTACGTGTAAGAGTTGGACTCGATAATCCATCTGGGTCACTTCCAACTCAGAATGTTCTGTTATTCTGGGATTTAAAAGCAAATCAAAAATTTTACACCAATCAGTAACAAAAGTATGTATGACTGGAGTCACTTAAGGTCCACCCAAAATGTAAAGAAATAGTGTGAAAGTTAAGAATGGGAAGAAGATATGGAAGGCTCCATCATAACTTTTGAGATCAGCTGAGAAGGCTGAACCTGTCTTCTCCTCCATAGGAAAGCCGTTTGGATAAGAAGAAACTTACTGTATGTGTGCTGAATTATTATCTCAAAATAGCTTTCACTGGTGATTAGAGCTTGTCTGTCTATTGCTTTAAATTTGTTTTTTACTATCAATTGCAATCTCCTAAACTTAGCTTTTCACAATTTTCTATTATCAGACTGTTTGTTAATAAAATGTGTTATTTCATAAACTATTTAGTGTGTGTCCTTCAAGTGTGCTAGCAGTCATACTTGATAAAAGTGGGGATCCAGGTGGAGGTTCCCATTCCTAAACTGTTATAAAGGATCCAGGTCTGATACATTGTCAGTGCATGTCCCTGAGCTAGTCAGTCAAGCTGCCCTGCAATCCAGCACAATGATCAGTGGGACATAATGGGACACTGGCAGACTGGGTGGGCACAAGGGTCTCAGCTTTCCTGGGGCACCCGCAGACCAAACAAACACAAAGGGTTCAAGGAAACCCCCCTTTATGTGACATTCTCATACTTGTCCTAAAGAATGTATAATGCTGCCACTGCTGGTGTCAGAATAATGGTTGCAGGGACCACTGGGGTGATCCAGATGGGTATTTCTACATCCTTGTTAGATTCTTGTGGTTTGCACCTGTGGATAAGTGCAGAAATAAGGCTTTGTTCTGGAGGCCTTCCTTACGTATCTCTGTAAATCTGTACTGCTCTGGGAAACTCAGAAATGACATATAAGGCCATGCTTACACTTTTAATGTGGTGAAGAAAAAACATGAGGGTGTGAGTCTCCCAGAACACCACTGCTCATGATTGCTTTCACCTCAGGCTGGAGCTAGGAGAGGCTGCTCCCAAAAAGCTGTGAGGAAGCCAAAGGCTACAGTACTACAAGTTTCTTCTTGGCAAGGAGGCATAGCCGATTCGTAGAAACGAGCAAGCTGACACCTACTTCTGGCAATAGACAAATTTTAAGTGATCCTGTGCCTAAAGTCTATGTAACATCCATGTTCCAGTTGTGGTACATCCTGATTTGTCAAGTGGACACTCAAGAGCAATACTACAAATAATAATATTTCATTCAATAGTGTGTTCTATATTAAATGAAAACTGAAACATACTGTGGGAAATGGAATGCTTTTTAAAATGGAACTTTGATTGTATCAATTCAGCTACAAGGCATCTTGGATTGTGATAGTCTAATTTCTGGATTGTTTTATTCCTTACATAGAGCAACAATGACTGAGCTTCACTTCATTAACTTTATGTGTCTGCAGTATTGTGACCATGCCTGAAGCACATCTGAACTCCCTTTGCTATCAATGGAGGGAAATAAGGACTTTCTCGTGTACCACTCATTTTAGAAAGCAACTTTAGCATGAGGTGTGTCACTTTGTAGAAACAGCCTTTTCATTATATGATAAATGGAGTCTAGACAGCTAATTCAGATGTTTGTGTCCAGCCTTGATCTGATGAATCATGCTCCTGATGGCTACACTAGACTGCCATATACAATTGGAAGAACAGCATGACTGTTTCAAGTGGCTGACTTCCAGTTCGGTATTACTGAGAAGCCATGGGATAAAGCAGTCTCTGCTTGGGAGGAAAAAACCACTGAAAGGTCTGGAAAGAAGGGATGGTGAATAAAATTTACTGAGATTTACTTCTCAGTTGTTCCACCGCCCAACCCCATGACTTCTACTGTCAACAACAGCTGCTTCCTGAGGCACCATGGTCAGGCTGATCCTTTTGCCCTGGCCCACAAGTTCCCCAAGACGCAGTGAAGATCTTATCCTGTCCGCTCTGTGGGGCTTCCCCCTCAAGTGGAATGTGGAGAGAAATTTTTGTGGGAAAGACAGTATGGTTGACTGCAGTGTGATGCTGATTCAGTTCTCCAGCTGAAGTCCCATAGGGCATATGTTAAAATTGGCAGATGATGCAGAACTCATTCCATGTGATTCCTGTCATAGCTAATACTTCAAAGTAGCTGATTTCTGCTATGTTGTATGCCTTGCTTTTCATGCATTTCCTGCTTCTCTCCTTTTCCTTGCCCCAGCTCCTCCTTGCCTCAGTGTTTGCTTTTCTTCACTGTACTGTATCACTGCCTGGCCTATGCATCATTTATGTGGTAGCTGTGTCTTTTGGAGTTCTGCTGCAATAGAGAGACAGTATCTGAAAAGTGGGATTCAGCAGCAGTGCAAAGATACAGCTTTTCATGGATTTCAAAGAAAAGATTGTATAAGATGCACTGATCTTTTTACCTGCTTTTATTCTGCCAAGGATCTAAAATCAGTAAATGCTGCAACCGTTACTTAAGAAAGAGGAAATTAATACAAGTGTGAAGTCAACTGAGTTGTAAAGATCATTCTTTCATCTTTGTGAAAATTGTTCATACATTGTTGATTGACATGAAAAGTAGTTTAGCTGTACTGCCTCTAAAGCTTCAGCTACGCTAGTGAGTTAGATATGAAGAGGATTGCTCTCTGGCAGGGGGCAACTGACCCCAAAAATCTGCACCTTTTGAGCTTGCAGACATTGACAGCAGCATGGTTACTTGCACACAGTGTATCTGGACCGATCAATAGCCTGTGCTGACCCCTGAGCCATGCCTGCAAGTGCTTTGGGCATTCTTTGTCAGGCTAAAACGGTGACCTGGAACATTGTAAAAGTTTAAAAACACATTCCCAAGGTGTGTTTGGTGTGAACAGCCCACACGTGGCCTCAATGTCCAGCCCAGTGTGACTGTCACCCGAGTGCTCTGCTGCAAGGTCAGGTGGTAAAGGGGTTTTTGGCAGTAAGCAATCATGGGGAAAATAAAACTGTGTAGAAACTATGCTGAGTCCTGAAAGTGACTGTTATTGTTACTCTTTTAATCTTGGTATTCAGCTCATGAGTTATCATGAATTCAAAATTTATCAAGGTTGAAACTTTATAAACAAGTGACACTTCAAACTGAAGAATAAATTGTGAACATTTATTTTGTAGTGATCAATTCTATAAAATCTTTAATCTTAAAAAGTCTATAAAAGTCTTGTGATAAAATTTATAAGGATATGGGAATATCTGCAAAAAACTATGAACAACTGGTAGATTGTTCTGCCAATTATTTATGGAAATATGAATTTCATAATATGGAAGTATGTTTGGTATTATATATCTGCTCAGATTAATATTTTTTGCACAAGCTCAGAATTGGAAAAATCTTGTGATTAAACTGATTAAAAGTAACGTTACTACAACACACTTCTGTTAGAATAATTTCTTTTTTCTAAGTCAATAGCTTGTAGGCTGATCTTTTTATTTCTTTAGGGAGTATCAACTGTGCCAAAGACAAAAATTGTCTGCTCTGAGAAGTTAAATTATTTCCCTGGCTAAAGTCCAGAGACAATATTGTTCTGTTTGAAATACGCAGGCAAATTGGCGAGATCTATGCACCACCCCTCTTCAACTGCACATTGTGAACGTCTCTAGGGAGAGGTCCAAAGGCTTTTGTATGTGAAAACAGGGAGAGGATAGTCCTACATACTATCCCATGAGGACTGAAGCAGTGATTTTGGAGCTGTATGCTGTCTCTAACTGCCAAATTGGACTTATAATAAATTCAGAAAGACACCTATGAAAGAGTTCAAAGTAGGAAAATGAAAACAAATCACAGTCAAAAAAAAATCAGTTTGGATAAAACTGAGGATTCTCCCGCTTCCTGCCAAATTAAAAGTCGAAAAAAAATACTTCTGTCTGGTCAAATGAAACATCCTTCATTTAGAAGAAAAGATTTCATTTGTTTCTGTGACATTTCTGGGGGAAACAAAGGGGTTTTTATGAAAAACAAGTAAACTTCAAAATCAGCAATTTAAGGTGCTATATTGCATGCATATTGACATTAACTGGAACACAGAAGTCATTGAATGAATCAGGTGATTTGTCCTTGTGGGAATTATTAAAATGCATATGGTCTAACATTCTTTCCATGCTGCAGTGCAGGTTACTTTGAAGTTGCTTAAGTTTCCGACCCACTCCCATGTATTTCTTAACCAGAAGCAAATCTGTTCTTTGAGATGATCCTCTATGATTCTATGAAATTGATGTTTCTTTTCCTGCTGATGTAGCACATTGTGAAACACCACTGAAGACCTCACTTTACCACCATTACCTTTGGAAGCATGTCTTCCACTGACTTTACTGAGAGCAAGATGGGGTGTTGCTACAGAATACAACATTTTCCTATGAAACCAAGATCTGTGCTGACTTCAGTGGAAAATTTTCCCGCTAATGGAGCATAGGATTGAGTAAGATGATTGTGTTTTTCACCTCGATGAAAATAGAAATGATGGAATTGCTTTCCTTAGCTCATCTTTTGTAAATAATTTGCTACACTGCAATGATATTTACTTTGGGTGTATAATTTAGTAGGCCAGAAATTGTGAAATGTAAATATTAAAGCCTAACAGTCTGATTTAGTTTGAATGTACGACAGCAATTGGCTGAGTTCTTCCAACCCCCTGGACACACCAGGAGTGATTTTACTTAAACTTAGTCTTTAAAATAAAAAAACAAGTCTGTCTGGTTTTGTAGAGATATAATTTTAGTAGCTAGACAAGTATTAGATATTATTCATACCATCATTTGAATCATTCTTAGCTTGAGGGTAAGATTACGAGTTCATATTCTGTATTTGTGCTTGAAAGTTATTTGTTAATATTTTGTGTTTATTAATAGACCAATAAGAAATTCTGTACTGTGCAATATTTGTGTGGTGTTCTTAGAAGAGGTTTCTAATTAGACATGATGCAAATATTTCTCGTTCCTGCCTGAACATTAAAGAGAACAGCAGAATTTGGGGAAAAAAAACCCAAACAAAACATAATGGATCAACCCTGCATGGTATATGGTCCTCTACTGTAGGAGTCTTCAAGAAGAGAATTTCATAGGGAAACTAATGAGATTTCAGTAGTGGCTTTAATAGCTTTAGAGAAAATCCAACAGCAAACCCTGCTGGAAGACACAGAGAGGGGAGCCCAGGCAGCTTTTCTGAGTCTGCCATCATGTCTCTTCCTGCTCCCAGCACCTGCTGGAGGTAGAACTTTTGAGGTGCTGGTCAGTCATACACAGCATCTCAAGTCACAGAGAGAAGGGAGAGCTCCAGAGTCCAGCTCCCCACTGTGGTGCTGACCCGGGTGGCACATTTCCCAGCAGCAACAGAGCCCCTTTCCCTCTCAGGGGGACACTTTGGGCCGGAGCAGCTCCTGCAGCGGAGTCCCTCTGGCTGCATCACTGCATAGAGCAGCTGCTGCAGGTGTTGGTGGTAATTCAGTCCTGCAGAAGACTCTGGTCTTAACCAAACGATTTTTGCAATCTATGCACTGGGTCTAAATGGAATATGGCTGTGGCTTTGCTGCCAACGTAAAGGAGAGTTTCTGTGTTTCTGGGACTGTGTTTCAGGGTCACGAGTTTTCAGCTTCAGCCCAGCTGGGCATTCTAGTTTTAATGCAAAAGCACTTAGATTCAATTAGGCCAAACTATAGGAAATCATTAAGAGCTCAAAGATTTCTAAATTAGATCTAGCTGAAGGGTGAAATGTACATTTTCACATAGCAGGCACAGCGTCTGCCAGGGGAGGTCTGGCAGGGCCATTCCAGCTCCCTGCTAGTAACTCCCTTCTGACAGAAGGAAAAGAACTTTAGCTGGCTTGAGGCATTATATAAGATCAAAAATAGGGTTAGAATGAAATTACAATTACAAAGTGCTAATTGAATCGTGGGCACAGTGACTGCTGGAGCTAATTAGAAAGGGACAGGGATGTGTGTACCAGTCCCTCACTCAGGAAGGGATTTGTCCCAGTTCAGGTTCTTTGCATCACTAGATTTCCACTCAAAGCAGCTACTGGCAGACAAAGAGGTGTTTGCTTTATACAATTTCCCATCTTGGCATTTCAGCATAGAACATTTCAAGGAGGCAAGGGCTTAACATGCAGTATTCTCCCATGACAGATTATTCAGTTTAAAACTGATTTACTGCAATTTAGTGCCAGGCAAATGAGAATTGTCCTGCAATTGTACATAGGCATGTCAAAGCTCGAATGCTTCTAAGACAAACAAAACAAAAAGCAAAAACTTGTTGGCCAAGTAAAAATTAAAGAATATTAACAACAAAATTAAATAATGTTGTCAGCTACATCCAGTATGAAGAATTAAGCTTCCCTTCTTTATTTTATACATTTATTAGGTATTGATTCTGTTCCATACAGTGTAGTATACCTTGAACAACAAAAAAAAAACACTTCAAAACTCATTTTTACCTTTCTGAGGCTTATTATGCTTTTTTGCTTCTTATAATGTAGATACTGTAAAAGATAATCATACACTATTATGGATGATTTATTCATACTTTTCTTTAAAAAGGGAGAAAATGGCTGTGCTATCATTGAAATTTTTGCCTTTTTTTACTATTCTTCTGCATTTGTCATTTTATCATGAAGTAGAGCAGACAAAGCCACTTGCTAAATAACACCTCTCTCTCCTAAAAGCAGGAAATGGGAGGAAGGAGAACTTGCATTAGAGGGCTGGCTACTGAGGAAAAAATAAATCACGGCACAACTTCACCCACTGTTACTCAGTGTGAAATAAAAGTAAGGTCCTTTACCATTGCTTGGCTTCAGAAATATGTATACCTACTTAAGTATTATGGGTACTTAGGTATGCACAAAACTGAAGCACGTGTTATGTCCCACTGTCTGAGACCTATAGAAATCAATGGATATTGACATTGACTAGGAAAGGGATGAAAGTGGGAGGAATTTTGCCCACTGGTGTGGGGTTACAAGAGTAGGCTGTAGGCAGCCTTGGCCTTGATGGCTTGCAGCTGTGTCCCTGGGAGGAGGGAAGGCCAGCATTGAATGCAGGTGTGGTGATTCCTACAACAAGAAGCACATGAGTAGCCCAAGGGATGATGGGTATAAAGGGCTGTGCTGTAGGATCACAGAGCAGCAGATACTGAGCTGAGTTGGAGCTGACTGGGTGGATGCTGAGCTGGTGCCTGTGGATGCTGGCTCGTGCCTGCTGATGCCTGCCTCTGCCTGCCACCCTGCTCTGCCATTGCCTGCCTCTGGTTGCTAATGCCTGCTACCCTACGCCCTGCTGGACTCTTTGGACTCGGATGTCTGGTGCCCCGTGTTTGTGTGTATTGTGGCGATAACTGGCTGAGCCTTAGAAGCTCTTGAAAGCCTCCAGCAGTATGAGCCTCACAGACTGCAATCCACTTGGGGGAAGTGGAAAAGCCGGCCGGCGCGTAATCCCTGGGCAGGGGTGTGCCCAGGAGAGCCGTGAGTAGCCTACGCATGTAAGTCCAGGATTGGACTGCCTTGGGCGACCGTGCCTCTGGGAAGGACGGTGAGCCGCTGTAGCTCTTGCCCAAGCAAGTCTGGGATTGGACTGCTTTATGGGTGACCGTGCCTCTAAGAGGGATGGTGAGCCGCTGTAGCTCTTGCCCATAAGGTCGGTGAGCCGTTGTAGCTCTTCCCATGCGTGATTACTGCAGATGGTGCTGCAATGTTATACTGCAAACTGTGTTGGCCCGGTGTAAGGCAACACACTGGTACCATTAACTCTTTGAGGTTTTTCAATTTAGTAATGTGAAAAATGTAAGACAGAGCAGGAACACACTACATGCTTATTAACCATTCCTACAATTTCTACCAATTTATTTGCTTCCAGGCATCACAGCTCTACTTTTTTTTAGTGTATTAGCCATAATTATAATTGATTTTCATTGTCCCTTCTGTAAATCATGCTTACAAAAAAAACCACGGAACTTACTGTTATCTTCATGTTTAAGTTATGTGAGTGGAGATTGCTGGTAAAACGGGTGCTAGGAATTCCTGAGAGGGATGACAAAGTGACAGAATGACATTGATATATTTGCCAACTCAGTTTTTATTTCCATTGGTACTTGTAAATATCAAATATGTAGAAATTGTTAAGTCAATATTGTAGAGAAAAACCACTGGGCAGCTCAAGCACAAATGAGAACAGTTTCTATCATTGCCTGATTTAACACAGAACCAGTCTATCACAGCTCTTCCCAGGAAAAGGATATGTTTTAATGATGCAAAAATGATGTCAGAGACATAAGCAGAATGAAGTCTTCTAGATCTGTGTCTTTAACAGCACCTAGGAACCAAGCCATAGACTGAACTGTGACTTGGGATCTGTATAGAGTTTGAAGACTGCTCCTAACCCAAGGAATTTAGGAAATGTAGAGGAGACACAGCAAGCTGTTAGACTCAAGTAGACCTTTTTATGCAATCCCTTGTGAGACAAGCATGTGTAAGACAGAGTTTTTTGACCATGTTAAGCCAAAAAGAGACAACAAAAGAACATGCAAGTCTGAGAAGACAGGGATGGTGTAATGTATAGACGCTGCTTCCTGCAGGAGAAAGGAACGTCTGCATATGGCTCCATGCCTGAAGAGCTGGTCCTAAATGCACAGGCCATTCTGAGTGTTTCTTACAAGAATTTTAGGAGTCTTTCTAAAAGAATAAAAGTAAAGTACATTTTCTTTAGCAAGTTTATCTTAGGAAATTAAATAATGGTAGAAATTCAAGCGTCATCAAAGTAGCTCAGCATAATTAGCTGCCTCGAGACCTTCAGAATTTATTTGCTTGCCTATCACAATTTCCAGAAAGTTAGGAGAAAAAACAGACTTCTCTAGCCTGACTCAAGCAATGAGTAAAGGAAATGTTAGGCAGAAGTGCAATTATGGACTTGATCATATTATCCCAAATATATCGATTAAAAATATATAAAGTTAGAACAGGAGATCAAACCAGGCCAACAAAACGAAACAAAAATTTGCTAATTTCCTTATATGCTTGTAAGAGTTAAAGATTTCCTTTCTGTCCTATCAGAGAAACAAAGAAAAATAATTTTCTTAACTGATTTAATCACTACATTTACAAGTTAGGATTTTAAAGCTCATAATTTTTCTCACAAGCTGAACAAGGGACTGTTGATTTTATGGACCCAGTTCATTTGTACCCTGTCATAATCTCTTGCCAATTTATTTTCCTATAATTTTAATGCCACCCTATATACTCCAAGCAGTGAGCTCAGTAGCTGTAACAAGATCCTGGAGCATTATCCTACAGGTGAAACATTTTCCAGTTGGATTTTTAAGGACAAATGAAGCTTCCAATCTTGGATGAGGTTTTACTGAGCTCCCCTAGATGGCACTCCGTATGGATACAACTAAATCTGCCGCAGTACATTTTTCTCCACCTCAGCTTTATGTATTTTGCTAACCAATTACTCCAAAGTCATTGTAAAGTGAGAGTAAAAATACAATTTCCATCTTCAGAAGCAATAAAAGATAAAGCCAAGGGGGAAAAAGTAATATTCACAGTGCTTTGCACACAAAATGGGCTTGTAAAGTTCTGCTTCCAGGGTCATAATCACATCATCACTGATTATTCTTTTCTTTTTTTGATCTTTGTTGTTTTACAGGTGATCCCTTCTATGCCATCTTGCCACTGGCATAACTACAACATGTATGGCTCTGTTTTTGCAGCAATCTCACAAGCTGGAAGAAAGCAATTCACTAACAGAAGTTTCATGCCACTATTGTGTGTCTTCTTTTGTTTGGAACGATAATACTAACAGAAAGGGATGTTTGATTTCTTGTTTCTGACACTTCACCAGCTCCAGGAGGGATTTTTCGTTGGTGATGAAGGTGCTAGACTTCTAGAAATCCCCTCTTCTTCATTTTTCTATCCTCCTCTGAATGCCTAGCTTGCAAGTGGCATGCCAGGGCAGCATGCTTCCAGCCTAAATGTTGAAAAAAGGAAATCTATTTTTCTGTTCAGCCTGAATTTTGAGCATAACCTGGAGGAATATGTGTGGGACTGTAAATGCTTCCTCGTGCCCACTTGGCTGTACCTCCTGGTGCCCGAGTACATACCCTGAATATGCCGGCTGCTGGGGGACAGGTGGGCTGCAGGATGAAGTGCTGCCCTCAAAACCCTTGCTCGTAAAAGTGTAGTCTGCAAAATCCTTTCATATCTTATAAAAGGCAGCTTGCTCATGATTAAAAGTTTGTAGCCAGACACGGCGTGTAAAATTTTTAGGCTTATTTTCATTACTACGTTCTGTGAAAACAAAACTGAATGGTTATGTCCAGTGGCTGCTTTATCTTTTATTCAAAATAGGACACAGCAATTGATGAGAAAAGGAAGGAAACAGAGCTACCATTTCAAGGAAAAATCTAAACAAATCCTCATTTGTTAATAACTTTCCCCCCAATGCCACGCTGTGAACTAGAAAGGAACACAAGAGAAGAGAAAGCAACAACATACAATCACAGAATCCTCAATGTTGGAAGAGACCTTTAAAGATCATCAAGTCCAACCATCAACCCAGCATACCACTGCAGCCCCTAAACCACTAAATCATCACCTAGCACCAGACCCAGGCACCGCTTAAACACCTCCAGGGATGGTGACCCACCACCTGCCTGGACAATGCCTGTCTTGGCCCAATGCCATTTCCTCTGTTCCTCTCACTGCAGGCACAGTAGAAGAGACCAGCCCCCACGTCACTACACCCTCCATTCAGGTGGCTGTAGAGAGTGATGCGGTCCCCCTGAGCCTCCTCTTCTCAAGACTAAACAAACCCCGTGCCCTCAGACCCTCCTCATAAGACATATTCTCTGCCCTTTTCTGGACAGTCTTCAGCACCTCAGTGTCCTTTTATCCAGTGAGGGGCCCAGAACTGAACATAGTATTTGAGGTGCTGCCTCACCAACGCTGAGCACAGGGGGATGATCCCTTCCTTAGTCCTGCTGGCCACACTCTTGATACAAATGACAGCATGTATTAGCAACAATTATTTGCCATAATCTTGAAAATAAAGGTGCTAGAAGGACAATCCCATTTTGAAAGAGTGAAAGGTGTAAGAAAGTTTCAATTTTGAAGTCTCTGTCAACAATTTTACCAAAACAAAAAAAAAAAATAATGCTATCTCAAGGCCTGAGCAGAATCTCTAGGAGTCCACATGTCTGAGATTGGGTTCATGATGGCAAGGTGCCTGACTCCTGGTCCTCTGACCAGAACTTTTCATTGCCCAGGGGACTGTTAGCTATTGTGGGCTATTCTGGGATGGATTTTCCATGATTGTTTGCATACAACAAGGACACAAGTCCTAATTTCTCAAGAAATTGCTAAGCATCTTTTAAAAACTTTTCCACTTGCAGCTCCTGACACTGAGAACCACTAGGAATCATTGAAGGCTTTTGCCAAAATGGGGAAGGAAGGCAACAGAAAACAACAGGGTTTAAGGTACACATAGTTACATAAGCAAGGCCCTTGAAGTCAAAGAAATGAAAAAAAACCACCACATGAATAATACTGTCATTCTATAATCCCTCCCAGATTTAAAGGTTTGCCCTCAGCTGTTTGAGTCAGTAAACAGGCTCTCAAGATCAAGCCACTGAAAACAAAGACTAGTGCAGTGATGTGTTTAAAAGCAGCTTGTGTATTGCACTTGATCAGCCAATTTTTCCTCTTTATCACTTGCAGAAAGCCCAACTGCTGTCTCTTGAGAGGCAAATAATTTAGACTGTGTCTAGGAGAGCTGCGATCTAAGATAAATAGCTATCATCAGAGTGATAGAGTGACACATATAAGTCGTGGAGCCTCATGATGGCAGTCTGATTGCTAGTTTGGAATCTCGTATTATCTGTGCTAGCATAAGAACAAATTTCTATAAATATGTGGTAGAAAGGGGCCAATTTGTTCTTCATATAATACCTGTTTTATGCTCTAGCAGAGCCAACTGAGTCACTGAAGTATCAGCACACTGTTACAGTGCTTTTTTTAAGATGTATTCCCACAGAATCTGGAATTGTGTATGTCTCTAATTATTTTATCATCAACATTTGTAAGTCAGTATTAGCACCCTGCTTCTTGAAAACTGCAGCTTAAACTCAAGAGCTAATATAAGATGCTCTCAAAAAATCAGGCTGCAGAGGATTCAGGCTGGACTTTCCAAAACATTGGGAAGATTTTCCCTGAGTTTCTCTGCATCTCAGTTGCTTCTTGCTCAAATGTGAAGGATACAATCTCCCTCTCCCATGGGAACAATGTGATGGTGAATTCATTCAGTTTCTTGAAGCACCTATATCATGGAACACAGAAAGAGTCATGGAGACCAGATACATCACACAGGTTGGGCTGGAATAATGACCAGTGAACAAGGCAAGAGGCCTCCAACAGTGAAGCATGCTGGCAAAGGAAATAGCTGCTCGGGAAATGATTCCTTCCCTCTGGGCACAGAATGATATACCAGGACCAGTGGGAAAACCCCCAATCTTTTTAAGACTTGCATCACACCACAGATTCCCAAATGGTACAAGACAGCATTTAACAGCTGCAAAATGGGCACCCCACAGTATATCCTTACTCTTGAGAGTAATTTTGTAACCTTGCCAAAGTAACATTAACAATTTGATAAACATTACTGAAAACCTTTGTTCGCACAACCATGAAAAAGTAAAAACTGGAGTCTTCTTAAACTACAAAGATTACCCTGATTAAAATGAACTTCAGCTGTGTTTATCCCGCAAGTCCAAAACTGTGCATTTTCCCCTGTTGGAAAGATGCTCACAGCTTTGCACTGGAAAAGTTGTGCACTGCTTTGTGTTCTCTGTTAGTGTTAAAACAAGGTTATGAAGACTTGGAATACTTCTGAAGGAAAATGTGATAGACACATTGAAAATTTATTTAGCCAGTTCCCAACCTTTATCATGTGCTTTCCCACACTGAGTGACTAAGGGTCCCTTTTCTGTCTTGTATCAAGGACCAATGGGAATTACATTTCACAAAGAAGAGAAGAATCACAACTGTGAGTGTCACTACAACAGGAGACATGTGGTATATATAGCTCTGTCCTGTTAATTGTGACATTAGAATTCCTGAACACCTTCATCATGTTTTCATTGACAAGGGACTCAGAAGCACACAAACCACATTATTTCTTTTACTGCTTCTGTTGACTAATGGTATGCAAAAGAGTACCCTGCTTAGGTGTTCTTACAAATGGCTCTATTAAATGGCTCAATTGAACGGTAGGGAGGGAAACATTCATGTGGAGCACTTAGCATCATTCTCAGTGCTGCCTGTGCAGATCTCCCAACAAGTCCCAACAAGCTTCGGGGAGAATAAGGCACTCTGTGGTGCCACGGATACCAGAGTTCAAAGTACAAACATAAAATAAGCTTTGTCTACAGGGAGATGAAGGCAACTTCCTAACTCTGTGTGGAATTTGCAGATACTGTTTTGTTTTAGCTAGAAAGGCTTTAGTTGTCTTTCAAAGAAGTGTGAGTGTAAGGTAACTCCCTTTCTTCATGGAGTCACTTATTCGGTAGAGAGAGAGCTCAAGTCCAAATGTCCTCCTCACAGCACTCATATCCCAGGAGTGCATCATGTCCTGTGAGATATGCTCCTGTGAGGTTCTCTAAAACTCTTTTGTTTATTTAAAATTTCACTGCATAAAATTAAGGATCAGAGGTAGAGGAATGCAGAAGGCTGCACACTGCATCTGCAGGAGGCATGCTCTTTTTTCTGAAGACGAAGAACTTTAATCATTTTATATGAGGTAAAAACCCACACCAAAATTTGAAAGATGGTAATGAGACCGTTACTATGAAAGGATAACCTCCTGCATACTGATGAGAGTTTTGCAATGCAGGTTTCAAATGTTGGTTCAGCTTCCTTTGGTCTTCTTAGACTGACTCATATATAAAGTTAGAGAAGGAATTAATATCCAGTGTTTTTTCTTGTCAGGTTTTCAGCATATGAAAAATGCTCCATTTTTGGTAAAAAAACATTTTTTTCTTTTCCTTTTTCTTTGGCCCATACTTTCTTTGTTTTCCTGGCATGTGCTGAAAGGCCAGAACTGCCCTTCTACTTCAGTTCCTGGATCTGTGTCTGATTTCATTAAACATCTGCAGATTTTCGGTGCCTCTGTTTCTCCGTGTAAAACACTGTCTTGAGATATCATTAGCTGAAAAGTATGAAGAAAAGAATGAAGACACAGGAAGTTTGGAGAGCTGGCAGGGTTGTATTTCTGGAAACTTTATTTCAAAGCATTATTAAAAAACTCGTCAGTTTGTACAACTTATTGGTAGCCCAAAGGCATACTCAGGAAAAGGGAGGTTTTATTTATATGGAATATAAACTGTAAGGCCAAGGAGAGAGGTATCGTAGTGTATTCTTAACAACAACAAAGAAGGGATGGAGAAGGAAAGCACTGCTGATACGGCAGAGTATTAAGTTATATTGTTTGCACTGGCCTAGGTATGTTTTCTTCTTTCTGCTCTAACTAGAATAATTCTTTAAAATTCACCATTACCCCAGTCAGAAGCAGGTGGGGTTTATAACACTGGAAAAGTTAATTTTGGAAGAAGGAACTGTGAGTCTTTGGCATGAAGCCAGTTACAGTTTGGAAAGCAGAGGCTGAATTATGGAGGAAGTGGTTTTTCTTCTGGTTTTAGTTGTTTTTGGTTTTTTTTAAATTTAATCTCCAATGCGTAGAGCTGGATCAGAGCAGCTACCACTCAAAAATCTCCCTTAAATGATGAACAGGACTGTATACACTCTTCTGCATGTTGGCGTCAGCTTCCCCTGCTAAGTTTCTACTTTGCAACCTCATCATGAAATTTCACACTGGGTTAAATTTTGGCATGATTCGGAAGAAGATGAGCCAGGAATTAATGAAGAGGAAGATTCAACAATGTGATAACCAGAAGCTAATGCTGCTACTGCTTGAAAAGCTGGGGTAGGGGAAAAAGAAGAAAGGGAAACGCTATCAGCAGAAGCTATTTGCTCTTCTTCATTTCTTTATAGATCTATTCCTTATAACAGCAGTTCTCCTAAGACATAGTTTTATCACTCATTATTGTTAGCAACACCAGTTGCTTCTGTGATTTCCTTGCAGTCTAGTTATCAAAAAACTTGTGGAGTTGTCGAATATCAACTGGTAACTAGAGCCAAGTTTTGTTTATAAAGCCAGTTAGATGAAAATGCCAGATTCAAAGGCTGAATACAGAAGAATTTGTATAACTGTAAGTTGAGCTCATCCATAACAAATGTTAGTAGAGCAGATCTTTTGTTTCCCCAACCAACAGAGGCATTCACCTCTCTTAAGCACAGTCTCGCTACATCTCTGCTACAGCTGCATAGTAAAAAAAAATAAAACCTCTTGTAAAAAAAATCCAGCAATGCTTTCCTTGGGAATATGCATTCATTACAGTGATTGCATAGCACTCTGACTGTGTGTCCTTTTGCTCTTTACTTGTTCTCCAAGGAGCTGGGATTAGTGTTAACATGGCATCCCAGCTAGCTCAGCAGCTAGTCCCTTATTACAGGTTCTACTCTGCATCTGAGATGAGACTGCGTGTCTTATTAAGCACTGGCCTTGTGATGCATGCCAGGAAAGTCATAATTTTTATATTTATAAAACAAAGAACAAATTATCTTGTCTTGGAGTTCTCTCATAACAAGATTTTGCCGTACAAAATTCTAACTAGTTTCCTCCCTCCATCACTCTTCTTAAGTCTCACCTAAAAAGCCACTAAAGTGATTTGTTAAAGACTTGTTAACAGCTGCTCTCTTCCTATGACTTTCCCCTCGTGGCTGTTGAGTGAAATAACTTTCTGTAAGAGAAAAGCAAATGAATCATGATTATTTTTCAATGTATCCTCACTCATCTTGAGCCATCAGTGTTTATCATGTAGACCCCACAATCACCAGTGATGACAAATGCAAAGACAATGAAGTCATCAGTTAATTTTGAGGCCCATTTACCTCTTTAGCTCAAGGAAAGATTACCTGGCTGGAAATAGAGGGATTTTTCATTTTATACACAAGACAGGCAATTGTAACTGAAGTACAACGGAGCCTTGGGAAGATATGAACATGGGTTCTTTGTTCCCCCTAATGATGTTCTAACACCTATGTATAAGTAATACAAGGTAACAAGTGAGCATTTCTGCATGCCCAGTGCTGAAGCAAAAGTGTGTGCACAGCTAGTGGTTTTCATCAGAATCTTAAATACTCAGCCTCTGCCTGTTCAGGTTGTTACAAACTGCTCTGTAAATAGTTGGGTTATGTGACCTCTGTACAATGGCTGGTTGATTTTTTCCTCAACAGAATGTCTCTGTTATCTTCAACGTTCTTAAGAGTGTTTCCTGATTAGAGATCTAACATTGCCAGCTGTATCTTCCTGATAACCTCAGCATGCTCTGGGGTCACTGAACAGGTCACATGCACATTTTACATAGCCACAGCTTACTGATAAAATTCACGTCTGTACTGCTTTTGGCAGCACCTTTCATTAATATATATTTAATTATGGAAATGCTAATAGTGATCTCTTCAAGTTCGAGTTCAGAGGTAGCCGTAAGTACATAGTGTGACTGCAAAGGTAGGGGCTCTTCAAGATCTCCCTTGTGGAGGTGTGGGAGAGAAAGGGAGAGAATGGGAGAGAATTAGTCTCCTACTCTGCCCCTCCACTGCCTGCTCTCTGAGAAAAGGTGTGCTGGAGAGGAAACTGGAGCCACCCCTCCTGTCAGTGACTTGCCATGTCCCACCACGATGTCAAAATTCACACTCTGCATCTTCACCTCTAGCTCAGACACATCACGTGGCTCCACAAATGCCAGCCTCTGTAGTGACCAGAGACCCAGCAGTCGTGTATTCATTTAACAGGGAGATCAGTGAGTGGCTTGGATGCAGGTGGCTCTCATGTGAGGGTGACTTTGCTTGGGACAGGGTGTTGTGCCATAGCCAACTGTCTTCCCATTGCTACAGCAGAGATCTGAAGTGCAGGTGGGTCAGCTCCTGAACAGCTGCAATTTACAGCATGTGTTCTTCTGGTTTATAACCAAGATCTGTCACAGTTTGCAGGTTTGTAAAGGACAAGATGGGTTCAATGCACCAACTACATCCAACTGCAAGTTGTCTGATGAGAGAAAAGGGCACAAGCTGCTCACTAATCTTTCTCTCAGGCTTCTGCTTCCAGTATGTTCCTTCCAGTCAGATGGAAACAAGATGAAACTTTGGCAGACTCAAGTGGTATTGAAAAGAAAAGCAGGGCAGGAGCACTGCCCAGAGGAAACATGGTGGAAGAAGCCCTGAAACAGGAACATGAAGAAAAGGAACTTTGCTTAGCTTGCTTTCTCCTTTCTGAGAGACTTCAAGAACCCTCCTTAAGATTTACATCTATTGGACAAGTTATTCTTAACAGGAAAAGTGAAGGGCCCACTCCAGGAATTAGGTTATACATTCCAGCTTCCTGGCAATAAATAACAGAAAAGGATCTGAGTGAAGGCATCAGTCAACACATAGATGTGTTTTCTTCCTTAAAGCCAGGAAGTCCAGGCTATTTTTTCTACTGCACCGCTGTCATGGCTTAACTGCAATCACTAACAAAGTACCACAGAGCCACTGGCTCCGTCACCACTCCCAGTGGGATGGGGAGGAGAATTGGAAAAAGATTAAATCCATCAGTTTAAATAAGAACAGTTTAATAATCTAAATAAAATACAATTAATAATAATCATCATAGTAGTCATAACGAAAAGGAGAGGGAGAGAAAGGGGAATAAAACCAAAGGAAGACAAGGGATGCACAAAACAATTGCTCAGCACTCACTGACCAATGCCCAGCCCATCCCCAGGAAGTGATCAGCCCCGCTTGCCCAACTCCCCCAGTTTATATACTGATGTTCTCTGGTATGGAACATCCCTTTGGCCAGTTTGGATCAGCTGTCTTTGCCATGCTCCCTCTTTGCTCCTTCTGTACCTGCACATTGGCAGAGTGTGGGAGCCTGAAAAGTCCTTGACTTAGAGTAAGCACTACTGAGCAACAAAAATCCAAAACACAGCACTGTAACTTAAATTAATTTTATCGCAGCCAAACCCAGGATGCCCGCTCTTGTGATTTGAAGTATCATGACTCCTTCAGAAACACTGGGAGGTTGTCTTCTAATGTCACTTGGCAGATCACAAACTTTATTATAAGATTTGTCTACTGAAATTGACAATTTCTTTTTTAGTGCGTGTTTATTGATTATAATTTCTAATTTTCCCCTGTTCATTCAGCTCTGACACAACTGTGTCTTTTGGTCAATATCCACTTTCTAGTAGCTAATAAACTTCTACTTGCAAAGTTCAGATTTTATAAATTCATTTCAATATGGCTATTTTCAAGCAAAAAAAAAAAAGAATGTAAACATTTTAAAAAATATTTTTAATACAAAACTAAACACTCCAAAACCAAATCCAAATTAATCTCAGCAATCCTAGTCACCGTGTAATATTAATTACTTGGTGGCCATTATCATCATTTTTATCTGGACTCTGCGCCTCTGCCCCATGTGCTTTTGCTCAGGCCGGAAGCCTCTTGAGGTTATGTATCTCTACAGTAAAGTTATGGATGGGAGTGCTGCCAGTACCAGTGCAAAGAGAACACTCAGCAGTGCAGTAGTCCTGTAAGAGAGCTACAGAGAAAATAAGAATATTAGCAAATCTCTCACAACTCTCTCTTTTCAGTATTGTGGAGTTGTGCATTAGAGCAATGTAAATCTGCAGGGGTCCTATTTGAAAAAACTGAGGTCAGAAGAAAACACACAGAAAATCAGATTTTAATAGAGGAAGCTTTTAGAAGAAGATATATTTGTCTAAACAAAGCCCAACAGAAGATGCCCTGTATCTGCGAATAAATAGGAGTAGAAAATAACCTACCAGAAGTAAACCCATTCTTGGTGAAAAACCTCCTCTAGGTCATCTTATAAAGTCAGATCAGGTTTACTTTATTAAGGCATAAAAAGCCATTTTCAAGGTCAATAGCATCTTGTTGAATAGGAACTACTAGGAGCCTTGATTGATGCCTTCTGCTAGTTGGCAATATGATGTGAGATGAAGGAATTCATAGTACCCATGGGAAATTTTAAAACAGTGTCAGCTTTCTCAGAAATGACAAGTATTCTTCTAGAAAAGTCAGAGGAACAAACCTCTAAATCAATTACCCCTACTGACCCCTGCAGCCAAACCAAGCCTATCAGAGGATCTTTGAAAAAAACCCAACCAACCAACAAATATTGTGGCTCTACGTGTTCCTTTAATTTTAGGAAACCAGCCTGTTTGGATCATTTGGAAATCCTAGATACATCATGCCTGTGACATTACTCACATAAGTAGGAAAAAGTCTCCTGTCTCTAGGATCTTTATGGAGTATTTAAATGAGAAAGAACACATGTTATTTTAAAAATAAAAAACAACCCCAGGGTGGGGTAGATGTAAACAAGGAGGGCAAAAGGAGAGTTATGACAAATATGAGATGGGGATGAATCACTGAAAGTCATGTGATGGAAATGCAGATGGCAGAAGAAAGAATTTGAAGCTTCCAGAAGAGGAAAGCAAAGAATGCTTACCACAATTTTCAGATTTCAAAGTAATTCATCAACATTTCCCTTACCTCTACTGTTTTTGAAGCAATCAATCCATGCCAAGAACAAGTGGAGTGGCCCTCTCCTTAAAATGTCATGATGATAGCTGAGACTAGCTGTGGCTTCTTCCTAAAACAGTTGCTAGTTTTCGTCCCTGAGCTGAGTAAAGCCTGAGGAAGTTCTTGGTTATAAAATACATTATTTTCACAGTGCAGGTGTTTAATTCATATCCACTGCTCTGCACAAGGGCTGGCTGTTAGCTCTAGATTCTATACAGCTTTGTGTGGAGTCTAGAACAGATGTGACATGTTGTTTGCATAAGTCAAAAATCTCTGGGTTTTTTGTTGGTTTTTTTTCTTTTGTCCTAAATTTCAGCTCTTGGAATCATGCGATTAAGACCTTTTTTTTTTCTCAATTACAACTCTTCATTGTCATGGTTTCAGAGAAATAGTTACAAACAGGAACCATGAATGCTAAGTACAGAATCTGGTCAGACCAGAGTACATGATTTGAAGTGACTTCTGTAGTTTTTTAGTAATCCAATATTATTTGATGGTCAGTATGAGGCTTGTCCTGAGCAGCCCATTCTGGCTGACCTTGCTTCAGATGGGTGGTTGACTAGATGATTTCAAGAGATGCCTTCTGACTTCAGTGATTCTGTGATTCTGTGTTTGCAACGTCAGACTCTTCATTAAGACTGTAAAAGTGTTCAGCTTATAAACAGACCTCTTAAAGACCTATTTTTTGTGTACATCACCTGTAGAGCCTGAGCATTGTGAACCTGAAACACAGTGAGAGATCAGTAGAATCAATCGCACTTTGAATTCTATGAAAAAGATAAATCATAGGGTACTACTTGCATTAAGGTAAGCAATCACACCTTGCCATTTTTTTCAAAAAATGTCTTTCATGGTGTCTATTAAGTTGCTGAAGCCAGTGGCTTCAGAGCTCTAGTGAAACTGTAAACAATAGTCCAACACATACCATTAGTTTTAGGGCAACTCTTTCCAGCATTTACTTTCTGCTCTGAGCACTGCAGGACTAAGGAGAGTAGTCTAATTGCCTTTTATTGGTCAGATTTCATGTATTTTACCAGGAAGACTCAAAATGGGGCTTTTTAAAGATAAAAGCATGGAAAATTGTTTTGAATGCAAACATCTCTATGAAGCACACTTGAGACTGTAATGTACTTTTGGAGGATGGTAGAAAAGTAATCTTATTTATATACAATTTTTAAAATTTTTCTTTCATTAAAAGCTGTTATAATATGTTCAATATACTGACTGTCCAGCAAAGAAATCCTGCAGGAGAGAGAACACTAAATCCAATTACCAAAGACTTGGAGTTCAGAATCCATAGGTATCATACCAAAAGCCAAGTTCTGACAAAATATTGTGAGAGAACAGAATGCATTCATTGAAGTTGTTTTCACCTTCTCTTTATAGAAATCCTAGACAAAACTAGTCTTGTTTGTAAAACAGCTGAGTGTTGAGGGTACACTAATGAATCTTCACTCTGCCAGAATCACAAACCTCAAGAATGGATGGCATGCAGGGAGGGAGAAGCAGTAACCATGAAGCTGTGAAGATTATTTTGCACTTGCTGATCATCTTTAACAGATGTATTTTACCCCTTCTCCCACTCAAAATGAAGGATGTTATTTCAAATTCTTGAGTTCAACTAAATAACACCACAGAAGGAAAGGTCACAATCTGAGAACAAATGTCAGCATCTATCAGTATTTTCAGTAGCAGTTCTCTTTATCTGAAAAGCTACTCAAACAGTTCCACACAGCTGCTTGCATTAATAATTACTTATTTCTTTGCTATGTAAACTTAAATGCTTATTGAAGTTGGCCACAACAACCATATGTCTATGGCTAAACAAAACAGTCCTTAGTTTATGGACTGTTTGCAAATGAATGTGTATCTGAGACATCAAGACTAACATTTCCTTGATGTATTACACTGTGCATTGCAGTGCTTCAACATGGAGAGTATACAAAACTGACTTAGCTGGTAACTCAGTAGCAAGTCTATGGATGGAAATGCTACTTCTCTGAGCCTTCCAATAAACTTTTCATATTTAGCATCTGGAAGAGCATCAACTTAATCTGTCTCTTCCAATACAAATCCAGCAACATGAAAGCAGTGATCTCTTTGAAAACCATCGTCTATCAAACAGTAGGTTGTTTTACTTGACACATTCAATCTATCTGTATGGAAAGTTTTGCACAATGACATCTTCCTAATTTGCCACTCATCTAGTGGGAGTGTCCATGCATTATCATTTTACTGGAAAACAGAGCAGTTATTCTAGCTGCAAGGATGATTTTGTTCTCTAAACTGCTTAAACTCTTTTTGTGTGTGCTTTTGCCTTGGGAAAACAAAGTAGCATAAATGAACGAGGACCACAACATTAAACAGAACAAAAATAACATTTGTCACTTGTTCAATCATATTAATCAAGTGCTAATGATGCACTTACAGTAAATATCTACTGAATGCTTTCTCTTGTGTTTTGGGAACACATTGTAATTGCTGATAAAAGCCAGGAAGGATGTCACTGGCCTTCTTGGTCATCTGGGCACACTGCTGGCTCATATCCAGCCACCTGCCAACATACAGGCACAGCTCCTTTTCTGCTGGGCAGCTTTCCAGCCTCTCTACCCCGAGCCTGTAGTGCTGCCTGGGGTTGTTGTGACCCAGGTGAAGGATCCAGCACTTTGCCTTGTTGAACCTCACACCACTGGCCTTGACCCATCAACCCAGATCCCTCTGCAGGGCCTTCATAGCCTCCTGCAGATCAGCACTCCAGCCCAACTTGGTGTCATCTGCAAACTGACTGAGGGTGCACTCGATCCCCTCATTCAGATCACTGATTAAGATATTAAACAGGCCTGACCCCAACACTGAGCCCTGGGGAACACCACTGGTGACCGTCTGCCAGCTGGATGTAACTCCAGTCACCACCACTCTCTGGGCCCAGTCATCCAGCCAGTTTTTACAAAGTGAGCAATGCACATGTCCAAGCCATGGGCTACTAGATTCTCCAAGAGAATCCTGCAGGAAATGACTGAAAAGTTTCACTAAATTCCAGGCAGACAACTGTCGCCGTACACCGGGGCAACATAGTTCCAGACATTACCTTACACCAGGCCAACACAGTTTGCAGTATAACATTGCAGCACCATCTGCAGTAATCACGCATGGGAAGAGCTACAGCGGCTCACCGACCTTATGGGCAAGAGCTACAGCGGCTCACCATCCCTCTTAGAGGCACGGTCACCCATAAAGCAGTCCAATCCCAGACTTGCTTGGGCAAGAGCTACAGCGGCTCACCGTCCTTCCCAGAGGCACGATCGCCCAAGGCAGTCCAATCCTGGACTTACATGCGTAGGCTACTCACGGCTCTCCTGGGCACACCCCCGCCCAGGGATTACGCGCCGGCCGGCTTTTCCACTTCCCCCAAGTGGATTGCAGTCCCTGAGGCTCATACTGCCAGAGGCTTTCAAGAGCTTCTAAGGCTCAGCCAGTTATCACCACGATACATACAAACACAGGCACCAGATGTCAGAGTCCAAAAAGTCCAGCATAGAGCAGGGTGGCAGGCATCAGCAGAAGAGGGTGGCAGGTATCTGCAGCCGTCAGCTCAGTCAGCTCCAACTCAGCTCGGTATCTCCTCTTGTGATCCTGCAGCACAGCCCTTTATACCCATCTCTTGGGCTACTCATGTGCTTCTTGTAGGAATCAGCACACCTGCATTCAGTGCTGGCCTTCCCTCCTCCCAGGGACACAGATGCAAGCCATCTAGGCCAAGGCTGCCTACAGCCCACTCCTGCGACCCCACAGACAACAGCCTTTCCTTCATCCTCTCAGAGGGTTGCTCTATTGTAGCAGGAGATCGGGTTGGTCAAACAGGACCTGCCTTTCCTAAACCCATGCTGGCTGGGCCTGATCCCTCGTTGTCCTGCATGTGCTCATGATGGCACTCCAAACAATCTGTTCCATGACCTTCCCCAGCATCGAGGTCAGGCTGACAAGCCTGTAGTTCCCTGAATCCTCCTTCTGACCCTTCTTGTAGATGGGGGTCACACTTACTAAAGTCCAGTCAACTGGAACCTCCCGGGTGAGTCAGGACTGCTGGCAAATGATGAAAAAATGATGGCTAGTGAGCTCCTGCACCAGCTCCCTCAGTACCCTACCTCCAGGTGGTGACCACACAAACAATGGGGAACAGCAGATATATCATGTCTTACTACCTCAGAATGATTTTGGAAGCATCACAGAAGCAACATAAAGAATAAGATAAAAGATAAGAAAGTAAGTATACTTTTTTACTCTGCTTTCTTCCTTAACTAGTTAGCAAATGACACATTTCATTTTCTCTAGAATGAATTTTCTGCACAGGAATCAAAATTAAGTCTAAAAGAAGGTAGCTATATTCTAATTGTAAAACCCTCTTTTTCAGGGCAGGCAGGAAGCGGGATGATTTCCAGACATCTGTGAGTCATAGCATGCAAACAGAAGACAGATGGGCATACTTACTCGGCAGAACTTTTTTATAATTCGGTGTAACTATTCTCTTAGCTTTTTCCTTAATTACATTGACATGAGGTGAAAAGAATAATAGGTCTTAGGATGTTTGATTTGGATATGCCCTGATTTGTACAACTGTAACAGACAGATATTTCAGGATTCCAGAGGTTAGGAGCAGATAAAGCCAGAGATTTAAATAAACCCATGTTTAGGACTCCATTTCTATGAATCACATTTACAAAACATTACATTGAAAAGGGAACTAGAAAAGCTTGTACTCAGTGCTGCTGGTACTAAAAATCTGCTAAAACCCTGTTTGTCATTGTAGCTTTAAAATATATTTTTAGTACTGTGTTTCACTAGCTTCAATGGTATCAACCCACCGGAAAGCTATGCATGCACAGAAGAGCTGGAGGCCTAGGAATAAGTTTTAAATATTATGATTTTCCATGAGCAGAAAGGATCTGACCAGTTCAACTGCAGTGGAAATGGATTGCTATTGCCTAACCCTGCCCCAAGCACCAAGTTTTTGACTTGCAAATGCTCCCAAGAACCTAGGCTGTTACTTAATATCCTACTATCTAAGAGCAGTATTTTTGTATTCTGCTCAGTGTGCTGCATGCTCCTCCCAGAAACACAAAACTAGCTCGAGTTTGAGAGAAGAAAGGCTGTATCATACAATCAAAAGTCCACTGGGCAACAGCTCCCCTTCCTCTCTTTTCAAGTCCACATCTAGACACAGATGCTTTAAGATTTTCTTCTAAACCCAGTACCTGAGATGAGAAAAACCCAAACAAACAACAAAGCCAAAACACCTATGATTTTTCTGTGCTATCAGGAGGTAATAAGTTCATTTTTTTATCTGGATGATGTCTGGGAACAATGAAAATGGGAAGCCTCTGGACTGCAATGCTGATCTTAAGCTCTCTTCAGAGACCATCTATTACAGCAGGTCTAGAGATTTAAATAGTCAAGATTCTTCACAAACTATAGGTGCTGTAGGAGTTAGAGCTTTGCCATACATAAATACTGCAGAAGAGAAAGAAATAGTACCTGCACCTTGGCAAGACTTTCTGGGCTAGGCTTATTTATTTGGACTTTGCTGAGTGTGTAGTCTTAAATGGATGGCCCATGAATTCCTGTTATCTGTTTTTTCAGCCTCTATGAATAAATAAATCACAACCTATGAAAAGATTTGCAGTGTTTTCTCATTGTTGATAAGTCAGAATCCAGTCAACCAGTATAGTACTCCAGGTGTCTGCCAGTTGAAAGGCTCTCAAAAATTTAACTGATAGAAATTTAAAGTGTCAATAGTTTCACAATGGAGCAAATCTCCTTCTGAGGGGATGATAAGATAAACTGCAGTGCTTGGTATGGTGCCATTCAGCAGACATTTAGTCAGTACCAGCTAGGACTCAGAAAACAGTCACTCTTGACTGAGGCTTTGAGGTTTTGCTCTGAAGTATTTTACCAAATCCAGAGCATGCAGAATTTCTGTGAGAAGTGAGGTCCTCCACGCTGTCAGGAGAATATATTCTCTAAAAAGTTTCTCTATTGCTGAGTGAAGCTCTCTGGAGGAAGGGAAAAACATTCAATCTTTGTTCAGCCAGAAAGTTCAGACTCCTCCACAGATGCAGCTGGGGGCTGTACACTGCCCTGCACAGCTGCATCTGGCCTAAGCAGGCAGCTGGGATCTGCCAGGGTAGCAGGAGCACAGAAAATACTGATGACTAACACTTGCCACGCACACTTTTGCATTACTTCCAGTTTGACTTAGACAAGACTGCCCTTTTCTGATATTTTGTCTTGCCATACTCTCAGTCACTTCCAGAGGGTAATGTATCTGACACGTTGATTTTCATTATTTAGCATTTGATCTTTAGACAAAAGTCAGCATTTGGTCCCCAGCAGGCAGTTTTAGGACAGCTGAAGTGCTGTCTTAGCAATCACAGATGAGCTGGTTATATCACACAAAAGCCTTTTTGTGTCATGACTAATTTCAGATCCTCCCTGTTTCTTATGCAGATTCCAGCCTTGCTCCCTCACGCACAGAGAATTAAATTCTATGCCTGCATTTCCTTCTGGCTTCTCCGGACACAAACTTATTCAGAACAATCTGACAGGCTCAGGAGGCAATAGAAAGACACCAACAGCACTTGCTACCCACCCTGCAGGACTCCTTTGCATTTCAGTGCATGACTGCCCCTGGCACTGTAGGACTACAGGAGACAACCTTCTTCATATAACTGCACCCCAGGTCAATGGCCCTCTTATTTTTTTCCCTTTCTCAAGAAAAGTGTCCTGCTAGGACAAACTCTAGATTGCACTCTCCTGCCCACACTGAAATTTTAGCTTTCTGTGTTTTCCTGCATGTTCTGGCTTTGGAAGGAGAAGCAATGACCCATGTCAGGTGAGTGAGTATCTGATCTGTACAGCTCTGTTTTCTGCATCTGTCCTGACCAACATTTGCTGAAGGATATTTCTCTTCACAAGTGCAGCAGGGGTTGCTATAGAATTTCATATGGCCTGTGCACTGCTGTAGCCTCATACATGCAAATTCCTGATAGTGGTAAGAAAAATATAAGAGAAGGTAAAGGGAAACTATGATTGCCTGCCCTATTTATAAGTTTATTTATTCTCTAAATGAAACTAACGTACACACAGGTGTCCTGTTCCCAGGAAGCCATACTCATTATGAAAAAAAAAAATCAAATATGAATAATTAACCTACTTTATTGTGTCCAATTTGGGGCAAAACAAGGCTACAAAGAGGAAATAAAAGAAAAACAAATACATAGACCCTACTGAAACAAAGACTTCACTTCTAGTTTAAATCTCGCAGCTTGTGCTGCTCTGAGTAAATCTGGCAGATTTCTTCACTCACAGAGTACTGCTTTCAGAAGCAAAACTTATTTTGGTTACAGCTCATTACTCATATGTTTCTTTAAATATTTTATGAAAGTGACACCAGGTGTGTCTAAAGGCACTCCTTATGACTGCTTCTGCAATTACAAAGCAAGTCTCCTAGATACTATTTTCTCTTTACTTGGGTAGATGAACTCCTTACGTAATAAACATGCCTTCAGTTTCTGAGCATATGTGACTATATTTACCTCAAAGGACAGACATATTCCACAGCAGAACAATAATACATTCTGATTCCCAGGCACTCTGATTATGCGATTTCCTGAAAAATCCTGCAACTATCTCCCATGCTTTTGAGGAGAGATGGATATCTGGGTCTTCACCTTACTCACTGCAGAAATGTTGCAAAGTGGTACATCTGAAGCCAAGGGGTGGGAATTACTCCCAGGTTCCCCTGGTAGAAACACAGCTTGTGCAAATGTTGATGGAACCTTTTCCTCTGTTTGAGAAGAAAGTGCACGTTTTCATGACAATTCAGCTCTCCTTCTGTTGTGCGTACCCCTCTATCTCCCCACTTTCCCAAAGACAGACAGCAAGGTAACAACATACAGCCTTGTAGTTTGAACTTGAGAAATTAATACTGCTTTTCCCAGGAACACTGGAATAAAATCTTTTGCACTCCATCTATTACATATTAAAGTAAAGGAAAAAAATGCTGAAGAACCTCAACATTCTCTGCCAGTGCCTTCCCTGGACTATTTTCAGTTTCATCCTGTTGCCATTGCTCTAAGTTTCCTCGGATTGCAGCTCCGTAACAGCACCACTGCCAGTGATCTTTTCCAGTTCTCCATTTCTAAAGAAGAACAAAAGGTTGCCTTGGCTTTGCAGGTGACACGTCAGCTTTTCTTCTCAATAAAATACAAGGGCTGGCTTCCTTCCCCAGAACCTCGAGCACCAAGCACCATGCCCAAATCTCTCAGAGCCTTCTTCTAGAGTGCTCTGAAATCCAAATAAAAGCTGGCATTGAATTCTTCTTCCTGCTTTTCCTCTTGACAGCAGAGGCTAACTTTACTCAGCAGGAGCACTCCCTCAGCCCTATCCTCATCTCAGATGTATTTAAGCAACCAGTCAGCTGCTTTAAGCAACTACGCAACATCAAAAGCAAAGAAAATATTTTAAATTCTATGCTAAGTCTATAGAAATAATTAGAGAAGTATAATCAATGTAAAAAAATCACACTGAATATGACGGTTTGAGTATGTATTAGAGAAAGCAAATCAAAATTATAGATATTCTAGCACAGAATTTATAAGAGAGACACAGAAACAATCCAGCCAAGCACTGTGGGACTTGCCTTCAAGCTAAAGATCTGAAAATGTTTGGTCTTTAAGCTAAACATTTTGTGACCAACTGTTATTTGGGACCAGCTTTATTAGTAAGATTCACAACAATCTAACAAGAAAGGTGCAATAGCCTGAGGCTGGAATTTAATAATTTTTTTTTCCTACAGTTCCTTTTTCATACTGCATTTAGTCAAAAGATTACAAGTCCAGTGCAGGGAAAAAAAAAAAAAAAAAAAAAAAAAAGGAAGGACAAAAATTTTCAGCTTCAGTTGCTCACAGCACAAACTATGCTGACCTTTTCCAGACAATTACATAAACCAGCAATGATAAGCAGTAGGGATCCCTATTAAAATACAACCCACAGCTTTTGTATGTGTGCATGCCTTCTTTTTGACCCACAGTGCTGGCTACACAAAAGAAGATTTTATGAAGAAAAACAACAGATATGACAAATTCCAACAGAAATCAACTTCCAAATATGAGCGGCAAGCATAATCACAGCTGAATCCAGCATTTGCTTAATTCACCAGAGATGGCCTGAGGCATTTTTTATCCTTTATACTCAACTCAAACTAGGCATGCCAGTAAAACCCCATTCATCTGTTTCATGAGTCATAAGCATCTTTGTTCCGTGCGCTTTGCTGACTGTTTCCTCTATCTTAGGGTAGAGAATGTGCTTTGTATAAAGTTTCAACTTGTGTGTGAGTTCTCTCTGGCAGAGTGCATGTGCCCTACCCAAAAGACCGTTTTCCTTTACCACATACTGCTGCAGCTGAGATCAGCTGAAAAATCTCGAGCAGGAAGTCCCGTAACGTGAACTACAGAGTTGTGCTTCCAACAGCTCCTATTGCTCATTCATTGTGCCCGCTGCAACGCCCGTTCCTCTTTTCCCAGTCTTTGCAAAGAAACAGAAATAACTGAGCAGGCCTTTGGTTGCTTGCTTTTTAACATGCAGTGTAGGCAGTTGTATCGAACAAAGAATATAACTAAATCCAGCACCAGCGTTGCTTTGTTGGATCACCAATACAGTGATTGAGGTTGGGAAATAAGTTGTGGTGGGTTTCTGTTCACAGAAAGCACCCTTCTATGGAAAAAGAGCAGCAACCTTTCCTGCACAGTTTGGAGGAGGTCAGGTATCAGTTCATGGCTACTCCTCTTGACTTCTCCAGCAAGAGCAGGCATTTCTGAGACATTCCCCAAATAGTGTTTGAGGATGGCAGCATTAATGAATGATCCTTTTTCCTTGAAAACAAGCCCAAAACCACAATCAGTAAAGCCCTCATAGCAACATAAAAATGCATCCTCCTCTCAGTGCGAAAAAAAAATCCAACTTAAACTTCTGAAGGAACATACTTCTGAGGATGTATAGCTAATTATTTTCTTCCACTCTTCCATTGTCTACTAAGGAATGCTCCTGAGCTCTAAAATAGCTCCACACAAAATGAATATTGTTGAAAAAATGAAGGGTCTGCAAGCCAGATGCCTGAGAATTTGATCAAGCGATCAAGTGTTGGTTTTTACCTTCCCATATGATAAACTAGAACACTTGAAAAAGGATGTAAAAAACTTAAATGATGTAAACTTAATCTAAGTAAACTTATTATTAGTTGTACTAGATTTTGTTTATATAGCAAATTAATTGTATCAATCTCATCTTTTATACTCGTAAAATCCTTTATATCATTATACAAATGCCTCACTGAAGAAATGCTGAGTGCAGGGGAGAAGACAATTTATGGTATACTGTGAATTACACTGGTAATTAAACATACTTGGAATCTCACAGGAAATGTAAAGAGTTGCATAAAAAAATTAAAAGTTATATAAATTGCTATTTGTAAATAAAGGCGAAGAGGCATGTGCAAGAACAGCATAAACTTGACATTCAGCTGTTGCCAAAACTGGTGTGCTGAGCTGATGTTTTTCTTAAATCCCATTGTGTTGAGTTTAAAAAGTTCACTACAAAGCACTGAGTGAGAACAGAACTTGTCAGGTCAGATGCATGTTTGTCCATTGCTTCACCCTCTTAATGCATCCTCTCCTGCCCAGCATTACTTCTGAAGCAGAAAATTTATTACCATGAGACAAATAGATGAGCAAATCTTGATTTTCCTTCTCATTAGCCAGTTTTAAGATGTGAACACTAAGGCCAGTGAGCAGCATTAATGCAGCAGAGAAAAATGCTGTGAACCTGAAGGTGTTTCAAACTATTTTCAGCTGTTCATAAGACAGTAAAGAAGAGATTCTTCTACCTCGTTCTCAGTGCTGTCTTCAGAAATCTATTGTAGAGAATGGCTGGCAGAGCAGGGTGGAGACCTTTGTACAAAGTGAAGCCTCTGGAAATCAACGGGTTGTTGTTGCTATGTCAGAGAAACAAGACATAGTAAACACCTGCTTTTTCTGGCGGTATCGGTTTTGTGGTGCCGAATCCCCCCAGCACCAGAATGTAACACAGCTGAGGCTCGGTGTGCTGCATGCTCCTGCTCACACAACCTCTGCAAAGATGTTGCAACAAAGCTTTGGTCAGTTTTTCAGCAGCGCTAATTTCAGCTGTGCAGGCTGAAACGTATCCTTCCTGGTTCTGTATCCAGGAAGACAGAAATTATGTTTATGTTACCTGTGGTTTGTTCAAGGCATCCAATGCATCTGCATTGACTGTATTGTTGCCTTTCCCTGGTCTTAAAAATTAAAGCCAGACACGGTTAGAAGGGGAAAAGGGTTTTTACCTTGGTATTGATCTAAGGATCCTTAGAAATCCTGTGCATCCTGAAATGCACATCGAAATGCACCCCAGAAAATGCACACTCACATGATAGATCATGTATACAGTTTATAGGCCTTGCAAATTAGCATATCTATCAAAGATTCCCCAATCAAAGGCTCGAGTGAACCCCTCATCCTGAGGCACCTTCCCCCTGGAGGGGCCTATCTCAGTTTACAGAAGGTGTTCTGGAGAGGACCTTGGTGTCTGGGGCTTTCTGACCCCTAACTGCGAGGCTCCCAGGATGTTTGGTCTCCTGGCTTAACAAAACATTGGGTCTAAATTAAGTTATCAAACTTAGGGAATTATAAGTATGTGGGCTAAAAGCACTAAAAATACATAAAAGCTATATAAAAGGGTATACAAAAGGGGTATAAAAGAAAAGGCAAAAAATCATCATGGCACCAGTATCCAAGGGCTGCACCAGATACATTTTATCTTGTTAAAAGAATCAGAGATAAATTTTGGAAGTTTCAAGGGTGTCAGTCCACTTGTAGAGCTATAGGAAGAAATTAGAAGAAGAGATTCTGGTGTTTCAAGATCACAAACCAGGAATAGAAATTGAAATCTCAATTCGTTATGTCCCTATTTGCATCACTAAACAATCACTGTCTTTGCTCAAAATGTGGAAAGTCCTCTTTGAACCTTTATACAAGCCAAAAAAAAATGTTGTACATTCTGTACTCTAATATAAAGGCAGTGGAGGTCTGTAGGACTGGGCTACTTTAATTATAAAAAGACAGCTCATTTCCCATAATCACATTGCCTCAGAGAATACCCACAGAGAGAGGCTAAGGGCACCTTTCTCTACATCTCTGCAATGTTCATCTAAACCACAGGCCACAGCTGTCCCCAGTGTCCCATTACATGGTAGTCTCCTATAGGAACCCATGCTAACAGGATGCATATGGAGGGAAGGGACTGAGGTGGTAAAAATATGTATTTGGCACACAAAGCACAGATATGAACACACATTTAGTTCTTACTAATGTTCAGGAAGAATGTAATTATAGACTTCCGTAATATTTTGTACCTTTAAAAAGACTCTCCCTGGCACATATATCACCAGATGCTAACTAGAACTGGGGACCATCTATAATAAAATATATAATTATGGTAGAAATGTCCTTTACAGATGCATAAACTTTACTGCCCTTCTAAGATATGAGCTGAACTGATGTGTTCCACTTTCTTATCTGGTTTTGAAGTACTGAAGTCTGTCACTGCACTCAACACAGTGCAGACTGAAGCATAACAAACCATCCAAGTCATTAGGGTTTGGCAACAAATGAGATGCAACATAGTCAGTAGCAATGCCAGACCTCATCAATACACATTTGTGCTTCTCATCCCTCCTCCACATCTGATATCACTATGTAGTTTTAGCTTCTTTTAACTCTTGGCAAGCATATAGCTTCAGTTTTTACATTAGAAGGCTGAAGGGGAAGGGTCTGCAGTTAATCTCTCTCTCAACACGATCTCCTCTGACTTCACAGCACCAGACATAGCTGGGGGTGCTTAACATTAAAGCTGTGGAGAATTCCTTTGCTGGCTCCTGTCTAGGGCTTTCAGCTGACAGCAAGGGCAAGTCTAATTGACTTTTCAATTACCCAGATGCAGAAGAAGGAGACAAGGCAACAAAATGGAGCAGTATATGGGGAAAACGAGGTAAAGCAATGACAAGAATGGCAAAGAATAATAACTAAGATTTTTGAACCTGGTAAAAACAAGCCCCATAAGTGAAAATCTGACTCTACCAGGACCAGTAATATCATTCCAATTCCTCACTCCACTCCCCGAAAAAAAGGCAAGAGGATTTGCTGTCGTTTGTTTAAGCTTTCTGATAGCACTCTGGACACTTAGGAAAACAGCAGCGTAAAAATAAATGAGTCACAAAAATGGATGTGGGAATGACAAACGCACGAGCTATTTTTCTCAAGTGACGCTTGCTTTCCATGTTTCTTAAGTTCTGTGGAGAAGTTATTCACAGCTAGTGTTCCCAAGGCAGGAACAGTTATTCTAGCTTGTTTTATGAACTCAAATTTTATGTGTTCAAATGGAAAATGCTGTATTGTTTGACTTAACAGCTTTTCCTAAATTACACAGGAGGGAAAAGGGGGTGTTCCAGCTGTGTGGTTTGTATTTCACATACATACCATTTTGCCATTTTGCCTTGTATTTATCTTCTTTTTTGTTTTTTTAATTTTGCAATGCAGTAAAATTTAGACAATCAAGAACATTATCATTTTACTGTAGAAAGCTGCACTTTCTTTTTTTTCTTTAGATAATAAGAGGAAAATGTTATAAAAATACAGTTGTGAATGCTCTTGATCAGAATTAAAGTGTAGATCTGCCTCCCCAGATCCCAGCATTAGCAACAAAACCACGTATAAATATGTATATTTTTATGCATAAGATATCCTTTAAGGGAAAAATACAGAACTTAAATTATTTAGGCTTACTAAGTGCCATTCTGCTATATATGCTTTTTTTTGCATGCAGAAGGAGAGAGGCAGAAGTGAAAAGGATAATAATTAGTAGAGAATTGGAGGAAAAACTATTGCCCTCTGTATTATGGAGAAAACGCACAACCTACAGTTTTACTCTTGACCTTCAACTAAATTTAAATCACTAGTTTCAAAAAAGAAAAAAAAAAAGTCCAAGTATGAATCAACTGATTAATTTGTGAAATATATTATCACTCCTTGCAAATTGAATCATGTAATAATTTGAACTGCTTTTGATTTCTTCTCAGCTGGACCACAATATCAATATCAGCAACTCCTCGACTTTCTGCTTTCTCTATACAGACAAAGATCTGGACTTCCCTATCATTACACCCTTCTTTCCACCACTGTGGTACAGACTGCAAGGGAAAGGATACTAACAGCCCTCCTCTGGGAGCCAAACTCAGGAAATCAACTTATTTTCACCAACAAAGTGCACAGGAACAGCCATGTATTTCTGTGTCATGATCCAAAAAAAAAGCTCTCTGGGCTGAGGAGGGAACCTCGTGAGCTGTCTGATGAGCACAAGGACACAGACTGTCATCTGCTCCCAAACAGATGACGAGATAAACCACAAGAAAGATCCTAAAGCAGGAAATCCACTCCAATGCTGAAAACGATTTTTTAAATGAGAATTTTAAAGTTTTCAAAGGGAAATAAGACTAATGGTTTCCTAGCCATCTTGTCAAGCACCCACCACATTAGGGGGACATTTGACTATTTGGATTAATTTGTTCATGGGTATTCCCATATTTAAAGCACTGCAAGTTTCTCACAGCCATGATTTTACATTCATGTTTATAGCTATGTCTTTTCTAGAACAGTGTCCTCCTGTCTTCATGAACAGGCACCAAATTGAGCATCTTTCCCAACACATGCATGACTTGAGCTTCTTTAGGTCACTGAGTCCATAGCCAGACTGTGCAATGACAAAGACCTCTGTCTTTCAAACTGTGCTAGGGCTTGAAGCATAAATTTAAAAGCTTTAATCATAGAATGGTTTAGATTGGAAGGGATCTTAAAGATCATCTAGTTCCAACCGCTTGCCATGGTCAGGGACACCTTCTGCTAAATCAGGTTCTCCTATCCCCTCTCACTACGCTCCCTGATAAAGAGTTCCTCCCCCTCTTTCCTATAGCCCCTTTAAGGCTAAGGGCAACAGCTGTACACTTCATAACGTACTGGAGCAGCTGCAACACAGGACTAAAATAGTTTATTCCTGTCAGGCTGTAGATGGCTGAAGTTGCCAACAGCATTTGCCACAGCACCTTAATGAAGGAGATCTAAGCAAGGAATACAGAGAGGTTTTTGTTTTATCAGTGGAGCTCAAAAGATTTTGCCCTGATGTGATGCATCTTGCGTGCTCTACAAAAGTCATTATGAACAAAATGCCTTCACAAACGGCTGCTGAATTCTTGCCCTGTTTGTCAGATACTCTTTCAAGAATCCAGCTACACCCTCACCGTGTTTACGAAACTGAGCAGTCACATAACCCATCCTACGTAACAGAGGTGGAGATACAGAAGACAACAAACCATAGAACAATAACTAGCTTTCATTAAACCTTAGCTTTCTTGCCTGCTCTAAATCAGTCTTTTCTAACCTGAGCCACCAGCACAGCACATAACCTGGGATTATCTCAATGGAAATTTCTAAATCCTGGTCATTTTAGTGTTCATGCAGTTGGTATCAAACTAACAGGCCCTCAAGGGCCACTGGTCCAGCTCACATCCCTGGTGCAGGTGGCCTTGTGGCCCACACTGCAGGAGGCTTCAGCTGAATGGATCAGAGGCCACGCAGGAAGGAAAGCCCTAACAAGCCCTGGTTACACAGTGCTGCATCCCTGAGGTGAGAAGAAGTGGAACACAGGCAGTGACATCTATGACTGCTTCCTTCCATTCTTACGGGAAAGATGTTTTAGGAAACTTGATTCTGAAACAATGAGACATACAGACTTGAGCTTGAAAGGAAGATTTTCAAGAATAAAGAAACCTTCTCCCTTTTTTTATTGTCTAGACAATGTCAGTATTGGGAATACCACAAACATTGCTCTGTTACTGAATACGAAGGCATTCCAACTCTGTTTCACTTCTTGTGAATATAACAATTTATGACAGTGAGCTATTTTTCCTTTGAGGAGAAAATGCAAATAGGAACAAAAGTCTTAAATAGGAAATGTTTAGATAATATGGATAATGGCAACGGTACCCGAACAACTAAAACATATATTCACACGTTCCTGTTTTATAGAATCAAACACCTGTAATTTATGTCAGGAGTGCCAAAATCACATTCATTTAGACTTGGAAGGATGCAGCTCAATCAAACACTATAAACTGAATGTACCTGTTTAAGAACTGCTTCAGTCAGTTTTCTCCTTCCTTTCTCTCTGAAGACCAGAGACAAGCAGAACTTAGCATCAGAAATAACATACAAAACCAGCATAAAGTTATCATCTTAAAATTTAATTATTTTNCATTTCATTACTAAAATGTCACTTTGCCAAAAAGAGAGGAAAGGTATTCCAGATTTTCTTTTCAGTAAGTCAAATATTTACATTAAAAAAAAAAAGTGACTTAAAATATTCAAAACAAAGCTTTATGGTAAAATGCAGAGATAGCAGAAACAGGTTTCAAAGGATATGCAGTGAACCATGAAACCTGAATCTCAGCAGTTAAATACAAAGACAAGTTAATACAATTACCATAAAACTGAAATATTATTAGAGGAATCAAGAGCTCCTATCAGCAAAAGTCCTATTTTACTTTCCTTGGAAAAATTTATACCACAGCCTGCCTTAAAAGGCTTTATCTTAAAAAAAATCTAAAACAATCTTTTCACTATAATTCATAAGTCTATGTAGAGTTCTATACCATCCACTGCTACAAGACTTTCAGCATTTATACTAGACCAGATATTTCTAGCTCATACTATTATGAAGAAAAACTGCCATAAATGTCTCTCCAGACAGCAAAAAGCTCAACTTACTAGAATTCAGTGAAGATACTGTAGTCTAACAAAACAGGAATTAAAGAAAAAACTTGTTAAGGGTTGTTGCTACAGGATTTATTTTTCTGAAAGGGGTTGTGTGTGAAAAACAGTATCTCTTTGTTTCAGATAAAATACAGTATTACTTTAAAAATCCTTTTAAGATATATAAATTATTTCATTAATCAATAAACTGCATTTTCTCTTATGGAACTAATCTTTGATGGCATCCATGTCATAAAATAACAGTTACTTTATAAACAACTTTTTGCCTAATGTCTCTTCAAATGCAGATCAGTATGCAGAAAAATTATCTATAAAATCATATTTCCTTTTATGAACTGTTATGAAAAAGACACGTAATAGACTTTGGACATAGAAAGGTATTTGGATAGTTACTGAAAGATAAAAACCAACAAAACAAAGTACAAAAATATGTGGGGAGAATCTGAAAAGGAAGCAATACCCAGCTGGTATTTATAGTAGGAGAAATGGGCTGAGCTGTAAAGGAGATGGGCTCTCAGTCGCTGCAGACCTTGGTGCCAAAGTGTGGAAGCCAGTGCTGAAAGTCATGTAAGCACACTGCAACAATTGCTGCTACTGGAGGGAACAAGAGGTGCCAACACAAAGAGGACATTTACTCCAGGAAAAGCTAAGGGTGGCAAAGATCAGGTAACTGGCCTTTGCAGAAGTTGTTCAGGATCACCTGCAGAAAGTCCTTTCTGAAGCAATATTTGTTATCAGGCAGCTGGTTGTAGAGGAATCTAGTTTGCTTCCTTGGGAAGAAACACTGAGGCTGCAGTATCTTAATGTCTCTCCTGTCCTGTAAGGCAGAGGACATCAGAAATAGCATCCAAGAGGGGAGCCAGCAGAGATTCTGGAGCCTCTTTGGACTCTTGCTTATTCTGAATATATCCTTAGAACTGGAAATGCTACTGTCACTTTTTTAAAAAAACCAAAATCCTAACCAAAGAAAAGCCAAAGAAACCCGATGTAATTTTTATAATTTGTAACCAAAGATCAAATAGGGCTTAACTATGTTTTTAACATGTTCTTTATACTTAATTCTTTTTTTAAAAGTCATGATTGTATTGACTGACTATACTATATCAGTTTATTTGTGGCCCTAAAACTTCACTTACTGATAAAATATTACAGGAAACTTTGCTGGTGGAACTAGCCCCTTCTCGTAGCTCAAGATGAAAACACTGGGAGAAAATAAGGTGTTACATGTTTGGCTTTTAGTTAAAAATACATACAAATGTAAACATTTATATCCTCACAGCAAGAAGAAACCTAAAGATCAGAGCTCATGCTTCAGTAGATGCCATGACAGAAACCAGAGATGAAACCCTGCCCTTCAGTTTGATTTCCAAATGAGTAAAAAACATGAGATACTTATGGCAAATACTCTTCTAATACATGCTGTTGCATGGAGCCACAGCATCAACACACCCAAATGCACTCCTTGGATGTGTGTGCTTAGCCTCAGAAACATTGCACCTGAAATACAGTCATTATGGAGTATTGCCAAATTCTAGTGAATTGTAAAAGCAAAAAAGGCAACACAGTTTCCAGGGTTATTTTCATACTCATACCAATTTTATAGGAGTAACTGAATGCAAGTGTGAATCAAAGCATGGTTTGCCAATCTTGCCCATCTCCTTTCTTTTTTCCTTGGTACTGTCTTTGTCTGCTTCACCATCCACGGACAGTGGCTGTGGCCCTCTGATTGCAAAGGGTGTCCCTGGGGACAGGGCAGTAAGGTTTTAACTGCTCCATGAAGATCTGGCTTTTAGCAAATAAAAATCTATTTGTCTTTCCTTTGCTTCTTTGGACATCTGGAGAGCTTTGATGTTTCTGGCAAGGTTGAAAACTCACAGGTAAAAAGGGGAAAAAGTTAGGGTTAGGCAGTAAAAGAGCTACAAGGATCTTATTTCAGAAGAGGAATTGGGGGAAACTGAGAAGAACATTTACCTTCATAGCCCAGAGACAGCTCTTCAGCCGTGCACACCACAGATTTTGTTCAAATTTTAACAGTTTCACCTGGGTTTACAACTTCCAGCCTTCATTGAGATGCTGTATAACCCACATTTTTTCTTTAGGTCAAACCACAGACCATGCATGTCTTTTTAAGTTCCTGTTCTTTAGAAATAAGCCATAAGGCAACCTTTTCTCCTCCCTCAGCATCTTCAGATCAGGGAAATGCCCAAGCTATCTGCAGAGACTTTCTGGTAGAGGCTATGGATAGGACAGAGACAGAGTAAAAGACCTGCTAGGACAACCATTGCAGGCTGGGCAAGAAAAGGATATGTGCTACTGGAAGAAGTGGGTCTCAGATTATGGCTATTACTCACACAATAAGAAAACCAGCCTTATTACTAAATTATTTTGATTTTTACAGATGAGTTGGCTTTACATGTGAAACAACAAAACCTGGATTTTTTTTCTAATCAAGTGCACACGCAGAAGAGCTGGTAACCACAAATCAGGAACCTCATTTTCACAAAATACCAGTGAAATTTTCAGATCACAAGATTAGTAAGATTGGAAAAAAGAATACCAGATGTTTATAAATCTGGAAAATTTATTAGCATAAAGTGGCTAGGGCCAGCTAGTTGTGCCCCTGCCTCAAGGATTGAACCAAGTGGAAAACACAAGCTCTACAGTACAAAGCGCTGTTATTTCATGTCTGTTCTAACAGGAAGTTGCTTTTACTTCATCTGAAGATGGCAGCTTTGATGAGGAGTGATTTTGGCAACAGGAAGCTACAGGGAGGGCCCTGATCTGACATGGCAATGTCAGTGAGATAGCTAGGTTTTCTCTGTTAGCTCTGCAGTTCTTGGGCAGGAGGTATGTTTTGGTATGATATGATTAAAGAAGTTTGAAGTAGTCTGAGGAGTATCAGTTCTTGTTCTTTTTGGCAAGGAACCAACTTCTTGCGTGATTCGTAACAACAACCACAAACACTCTGTTAAAGGACATCCTTTGAGCAACATTAATAATTTCCTGTGTATGTGCACATAGCATTAATGGCAAGATCCATACTGATGGATTACACAATGCATGTGCACACATTCAATCTCACCTTCTAAGCTTGGAGTCTGGCAAAACTGGGAGCTGCTAACCACAATGTAATACAGACTTCAATACAACTCCTGCAAAACTCAGATATTTTAATGAAAAAGCTTATCCCTAATTTAAAACACAGCATAATTTTAAGTGTTTTTATTACTACAGTTAAACTCTTTTATGCCTTAGGGTAAATCTAAAAATGACCTGACTAGGCACTGTCAAAGAAAAAAAAAAAAAGAAACACCCATCAATTTATGAACTGGTGACAATCATTGGACATTCCACTTTTCCAGCTGCAAGGTCCTACAAATGCTAAATAACAGGTATGGACCTCTCTGAGGAAAGTACAGGCCTATGACCACTGAATCCAAGTCAGCTGCTGAATCCACATCACCAGCTGCCTTCTAAATCTCATTGACTGTGTCACTGTACTGTTTATCATCCAGTCAATAACCAGTGCATACCTGGCAAGTGAAAAACCAGGATTTGGGGGCAGTGTATTCTTCATACATGCCCCTTACAGCTCAGCTCAAGTGTCAATATGATTCTGACCATGACCTGCAGCAGCAGCAGTGCTTCAGGCTGCTGCCACAATGTTTGGACAGACCAGTCCGCAACTGAAGGCATTCAATACATGGCACAAAAAGGCCATTGGAAAGGATTTCTAGGAAGACAGGGTTTTTAACATTCATCTTCCCACAGCACTGTGGTGTGTACAGGCTTACATTTGTACCTGTTGGCCATGGGTCAGTGTGGCATCGCTTGCAAATACAAAACTCAAACTCATTTTCCTCTGACTGACTAAAGAAAAAGCAAGCCTGCCATGGGCAGCATTATTGGGTGTCCTGGTGTGTTTAGTGTTGGGCAACTTCTCCTGAGGAAAAGCAATGAAAGGGAGTGCCTGGGTTAAGAGAGGGCAGCGGTGCCTGAGCAACCGAGCATTCATCTCTGCTATTAGAACCTGGGGCCAGAGTTTAAGCCCCGTAGGCTCGGTTCACAGGCAGGCTGCACGGCAGCGGTCAGGGCTCAGCAGCACCACGATGTCCCACTCCTCCTCCATCTCGGCCCACACTGAAAACCCAGCTCCCGGCCTCAGCCGGCAGGGCCTGGGGCTATCCCAGCTCCGCAGCTGGAAGGAGGGGCCCCAGGGCGCGGCGCTCGGGGCGCGGTGGGGCGGTGTCCCTGCCCGGGGCGGTGCCGCCCTCGGCGCAGCTGCGGCGGTACCGGGAGCGGCTGTCGGGCAGCCGGCGGTGTGTGTGTGTCTGTGTGTCTGTGGGGCGGACAGCCATGTGGCGCTGGAGGCTCCTTCTCTTCCCGGTGCTGCTCGCCGTCCTGGTCTCCGTCAGAGGTGAGGAGCGGTGCTGCCGCGGCTCGGGGAGGGAGCGCTCCCCTGCCCGAGCCCCTGGGGGGCCGAGCGCTNNCGGAGCCGGGGCAGCAGTGCGGGCCGGCGGCGCGGTCCCGGCACGGAGCCGGGCGGGTCCCCGGCTGCTGGCCGTGTCTGTCCGTCTGTCCACAGCCGGGAAACGGCGCTCTCGCCCTCCAGACCCCCTTTTTTTTTTCCCTTCTTCTTTCTTTCTTTTTTTTTTATTTCTTCTCATGTAACTCGCTAGAAGTATTCCTGAGCTTTCTGCCCGCCTTCCGCAGTGGAAACTCTGACTGCTTTATCATCTGCCGTGAATACGTGGTCCTCGCCCCAGTCGGGCCCTTGGATGCAGGGGGGTCCTGGAAGGAGATTCGGAGGGGGTTTCGGGTCGTGGGGATCTCGGCTGGAGCGCGGCTTCCATTTTAGGAAAGAAAGCGGAGTTACGGCAGTCCCAGGGCATCGGATAGTTACTCACCAGAAAGTCTGTCGTCACACGACAGCCTTTTAAAAAGATAATTATGGCAAAACCGCAGGGTAAAACACACTGGTATGTTTCCTGAGAAGCTTCTCGTTGCTTCAGTATATATCAGGGACGATTTTCCTGAGCCCTGATCAAAAAAGTGCGTATATAATAGCATGTTGGTATTTGGTAAAAAGAAACATTTAGGGGTGGAGAAAGTAGAAAAGGCCCCCATACGAAGTTTTTTGGGTTTTTTTTCCAGGCGGAGGACTGCTGAACTGGAATATGCAGTCCAAACTGTCATTTCCCATTTATATGACTTGTTTCTAAGACATTTCTTTCTTCTTTTGCTGTTTAAGTAAGCATACTTGCTGCTATGCCTAGGTATTTTCTTTCAGGTATTTTGTAAAAGCAGCACTTCAAATTTTAAGTATCTACCTCTTCACTGTAAAAGAGAAGGAAAAATACATGTTCCTAACGTTTATTGGAAGCTGTAGATACTGCACACATGATGCCAGATATGCAGTTTGACAGGAAGCCTGCTTGAATTCAGTTCTGCTGTGGCCCTGTTGTGGGTTACAGTGGGTTATTGACTTGTAGGTTAGCAAAGCTGAGCTCTTAGAAAAATAGGACAATTTTTACAGAAACCACCTTTAAAACTGACAGAGGACTCAGGTTGCTTATATTTAGCATCTTACTACTTGTGTGGAAGACTTCCTCCTCTACTTCTGCAAGCAGTCCTCACAGTCATGGACAGCAAGATCTTTGCTGTGATGCTCTTAACACGTGGAAGTATTTGGGGCCACTGAGAAATAGTCCTCCTAAACTTTTTGTCACTAAGTGTGGAGATGAACAGAGATGTCTGGATTCTGCTTTACTAGAGGGAGGTGCACAACAACTGCGTCTAGGAGTTTTGTTTTGAATCCTGAGGAAAATGATACATTTTAACCAGATTGCTCTTAGAAAACTAATTAATTTATATGAGTACTGGTTAATTTCAACAATGCAAACTGAGTAGATAGGTTATAATTAGTTTGGACACTTTTTCCTTAAACAAAATGTGCAAGAATTTGAGAACTGCTGAGAATGTCAGCCTGGGGAGGGTGGGGCCCTCCAGGGGAATTTCAGATTTGTGCTCGTGCAATCTTAAATGACAAATGCACAACCCGAATAACATATTTTTGAAAAACTTAATTTCACTGTTGGTGGGCTGTCTCTAATCTGAATTTTCAGAACTGCTGTAGAAAGTTAAGGGTCTTGCTTTGCGAGCAGTTCAGCTGTCGTGCGACTGTGTGGAGTGGTTTCACTGGCACTGCCTCCTGTCATGATTCAAGCAGAAGAATCTGCTCCAGACTGATAACTTCATATTGGATCATGTATTTTAGGCACAGGAAAGTTGTTAGTGTTAAATCAATATTCAACATATCAACAAGGATTTGAATGTATTATTAAGCAAGGGTGAACTGTGTAATTTGAGCTTGCTTGGAGAAAGAGCTCACTGTTTTAACCTCAAAGCTGGTATTCAAGGGTTGTCTCGTGTGCCAAGTATGAACTCTGCCAGTCTGGCAAAGCTGGAATTCAGGTATCATTGGTGCTGTATCCATAGGAACGTTGAATGTGAGGTTTTTATATCACCAGTTTCTATAGGCAGTCTGACAACTTGTCCTGCTGAGGAGTGGTATCTCTCTGTTTCTCTTCCTCCTTTGTTTGGTCTGGTGCCCATTGAGGCCTGCACTGAGATGATTCATCTTGATAAGTCAGCAAGTGATTAATCTGCATTGAGTTTGCTCTGCGGAGTGTTTGATGGGTGTTCCTGCCAGCACAAGGGAGTGGCAGGGCCTAGCATGGGAGAATGGAAATGAGGTGGGGACAGGGGAGGAAGGGATAGGAGGCTTCCTGCTGTGGCTGGCTGTGAGGTATGAGACCAGCTCAGCCATCTTATACCTGCAAAATCATCAGGTTAGCCAACTGTCTAATTTGAGGCATGTGGTTTTCAAAATACAATGCAAAAAAAGCATTAGGCAGCATGACGTCTGTACAATGTGTATGAAGACCACAGCAGATGAACAATCAAACAAAAAAAAAAGCCTTACATGATACTCCACATGTGGACTTGATGACCTTGGAGGTCTAAACCAACCTCAATGATTCTCTGTGATTCTGTGCATGATGAGCAGCAAAAAACTGCTGCATTCAGACACAAGGCTCAAAAGTCTCCCTTATCTGCTGTAGAAAGATCAAAGCATGAAAAGCTGTCTGCCTACTGAGAACCTGGAGTTTGGACTCTGGGATATATGGTTTAAGGATCTGTTGCAAGAATTGGGTAGAGCTTGTTGATTGAAACACAGTTGCCAAAAGGACACCCGGAGGTGAGCAAAATACAGGCTGGAAAATGAGGTACCCATGTTGTAAGATCAGTAGCCTGGGGTGAAATGTAGGTGGAGATCCCTTCTTTCTGAGACCTTTGTAATTAGAGGGCCCTGAGCAAGGGAAGGAAACACTTGTGCTGCGGACTTTCTTGCTGAGGCAAGTCAGTGTTGAGAGGAATGAGTAGTTGGATGAAAGATGGTGAAATGATCCCTGTCTGTAATCCAGTAGATGGAGCTTTCAGCTGGGACAGGGAGGTGCTGCGGGGACTCCTGGAGACTGAGCTCTGCTTTGCGGGCTCTGGAGTTGTTTGCCTTTTAAATCTCATTTTAAAAACCCAAACAAAACCAATAGTAAGGCAAAAAATCACCACATAGTTTTCATTTGAACAATTTCAGTAGCCGTGCTAGAGTGCATACATGGCAGCATGAACTTTAAAAGGGCAGCACGTTTCTCCATCTATTTTCTCTCATGTGGAACGGCTAATGATTATTTTATGTGGTGTTATATAAAATGGCCACTGCGCTGTTCTATCAAAATTATGTCACTGCAACAATCCTTAAGCTTTCCTTAGGCTGTAACTGTTAGTTACAGTGATTTAACTGGGCAAGAGTTAAGTGTGACTCAGCCTACTGCCATCCAGCCAAGACCAATTTCAATATTTTCCTGATGTTACTCTGGTTCATGTGATTGGGTTGCCTGTGCTTAAGACTCCTGCCTGCTTTAACTCTTGCTGTCTTGAACTTCTCACTGCAATCACCTTGTATTTCATCAGGTGTCATCTGTGTTGGTAAAATGCAATAATAGTACTCTTTGGTTAAGATCATTTTGACAGGAGCATTCCTCTTTCTTCTAGCCTTTTGCAAACTGCTTTTGCATGCTCTGGCACAGGAACCTGCTCTTTGGAGTCTAGTAAAAATGTTTTGAGAGAATGTTATGAGCAAAACAGTCTCAACTCATGGAACTTTTACTTAAATTAGCTTACTGTCAGTTAATGCAAACTTCTAAACATGGATTTGGGAATTGAGAGAAAAAAATTGATCCTCCAAATCCTAAAGGACCTCCCTCTTCCCTCCTTTAACTTTACGCCCAAACAACCCTACCCACTCTGTATCAGCTTTGCTGGTTTTCATTGCAGGTTCTGCTTAGCCCATCTTCTGCTCCTTTGCTGGGGTAAAATGCAGAGCAAGAAGGTTGTAAGGAGCTTAATGGTGTCTTCCTGCTGCTCCTTCATGCTTTATGCTGATCTTCCTCTGCTCCTCTTTGCTTTTCATAGGGGGGTGTCGCACCCCTATGAGGGTCACTTACCCTCAGGTAAGGTCTCTCAGGACTGTCACCGTTCTGGTGTGGGTGGCCCTGGTGTGAGTGGCCACACTACCTCAGGGGTGTCTTTGCCACAGTACCTCCAGGAGGTCTCCTATAGGCATGGAACCTCTACTGTCCAGAGCACATCTACAGCCACATGTTCCCTCTGCAGTCTCCCTCTGTGAGTCTCCCAAACCGTGTCCTCGTGTGTCTCCTGTCCCTGCTGGCTGACTGTTTCTGTGTGCTCAAGCAGGAATGCTCTGTGCTCCCGTGACCTGTTGAAGGTTTGGTGTGCACTGGCTCTGTCAGTGCCACCATGACATGTTTGTTTGTAAGTGGCACAGGGCAGTTCATGGCCTCTTCCCAGACAGGGCAGCCTGCTGCTGAAACTCTGCCAAGTTCATGTCCTGTACTTTCATTGGACCATAGAATAGAATCACACGATGGTTTGGGTTGGAAGGGACCCTAAAGATCATATAGTTCAATCCCATGCTATGGCCCAGACACCTTCCATAAGACCAGGTTGCTCAAAGCCCCATCCAACCTGGCCGTGAATATTTCTGAAGATGGAACATCCATGCAACATGTACCCAGGAACTGTTTGGACATAAATCTTCAAATACCTACATCTTGTGTCTCCAAAACACATGGCATGGTTTTGAAGTAAATTATTTATGGTACATAACAGCACATATCTAATTCCTTTATCATTTTCTCAAAGGCCACCTAGTAGGTAATTCCTGGTCCTCAAGTGATAAGGACTTCTTACTTAGAGATTTCAATTGGTGCAGGAGGATAGACACAACCTTGTGTCTCAATTCTGGTGTCCCAGGGGATGGCTGGTCAGGTACTTTGTTACCCAGTTGAAATTGGGATAAATGGCTTTCTGCAGGACTGCTATGATGGGTTCCTGCATTTTTGTTAACTGGCTCCCCTCCAGCTTCATAGAGTTGAGATTCCCTCTTCCTGGCGTGCAGTTTCAAGTGAGACACTGTACAGTTCTACCTTTCCAGATGCCAGGGGATTAGAAGGAATATGATACACCCGCTCTGCTTCACAATCTTCCCCTCTTTCTTCGACAGCTGTGGTTTTGAAAGGATTACTGCTGAGCCTAGCCGAGGCTGCATTCCATCATGCCAACACACACATATGTTTGTTGCACCTAGGGTGCCACCTACATTATCTTTCCAAGTAGAAAATCTAGCAGCACATGTCTGAGTTTGCTGCTGCATGGACACAACTCCTACTGGTGTTGTGAAGATAAAGGGGGCTGATCTACTTGCCAGACTTCTTCAAACTTCCCTTTCTCCCATCACATGTACTGTTTCACATTTGTGCTTTTCATGCATGTCCTATTATTCCACTGATCTCACACTGCCTGACTGCTTGCACTATGGCTTCCTGAGACAAGTCTAAGCTGTGTTTTCTACCTCAGTACACAAGCAGAAATTTCATGGACCCACCTGGCTAAAAATAGCATTTCTTTGTGCCCACACCGTAAGCCTCTGCTGGCAAGTCTGGCTAACTGGTCAGCCTGGTTACTATGCTTCTTAAATTGCCTTTGAATTTCATATATTCTTATTTACACCAGGTTCAAGTAGATGTTTTTCTGAGTAGCTGTTGTATGACTTTCCATTCTCCTGATGTTGAAAGTGGTTTTTGTCACTGCTGCTGATTAACACAACTCCAGTCTTAGAGCCATTTCTGCACCGCGTTATTGATCACTCAGGAGGCTGTGTACGTGTATTCTCAGGGCCACTGGGGCTCCCAGGCATGTTCTAAGGTGAACAAAGGCCATTACTTCTGCAAATTCATGGCAGCCTCTTCAGCATATAACTTGTCATATGCTGGGGCATTTTATAGCCAGAGTTCAGCCTTCTTTGTGTTGATTTGCTGGCTTCAGATTAATCAGTTCAGGTTGGGGAAAAACAAAGATTACCTGGTGCCCATTGCTTAGTACTGTTTTGAAGGTTTTTCTTTTAATCAGTATATCATCAATATAGTGGAAAAATTCTCCAGAGATGTTGCCTTGAAGCTTTGTGGGTGGTGCCGTGGAAGATGGTAGGGCTGCCCTTCCATCCCTTGTAACAGCCAGTTCCAGGTACATTGCACACCATTCCAGGTGAGGGAGGCTGGGGTCTTGTTTCTTCAGTGAGAAGGATTGAACAGAATGCTTTTACAACACCAGTTGTAATATGTCAGGTATATTTTTTGGCTTCTGGTGCATGTAAGAGCTGTAGTGGGCCTGGAACTCCATCATTCAAATCTCTGATGTCTGCTGTTTTCTGCCACTCTCCAGTGTGCTTCTGGACAGGCTGAACAGCGCTGTTGTAAGGTAAATGTGTTTTTAAAGTCTCCCTGCCCTTGTTTTACCAGGTAATCAGTTGCTAATTACTTTTTAAACCTCACCCATGTCCCCTTAATCAATTCAGTACTCTTTCAGCAGATTATTGGCATAGCTAAGGTAAGAACAACTGAGTCTGAGTGCCTGCAGCGTTGCTGGGGTGACTCAGTAAGAGTCCTGTAGCTGGTTCCCTCCAGGACAAAGCACACTGCCTATACCTATAATGCCTTCATGCCTCATCTGTCCATCTGCAGTGGTCAAGAAAGTCAAGCCCAAGGAGGCCAGGGGCAGTGGGGGCAGTGGCAACAGGTAGGGGCTACCAACCTTGTCTCTTCAAACTGAGACTATCTTGCACTAGAGGTAAGCAGGTGTCTTCCACACTTACTCTAAGAGTAACTACTCATTCATCACTGCTATAGGGCAATAAGGTGCACTGAGCATCAGTATCCTTTAGGACATGATGCAGATAGGGCCAAGTGTGTGGCCACCTTACCGAGACCGCCCAATAAATTCAGTTATCTGCACCTGCTGACAGTGCAGTAAATTCAGATGGATTGTCAGAACAGTATGTGGCCCAGAGGCTAGGGCAGGGGAAGGCAGTGGTTGGACTCAGCTCCAGCTCAGCCCTCTGCTCACAACTCCAGCCAGCAATGTTGCATCCTTGGAGGACCTTCCATTCAGTTTGGTCATACCCTCTCTTTTCCCATTTGGGAGCACCTGTAAGTCCCAGCATCCATGACACGGGCATACAGAATTCCCATTTCCCACAGCACTGATGGGAACTTGCTATTACCCCTGGACTTGCTGTTAATCCTACAGCATGCATCCTTTGAGTTATTCCCCACACAGCGAAGCAGCTTGTGTATCTTGCCCTTTGCCTGTCTGTCTGTGTTTTATCAGCTGCTGCAGGAGGTCTCTGTGCCACCTTGCAAAAGCATATAGAGGCAGCAACAGCACTGAAGCAGCTTTTCTGCAGACTCAGGACCCATACTGCAAAAGCTGGTGTTTGGAAGGTTGCTTGGTATCATACAAGGTAGTTTTAGTTTATTTTTCGTTTTAAAAAATCTATATGTTTGTTTCTCTATATGTTGGTAAATTCTAGTCTGGGAACGGTTTCCCAGCTTGCTGCAGAAAATTTGTTGCTCCTTCCACAGGTACAGTTTTTGCCTGTTGAAAATAAATGCAGTGATAGTCATCACAAATTCCTTTTAAACTGGTTTAGTCTCTGCATTTGATGTGACTGTGAAGCCCAGAATAATAAGATCCAGAAGATTTTTTTACAAAGAATTCCAAAAAATCATGAGGCAAATTCCTGTGAAAGTCCAAGAACTTATTTCTTTGTGGTCTAAGGCCTGTTTACAATAGTTTTTCTGAATATTGAACAGGTGTTTTAAATATAGGACAGTTCCTTTAAAATATATAGTTGACATGTCAAATGCAGGAGTCATTCAAACATGTTTTGGGAAAAAGATCATTTCGAAAGAAAACATTTACATTTTAAGTCAGGTCTGATCACACAACATTGTTATCTGCATAACAAATGCATTTGGTTTACTTTGTGCACATTTCAGTCACTTGTGAAGCGTCCACATACTATAAACATCTAAGAAATGGCATCTTTAACAGTACTTATAAAAGGAAGGCCTCTTGACTGGGGCAATAGTTAGTTAAATGCAGATGTTAATTCTGCTCTGCTTTTCTCATAGCTTGCATCCTGTAAAACTCCCACTGGATCTCTTGCTTCCAAATTTTTCACAGGAAATGGTATCCATTTCTTGATGTGTGTAAAGTATCCACAAAGCTCATTTCACTCTGAGTTTTAATCATGGTAAAATCAAACTTTGTTTTCGGGATAGCAGTTGTTCTTTCATCAGTTAAAAATTATTACTCAGTATACAAATTAATCTTTCCATGAAGTAGAAGTTCTTTTTGATGAAACACCCATCAATTTAATTGGTAAAAATCTGATTTTAATTATAAAGCTGTCTTTGTATGTTTTTTTGCTTAACCACAGAAAAATGTTGCTTGTATATTTTCTGTTTGTGAAGAAGTCCAGTATTCTGAGGAAAACATAAACTGAAAATTTTTTAAACTCTGGTATTTCCAGGAAAGCAAATCCAAGCAATATTGGGAGGATTACTGATTTTATAACTGATACAAAAATACTACACTCTAAACCTTCCATGTCTGGAAAAAGTGTAGTTAAATGTTTAGACTTACATTTTACCAACGCTTGTTTGTTCCCTGTGATTTGGAGGAAAAGACTGAACCTATGTGAAGAGGAAATGAGCTAGTGGTGATAGTAGGGGTAGTAGAAGTGAGATGTGGTAAATAAAAAATAAGTGAGGCAAATGTGTTGGGTAGGATACAGTGTTTATTACAGCTGATGCTATTGTTGGACAAACCAGACAGCTCTAGAGTCACACAAGTCCTTGTTAAATTTAGAAACAACAAATTTCAGGGTAAGCTTTGGGGGAGGGGCTTGGAGAAGCCTGTGCAGAAAGCTTTTAGATAAGGCTGTCTTTTTTTACATTTTATATCATTGTCTTTCAATCTACTGGTTCTTCCCTCACCTCTAGCTATCCATACCTGTCTGTATTTTTTCTCTTCAACACCAGAAATGCCTTCATGCCTGCTCTGTGTTTCTCATTCTGTCCTGGATGCCAGGCATCTTGCAACTGAATCCCAAATTCGGTAGCTGCTTCACCATCTCTTACCTGCTCTCTACCTCCCCAAATGTTGCAAATGGTTATAGAGACATATCTTCTTCACCTCAGAGCTGTCGCTGCTTGTTGCAGCCAGCAAGTTTGCAATCTGATTTACAATATTATTCTTCTCCTCCGTTCTCACCAAAACTTTTCAGCTTTCCTTTTTTTCTAATTTGGCCTTCTGTAAAAGTCAGCTCTTTTCTTTGTATACTAAGCAGAGATGTGGACCTTTTCTCCCCAAACTTCAGGCAAGACTTGTGACTCTTGTGTCTGCAGTGAGCTGAGAACTCCTCTGCATCCAGACTTCTCCCTCTCTCTCTCCTTCCTCTTCCCTGCCTGCTGTTGCTTCTACTCTATCCCTTGGGCATTGCCATTGTATCTTTGTCACTGGTTCCATTGCCAGTCCTACATCCCAGCATAGCCCCTTCAGCTTGCAATTCTTACCTGTCCTGCATCCATTCCTTTTGCTTTCCTGTGGTGTTCTATGAAATGGTTAAATTTCCAATAAATGAGCAAATTTATAGAGCAAACTGAAGTCTGGCATGTGTAATGGCAGCCTGCAAGTGATAAACGCTGGAACGTAAAATCTGATTTGGTTTTAGGAGGTGATACAGAATCAAAGTGAGGATGATGAAATTAATTCGTAGAGTGGACATGGAGAATTCTTGTTAAAGGTTTTGTCTAAATATAACAGTAGTACTGTCACAAGATGCACTTGGACTGGAAATGCTTACAGTTCCACTGTGGATGCATTCCAGCTGTTTTTCTGAGCTCATGAACACACTGAAACTACTAAGAACATAGCCTTGGTACAAAAGGTCAGATTTGCCTTTTTCCTCAAGTACTAAAGCATAGGAAGTTAAAGGAAAACCTCTTAACCTTCTTTTAAATGAGAAACAAAACCTACACCATGTTTCTGGCTTGCCATATATTTGTGCGAAGCCCTATGACTTGAATCATTACAAACACTGTGCTGACTCTGGTTTCCTCATCCCACACCTTCCCCACAGGAAACCCTCATCATAAAACCCAAAGTCTTCCTCTTCCTTTTAGCACAAAAGGTAGTAGCTCATGTCACGTACACAGATTGAAAAGCCTGAAGAGTCTTTTTAGCCATAACTTAACAAGCTACAATGAAAGTAAAGAGTCTGAAAAAACAAAGTCAATTTTACTGTTCAGTTAATGGTTCTGGTGAGATTACAGATTTTGTTTGAACTTTACTATTGGTATACAAACTGTATTGAATTGGTAAGACTTCTGGTGAGGGAGGTAAAAGAAACAAGCTGTGAAATTGTCAGCTTACAAATATCAGCAGACGTAAGAGTTCTGCTTACTGTGAGTCCTCATATCAATGTGCTGCTATAAAAATAACAGTATTCTTGCTCAGGCTCTGTACGCATTGCAAGTGTATATTTCAAATAAACTTTGTTATGAAGAAGGAATTTATAAATTTGTTAATTTGTCCATTAATTTGTTCAACACAAATTATAATTTAACTTTTTTTTCCTTAGTCAGAGTGAGGATTATTTACCAGTCCAGCAGTTGAGATTTTGGGCCCAATGCCTATGCCAATATTACCCAATGTCTGCTAGACCAAAAATGTTGGTTTCTTAGTACTTCCTCATTTCTTTTGCTAAAATTTTACCATGTTTCATCTAGTGCAGATTGCCCTAATCTTTTGGCCCCTGAACCTTGCTGCTACACTTTCTTTTTTTACTCTGAGCCCTCCACCACACCAGGATTACTCTTTCTTCCATTCCTCCCTGCCCCAATCCAAGAGGCTACCAAAGATGCAGAGTGTGAGGATGCAGGTCAAACAAAATGCTGCTGTTTCCTGTCTGTTTGTTGTGGAGTGAAGCCTTTAATCTATCATTTTACACATTTTATCGCTGTATAAAGTGGACCAGGTTGCTCAAAGAGCAGAGAAAGCACGCAGCCCTTGAAGTCGTGCCCAGACATCACACAATTGCCCTGAAAACACTTCTCCCTTTCTCTGCACTAGAATGGGCAGGGTACTGAGCTGTAGAAGTGCATATAGAAGTTTGACTGCTTGTGACGTGGCCACTTTTGAAGGTTTTGAAGTACATGCTTCAGGCCAAGAGGCTTCATGGATGTCAGTCAGAAAGATTCTTGTCAGGAACTGCTGAAGCTATTGCTAGATGTAAGTGCAGAAAACCTCGAGAAATAACGAGATTCTTCGACACTGGAAGAGGGACAGGTGCTGACATACTTTGACCTTTGAAGGATGTTACGAAAATTTGCAACAGGCCCTTGCCGACTGGGGAGGGGAGCTAGGATGCAAAATGCAGAATTGCAAGAGTAGATACTTGTGTGCATGAGGTATCCTAGCCAAAATGGGCCATCCTGAATGTGGTTTTACACATGGTTCTTGTAGCTTTCAAATGTTGAATATAACACAATTTAACTAGTCACTGACACCCACAGTACTGAATACTAAACATGGTAAAACTTGGGAAAGCACCTATATTTCTTGTGGGGTTACAAGAGTGGGCTGTAGGCAGCCTTGGCCTCATGGCTTGCGGCTGTGTCCCTGGGAGGAGGGAAGGCCAGCATTGAATGCAGGTGTGGTGATTCCTACAACAAGAAGCACATGAGTAGCCCAAGGGATGATGGGTATAAAGGGCTGTGCTGTAGGATCACAGAGCAGGAGATACTGAGCTGATGCCTGCTACCCTACGCCATGCTGGACTCTTTGGACTCTGATGTCTGGTGCCCTGTGTTTGTATGTATCGCGGCGATAACTGACTGAGCCTTAGAAGCTCTGGAAGCCTCCAGCAGTATGAGCCTCAAGGACTGCAATCCACTTGGGGGAAGTGGAAAAGCCGGCCGGCACGTAATCCCTTGGCGGGGGTGTGCCCAGGAGAGCCGTGAGTAGCCTACGCATGTAAGTCCAGGATTGGACTGCCTTGGGCGACCGTGCCTCTGGGAAGGACGGTGAGCCGCTGTAGCTCTTGCCCAAGCAAGTCTGGGATTGGACTGCTTTATGGGTGACCGTGCCTCTAAGAGGGATGGTGAGCCGCTGTAGCTCTTGCCCATAAGGTCGGTGAGCCGCTGTAGCTCTTCCCATGCGTGATTACTGCAGATGGTGCTGCAACGTTATACTGCAAACTGTGTTGGCCTGGTGTACAGCGACATATTCTTGCTGCTTTTCAACTAATCCAGACATTCTTGGAGTCAGATTCACTTCAGTTAATTATCTGTGATCCCAGCCAATACTGGGAGGGTTTTGAAGAGGTGTTAGAGGGGTTAGGATGCTGACATTATGTTGGTTGCCCAGGCGTATATTTTATTATATGTAAGCTTCTAAGAAATAAAGTTAGTATTTACAGGGCCAAGCTGTCCTTTGGTTTCCTTTACTTAAGCATGCTCAATACCAAAGTTTCCAGTAAAATTCTACTACCACATTGCATTGTCATGTAAAATGTGAACTAATATACATTAACAAATTAGTATACTTTTATGCTACAAAGACTGATTGATATAATGGTTAGGGAAGGGAACTTACATAACAAGAGTAAATGTGAGCCTTGTGGTCAGAATGCACCTGGTTATGGAAATTTAGGCTATGTGAGTAGCAGCTGCAAGGCTTGTCAGCTTTGTGAAAGCTTGAAGTCCTGTCTGTTGAGCAGCTTAAACCTTGAAGTTGTAGACTGTAAGCAACATGTAATTAAAGAATTTTGGTATCTTAGGCTTATAAAAAAATGAACTACTGACATTTCTTATGCCAAGACAGAACTTCAAAAGTGTCTGAATGCAAAGCAGGTGCGCAGCGCCTTCTTGATCTTGGTGAGATTTGAGAACAGGTTTTCCTAAGAGTGCTTCAGAGCTCCTGATCCAACCCCATGACCCCAGAGGCAGTGCTGCAGATCAGAGGGGTCTTGGCCCATTGTGAGCCTCCCTAGAGGAACAGTGATTACACTGAGACCTGGGGAGAGGGGCAGGGCTACTCCTTGCCTGCTCTGGGGGGTACAGGATTGGTCTGGTTTCAGCAGGTGCTCTGTTGATGCAAGAGAAGGCAGTGGCAGCAGTGGCTCAGGGGCTGGCCTTGATGACAGCAAGTAACTTCATGTTTAATGCACAGAGTGAAATCAGCGTGGTTTAGGGTTGCTGTGAGGAAGGTGCCATGAACTCAAGAGCAGTTACCTAGAAGGGTGAAAATTCAGCATGCAAGAGCAAGAACTAAACAAGCTTTAAATAACTTAGGCAAGGCAATTTAATCAAACATCTGTGGCCTTTGTCAAGGGTGTGCTGCACACAGATGCAGACAAGCCCATGCTTCTGTCTGCCAGTTGTATTTTGCTTTAGTCCCTGAATTGACACAGGAGGTAACTTAGTATTAATTAAACTGCTTACTAATTTTAGTAATGCATTTATGTTTGGTGAGGACAAGTACCTAGGTGAGATAGCAATAAGCATAGTATATGACATTTACAGTCTTGAATTGTGGTCAGGCCCTCCTGAAATTACAAGTAACAAAAAAAATGAACAAAAAGTCAAGTAAATACGTCCAGTAACTTTTGATTTCTTGCCATGTGGGTTCAGCACCTTTGTTACATTTTGCAAAAACCTTTTCCTCTCTTTCTGCTTCCTATCCCAGTGCCCCCAAAACTTGCCATTTCTTGGTGGAAGTGCCATGCTTCCATCACCAAAGTGTTCTTCTAACAGCTTTGTTAGTATAGCTTAGGTTTCTGCTTACAAACTTAAGGAGACAGAGCAATGTGTTTCGGTTCTCATTTGTAAAAAGAATTGCAGATGGACAGAGTGACTTATTTTAATTGTAGCTCTATGACTTTGTAGCACAAAGAGTGTAGTTCAGTGGCTAGGATTGGCCCATGTCACAGAACCATAGGCTGCTGAGGCTGGGGGACATCTCTGGAGCCCTTTCAGTCCCACCCCCTGCTTCAGCAGGGTCAGCCACTGCAGGTTGCCCAGGACCATGGTCAGCTGGGTTTTACTTACTTTGAACATGTGGAGGTGGTACTCTCTGCAAGAAACACCTTTCCCCAAAGCATGTGTTATGAAGCAGTTTAACACAGAAGACCAAAGGAAACTAAGCCTCTGTGAATAAAATGGATTGGACCCAGAAAGGTTCGAAATACACCCAAAAAAGGTGATTAAAACCAAACAAGGTTAGATGTTGATGCCAAAAGAAATTGATATATTTTATTTAATAGCAAAAGAGGCAAGGAGAAAGAAGGAGAAGAGAAAGAGAGAAAGAAGTGTGCATGGGGGACAGGGAGAGAGTGACAGGGGTTAGGTAGAGGCATATCACCCATCCGAGGGTCCCAATGACGTCTCATTGCTCCCTTCCATCTGGTCTTCTGGTGGTGAGGGTCCCCCACTGTCGTGCCATACCACACCGAAAAGTATAGAATCCAGTGGATTAATAGACGTTTTGGGAAGGTGGGAATGCCCACGTGCCTCTGAGGGGACTCGGTTGTGACACTGTCCCTTGCAACACTGTGGATCTGTTGCATCATCTGCAGTGCTCTGATGCAGGGTCTGGGGACCCCTCAGGGGGGCCTTTGAGGGGCTGTGACACCCCGACTGCTGTGGATAAGCTTTTCCTGGGGTGAAGGGACCCCTCAGCTGGGCTCCTCTGCACAGTGGAGGATGGGCGTTTGTTGGGGAAGATGAAATAGGAAAGACTTATAAATATGATCACATAGCAAAAGATGCTGACAATATGGAAACTACAAGCGAGATTGAAATGAAGACAAGCTTTGAGATACCAAACTCCAGTTACTGAACAACTGGAAAACAATGGTATGGCTGACTGAAAGTAATCCCCCTTTGATGAAACAAAGCCCTCTGTTTGCTGACAAGTCCAAGGGTTAGAACAGACCCTGTTAATGTTACAGAGGGTCCAAAAAGCAGTTTTTAGGGTTTAAAATATAACACCATATGGTAATGCGATGATTCTTACAGGCTATATGTTAATGTAGTAGGATTTGTAGCATGTTCTGGATTGGTTAATGGAAATTAGAATATTCAGCACAGAAGATGATTTATTGTATTGTAATCGGCAACCACAGCATTCATTCTATTCTGCATTCTACTCTGTATTCTACTCTGTATATTATTCTATGCTGCATCCTATTCTATTCTGCTCTGCCTCTTCCACCCCTCTTCTACTCTTGCTCTGACCTGCTTCAGGCTGCATCTAGCAGCTCCAAGCAGGTCATTCATACCCGTGCCCTTTCATAATAAACCCCATACTCTAACACTGTCTCCAGAGATCTCTCGTCTCCGTCCCGACCGTCTCATATAGGCTTCCCACAGACACCTCCGAAACCCACAGGTGTTCGCTGTCTCTGACCAGAGGCTTTTCCAACATACACCCAGAACCTCTCTTCCCCCCCACCCTTTGCCGTGAGGGTCTGTGTGAAGCCTGGCAGCTGATAGCCCCGGAGCTGTGGTCTCCTCCTCGAAGCTGTTAAGTTTGATCCCTCTGTGAATGTTCTTCTCTCCTTTATCTTCTCTCCATCAGCAGGCAGTCCAAGGCCTCAGTCAGAAGGCCTATTCAGGGTGTGGTGGTCTTCTCTGCAGCTTTTGTGATACAGTTTTGCTATGATAGGCAAAGGTCCTTCATGAAGATGTTTAAGCCATAAATTATGACATTCAGTCTCTGACAGCATGGAGTAATACTTAGCTCTTTCCAAGCTGCTGTTAATGGCAGTGTCTTGGAAGGTCTTTTAAGGAGATCTGGGCTCTGTGGCTTTTCTGTTTGATGTTGTTTTGCCACTGAGTGCTATTGCCAAACACCCCAGATGTAATTTGGAGGGAAAGTGGTCACATCCATTATGGGCACGAGGAATTAAAAAGAAATAAGACTACAGTAGTCAATTCATCCTTGGTTGGGTTGTGATTAACGTGTCACATATTTGCTTTTATTCTCCCTGCCTGATTGAAGGGACTCACAGGAGTTCTTCATTTTGCATAGCTCTTTTACCCCTTCTCATAAGCAGCTCAGCATTTGGCAGGACGGTTGCCATCACGTTAATTCTCTAGCTTTGCAACTGGCTCAGTTCTTCTGTGTACTTTCTGCTGATTTAGAGCTATTCATTCTGTCCTCTTATTCCTATGTCAAATCCTCCCCCAGAAAACTCTGCTTATAGTTCATAAGAGCTCTAAGAGCTCCATTGTATTTTCCTACTTTCTATAGCTTAAAGTGGCAACAAAAGTTTCCCAGTCAATGGGAAACTTTTAAGCAAACAAAATTCCCCAACCTGTGCTTCAAAATACGAGGTTTTTTTCTTCTCCAAATATCTTATTTTACCATGATTTTTTAAAAAACCCTCACATTACTAGTTATTTAGGTAAATAGTTTTGAGTCAAAATATGGCCTTGTAGGCTTTCTAAAAAAATTAAGTTTCCATTTTCTAACAGAAGAAACAGTAATTCAAATATTAAAATAAATCACAAACAAGTCTAAAAACCCTTTAGTAGCAGTCAGATCAGGAAAAGAGTAGGCGACATAATTGCCTGACATTTTATGTACTCTGTTTTCAAGATAGGTGCAAATAAAGTAAGTTTTCAGGGAAGCAGCTTTTGGATCACTGTACAAAAAATAAATATGATCTTTATTAGGCTAGTCTTATGCATCTCTTTGAAGAAGGAATAAATCTTTTTATTGGTTACAGAAGAGATCTAGCTGACTTTATTCCCATCGGTTACATTAGTGCATACTCCAGATGTGCAGAAAGCAGACACTCGCCCAGATGTAAAAAATGATCTTTGCTTTTTTTTGGCTGATTTACAGTTGTTATTCATGTTTGGGGCATATTTATTTTAGGTACGAAGGGGCTTCATTTGCTACACAGAATATTATGCAAAGGTTTTTGTTTTCTCTTGCTCTGCAGAGAAACCAAACTCGAAAAGCAGCATTGATAGGTGAGTACAGGGTTTGAAACAAACAGTGGGATTTAATTTCATGAGGCTTTGGGCAGGGCTAATTATAAACTGCTGCTTAGCAGTGGGAGTAAACATCCTATCAGCATTGCCTGACTCAGACATCTTGCCTGCAAACATCTCTACTGGCTGACAGGAAGCAGTACAGTTTTAAGTGCTTCCACTAGCTGCCTACCTGTGTGTACTTTTCATGTTCCAGGCTCTGCATTTAAAGCTTTAGAGATACAGTCCTTACAGTAAGATGTGGAGAACCAAGTCACCCTTCTCCCAGATATTTTATAATTAAACTACCCCTCTTGGTTTTGCCTGCATAGGCCATTCAAGAAAATAATTGTCTGAATGTGAGCTTAGCAGTAAAGTCTTGTGTTGTAGGTAACTAATGCCAGTGAGTCAAAACCTCGATTGAAATCAAGTGCTGGTAAGCTTAAAAAACAATTGGAAGGGATGTGATTTCTGTGTTCTCCTATTTAAAGTGTTTCTTGAACAAGTTCCAATGTGTTGGCCTTTTTGTATTTTCTACAGGTTCTGTTATGGTTAGGTGTTGAATATTTCTGCTCCTTGTGTTTTCAGTCCCCTGAGAAGAGGGAGCACAAGACACAGGAGTATAAAATCCAGTTATCCAGTTTTCGTTCTGGAAGTTTGAGAAGCTGCTTTTTGCCTGAGTTTATGCCTTTGTGGCTGCCAATATCCTTGTCCTGCAAAAGGGCTGCCAGACCTCGTGTAAACTCTACAGAGATAAAAGGCCTCTTTGAGCTCAAGATTTTTGCATAGGTCACAAAAGTAAGGGGCTAAGGAGCAGAACAGACACAAGCTGGGCAGTCACAGACCATATGAAATTTAACAAGTGCCAGGTTCCATGTCTGGGATTGGATAACCCTGGTTGTCTGTACAAACTGGAGGACGGGAAGCTGGAAAGCAACCTGCGGAAAGAGATCTGGGGGGTTGAATTGATGGCAAGTTGAACATGAGTCAACAGTCTGGCAGCCAGAAGGGCCACTTGTGCCCTGGGGTGCATCAAGAACAGCAGTGGTGGCTGCTCGAGGGAGGTGATTGTCCCACTCTATTCTGCTCGAGTCCTTGTGTGCAGTTTTGAGTGCCTTTATGCAATAAACAGATCAAACTACTGGAGTGTGTCCAGAAGAGAGTGACCGAGATGGTGAAAGGCCTCAAGGGCAAAACTTACTAGGAGTGTCTGAGGTCATTTGGTTTGCTCAGCCTGGAGAAGAGAAGGCTGAGGGGTAACCACACAACAGCCTACAGCTTCTTCAAGGCAGGCAGCAGAGGGGCATGTGCTGTTCTCCTCTCTCTGATTACCTCCAAAAGGACATAAGGAAATGGAATGAAGCTGCCTCAGGGGAAATTCAGATTGGACATTAGGTGAGAGTTCTTATCTGAGAGGGTGGTTGGTCACTGGAACAGACAGGAAGGAATTGGTCATGGAACCAAGCCTGACAGTTCAAGGAATGTCTGAATGAGGCTCTTATTCATATGGTTTATTTGTAGTTAGTCCTGTGAGGAGCTGGGTGTTGGACTTGGTGATCCTTATGGGTCCCTTCCAGCTGGAGATACTCTGTGATTGTAAGTCAGCCACTGATAGAGTAGTAGGTAATGTCCAGCTGTGGGATGGAGACAAGATGACCACTGTCACCTGGTTCATAGGCCTACAGCTGGAAGACCAGTTGCAACATGCAGGCTCTGTGGGTACCCTGCCTTAGAGAAGGAGGGAAGGAAGCAGAAGAGCACTGGCATCTTTAGGAAAACAAAATTGAAGCAGTCTATTGCTCAAGTCAGAAAGTTAGATTTGTGGTGATTCATCACAAGCCTCCTTTCTTGGTGTGTCTCCATACACGTGACTAATGGAGGAACTTCCCGAAGCTCCCGTTGCTTTCTGCAGTGGAATGTAAATGTGACTAATTGAATACTGTAGCAGGAACTATCTGAGAGCAGCAACACGTCTTTGCAAAACGTCTTTGCACTCTTATTTGCTTACTTGGATCTCTTGAATACTCTCTAGTTCTTCAGCTATTCAAAACCTATGTTTGCTCTTTTTGTTTTACCTACTGTTTTCTCCCGAGCTAACACAAACTCTGTTGATTACTAGAGATGGCCTGCTGAAGATCTGTCTCTTGAGACCCAGGTGTTTGAGCTACAGACATGAAAGGAAAATAGTGTAGACACTTCTGAAGTATTCTTGAATCTGCTTGTGCCGCTAGGAGCTAGAAATACTGCTGTATTGTGCTTTATATGCAATACAATATCTGCTTTACTTGTAAATATCTTTGTTTAGATTAATAAAATGTTCATAAGCTTAGTTGCTCTGGGTGTTCCTTAAATCTGTAGGGAGTGCAGCATTTTCTTGATGACTTTTCCTTCTTGGACCCTGATAGTACCTTTATTCTAGTTCTGTAACTTTATCTCTTGTTTTCTAATTACTCCTTTCGTGGAAATACCTGAATCATTACTGAGCTTTTCTCCTTTTAGGCTAAGTCATTAGCTTCTACTTTAGTTGGACCCACCCATACCAAAAGTGGAGTCAGTACATTTATAAAAGCAACTGCTTTAAAGGCATAGGAAGGTTTGTCATGAGCAGTGGAGAAACACCTTTCTTTGCTGGAAAAGCCAACTTCCAGCACCTTAGAGTGCAGATTATTGTAATGAGTTCTATAAGCTAGGTTTTGACATTTTTTGCTACTTCATCTCAAAAAAGTAATGTATATGAGGAGACTGACGCTGCATGCTTGGAAAGCAGAATTTTGGTTTCAGAATAATAAATCCAGTCAATAAAGCATGATTTCTTTTTTCTTTTATTGACTCTCAAATTTGTTTATTCCTCTGTCAAAGCATTTTTTATGTGAGCTTGGCAGTCAGCAATCTTATCCTAAATTATTTTCTCTGAAGCTCATGTGCAAAATCCCTTAAAATAGCAATGCCACTGAAAGCACACCCTTTTACAAAGGTTTCCTCCTCTTGAGGGACACTGCTGCAGCTGAAGCCATTCTGAGTTCCTGGACTAAGTTTTATGCTGGCAGTGGGAAACTCTTGATACAGCCTGCTTTCTGCTCCAGGTAAAATTTCAGCTGCACCAAAGCATAAAGTTGAGTGTATGTGCTTGTTTTTTCCATCTGCCTGAAAAGAAACAGGGCTCTTGAAATATACACAAACCAGTGTAACGTGCATTGTGTTAGTGATGTACCTTTGACTTTGAGACAGATTGGCATTAACAGTTCGTGATGGTCCCTCCTCTGGGCGCTACTCTGGTAGGGTGCTTTGAGGAGTATACATCTTCAACAGATTCCTCTGCCTGCCCTCTTGGAGTTAGACTACCAAGTTCTGATCAGGTCCCGTCTTAGGCATACCTCCCAGAGGACTGTAGCCTGAGAGATGTATGTACTTGAGAAAACAAGCAAACTAGAATTCGAGTTTGAGGAACAACTATGCAAATATCTCTTAAAATTTCTTATGAGTACTTTGACCTTTTTTTGCCTCTTGATATGGAGGTTTCTTGGTGTAGTCTAACCAAAGGAGTAGCTTTAGAAGTAACTGGCATTTGTGTCTTAGCACCTGCTAATTTTACAGAGGTTTCTAAAACTGTATTGCAAGTTGATGTAGACTTCAGATAAATGACCTGCAAATATTTTGCATTCTGCAAAGTAGTTTCTCATGAGCTAACTATCTAAAAGAGCTTGTGATCTCCACCTGAAATAAGGAACACCAAGTAAAATATCTTCTTGCTTTCTATTCAAGATCTATACCTACTTACTTTACCCAGGAGATTTTAAATCTGCTTTGCTCGTGCACTACAATAAAGCCATCAATTGCCTCTGTTTCCATGAAAAGGCTTGTCACAGGCCAGGCAGGGCTGCCTCCTTACTTGGCTGTGAGCAAGGTGGTTTTCAGTCCAAATGTTACAGTATGGGAATCACTTCTTATACTTCAGATTTCAGTTTCTGCTGTAGCAGTTCAGTTGTCCAGACTGCATCCTTTTTTTATTCCATTCCAGTTGTTTCTGTATTACAAAAAAAAAAAAAAGTATCTTACTCTCGTTTCTTTTCTGGAAAAAAAAAAAAAAAGGCATTATTAGTGCAGTTATCTGAGAAGGAAAAGGGCTTTCAATTTTGACCTCAGTTACGATGAAAGGTGTCACCAGGTATATGAGCATCCATCATTCCAGGTATTAGACTCGTGTCTTAACTTGATCTGTCATGTAAGTGAAAGGAGCGTTCTGCTTGTTAGTTTGATTTTGGTGTTTGTTTTTTATTTCACTCTTCAGGCTTTGCAGTAGCCAGTTCTGATTCCTCTTTGATAGTTATATTCTTAGAGGAAAAGCCAGACAGATCAATTTTTTATGCAGGTATCTTCTGAATTAAGGTAGTTTGTGTCTGGAAATAACTTTTGCTCTGGCTGGCTTGGTACTCCATAGGTTGAAAAAGTCTTCCAGCTTCTATGCGGCTAAAGCAATGTATTTGGATGTCTTTTTCTTGAATAGCTGACATCTACTTTCAAGTCTTTTTCTTATTCCACGTTTCAGTGAAAGCAGGGATCATGAAAAACCAGAAACACCCGAAGCGGTTGTTTAGCAGTCCACTTAACTTACAGGCCTCTGCTGCTGAGATCACACCACTGTATTTGTGCTGTGAAACCAGTTTGTGTCATGTATGTATTGAGTTGGTGTGTTTGCAGCTGGCTGGGTGAGCAGCAGTAGCTCTAGCAGCCGATTTAATACAGCAAGAGACAGTGTTCTTTTCCTAAGGACTGAAAATAGAATCTAATCTCACTGGAGTGGAGACCCCATAGTGGTGCCAGCTGCATTTAGGTGTGTTTTAGGAAGTTGAAAAGACTGCTCAAGATCATATGTGCTAATCTCTTAACCACCTTCATACTGCTAACCCTAGTTAGGGGGAGAGGTAAGTCTTATAAACCCATGAAAATTAATTTTTAATGCCAAGATATTAAATCCATTACATTAACTTTCATAATGGCCTTTGTGCTCCAAGGCTCTTCTTCACACTTGAATCTTGTGTGTTCTCATGCATTGGAGCTGTCCCCTGGCTTATTTTGTGGTTCAGTGGAAAGAAGGCTGGGAAAGAATATGCTGTGGATGGCACTAAGAAAGCATGCAATAGCAGTGGCAAGAATAAAATGCATTATTGACTGCAGGAATGTATGTTCCAACCCTTTGAGTCATTTCTATAGAGCAAATTTTTACTGTGTTTTTTTTTTTTCTGAAAAGACATGGGTAGTGACCTGGAGAAACAGAGAGGAATGTCTGTCTTCAACCCTGACTTGAAATATTCTTCTGGATTGACTCAGGAAGCAGAAAACGTACCTCAAGATAGATCAGAGACATGTTTATGACTTTATTAAATGTTGGGTTTGAGTAAGTGTTTCTTTTATCTTCTACAGGCCAAGAGGACTTCTCCTTACAAGATGCCTTTTTGGAAGGTAGGCAGGAAAATTGTGTCTGCTCTTTTGAATTGTTTATTTCCAAGTATTACTGCATGACTAAGCATGACAGCATTGCCACATGTGGTTTGTTTAAACCTCAGTGGAACAATTCAGCCATGTGTTTGTCAAGATGTTGACCACATAGAACTCAAATTTGTCTTTGGAACACCTAAAGATTTCTCTTTGAGGCAAAATTGTCTTGCTGTATAGATTTGATCTTTTTTTTTGTATAGACATGTACTTAAATTTGTCCTTTGTCCTTCGTGTACCTTCTGAACAGTGTGTTAAATAGTATTTAAAATAATTTTTTTTTCCCTAACCGTACCTGACAGGAACTACAAGGAAGCCTCTTGTAACTCAGAAGACACCAGCATTAGATCCAGGTGAGATCTAATTGGCTTGTAATGCCTTTTGCTGTAAAATCAAGTGTAGTGTACCTACTAATTTGAGATCCTGAATTTTTCAATTTAGTGGCGCACAGGGTTGTGATATTTCTATAAAAGAAAGCATTTCCCTAACAGCAAAAGGATTTCTTCATTTTGGAATCTGCTTTCAGAAATGTACTTTGTGATCTCACAAGCTTAAGCACCCTGCTAGAATTGCTTCTGTTGGCTTTCAGTCTGCATGTTTGGAGCTTGCTCACCTTGAGCTGGTCCTTGGCAGGTCCCATCATCTCCAAAAGCAGCAAGCTGCTTGGCAGGTAATGCCTGGTAACTCTGTGGGGCTTTCCTGTGAGTCACTGATGAGTGAGCATGTCATTCCATTCATGGAGAAAACATTGTGAGGTGCATTTTGTGTAAAAAGTAGTCTAAGACTGCTTCCGTTATTGCATTACATTTAAAACTTTCCCTCTTTCTTTGTAGATGATTTTGACTTGACCCACGCTCTTGATTCTGGTAAGTATCATATTTTCCTGGATACTGCTCAAACATACCTGGTGCAATGTCTATCCATCCTTTATGACCTAAATATAATAAGGCACTGAGTTAATTAAGGTAGCAGACTGTAGACAAAAATAATTGCAGTCTAGTTATGCTTGTTAATCTTAATTTGAAGGTTCTGGATCACAAAAACTGTAGGAATTTCAATAATTTCTTAGCCAGCTTCTACTTGTTTCATTGCTGTGTTTTCACTAGATGGCACTAATTCCATAAACTATTACTTATGGAAGTAAATGTTAAATCCAAACTAATCTCTCCCGTTTCAGGAAGTATTTTTAGTAGCACAAGGAAATATTAATCTGTTAGAAATAATTTGAAGGAAAGTGTTCTTTCTAATGTGAAGACTGTGACAAAACGGTACAGAGATAATTTCTAAGATCTCTTATTTTCTTATTTTGTGGCAAGCCAAATGAAGCGTCATTGTGGGGACCATATGTCCAGTTCTATTCTGTGTACCTTGCCTCTTTTTCAAGTGAGGTGCCAAGCCTTATATTTGGTTAAAACCTGGCAATTTTAAAAGAGAAAACAGCCAAGTAATCTGTACCTGGTAGAAAAATTTAAATAAGTTTAGCCTTTGAAATCAGATGTGCAAACCAAAATGCTGCATAACACTGAATGAGTTTTTCTGTGTATTCCCATCCTAGCAAGGATCTGACATGTAGGTTAATGCAGCAGGAACACTCTTAGTTTCATTAAAACAATGTTTAGCTAAAATAACCAAAGAAATACAGCATTAGCTAATGAGAGGAAAATGATATGGGAAGTTGTGGTACAGTATTTTAGGTCAGATCATCTTTCAAGGTTACTACATGCTCTGCTTTTGGTTTCTTCACACTAGTAATTTTCCTCAATTTATTCTCTTATTTGTCTACAGATGATCCCAAGCCACATCCTCCTTCAAATCCTAGAGACACTGGTAAGACTGATCTAACAGGAATTTCTGAACTGTAGAAGAGTATTTGTTAATCTGTCCTAGTCCCTTTGAACATTACCGTACTATAGTCTGTTTTTGTTATCTTAACATTTTCTTCTTTTTTTTTTTTTTTTTCCCCTGAATCTCTCTTCTGTGATTAGATAACCCCAAGCGAGATCAACCTAAAGGCTCTGGTAAGGCTTCTTGCACAAACTCCTGGTTTTACTGTCTCAGTTACACTTCTAGTAATTGATCCTTGTTAATTGCCTGCTATGTATGTCAGGTGTGGCATACATCAAACACTGAGGATTGAGAAAAAGTTGCCTTGCAAATAAGCTTTACACCAGTCTTGAAATTCCATAACAAACCTGTTGAATCACTTTCACTTAAAAACAAGGTGGTGTGGGGAAGAGGCAGGATGGGACAGTGTGTGTGTGTCCTTGGGGCAATGCTGTTCTTGGCAGCCTATGGTAGAGCACCCATCTATTGGATTGAGTTCTTTCTTCTTTACAAACTGAATCCCTTCTAGTCATGCTAAAAAGTGAGTAGGAACTGCCTATGATCTTTATTCCTAAAGGACCTAAATTAAAGGTAAAGCTCCAAGTTAAAGGGTTGCTTCTTCTTTTTTTATTTAAAGGCCCAGTTAAGAAATACAATTATTTGTGTTTGAAAGATAGGTTTAAAATACCTGTCCTTCCCTGCCTGTTCAGCTTTAGAGGTCCTCTCTGTCGTTGCCTAACCCAGAACAAAACAGAATCAGATGCAGGTACGATGATGCCATTATTCACAAACATGGTGGTAAAGAGCCCTGGAATGCAAGCCTCAGTTCTTGTTCTTTTACCTGCCTGATTTGCAGCAGATACTTGAATTTGAGTCTTGCATGCCTCAGTGCAGTGCTTTTGGCACCCAACTAAAACATCCTCTGATGCAGTACTTCTAGTTTTTCTGCTTGAAACACATTTGCTTTGCATAAACTAAATATTCATTTGGCAGCAGAGGGAAGGAGGAGATGCCATGAGGGAGACAGGAAGGCTCCATGAGGCAGGGTTTAGTGGAAATGGAGAGGCACTACTTCAATATCCTGCAAAAAATCAGAGAAGGGAATTACATTTAGACTCTTTGTGACCTAAAGACCCAGCTCTGAAGAATCATTCTCAGTTGCAGCCTTGAAAATAAATGGTCATTTTCTGTCCACGTTCTTTCTTTGCTTTCACAGGATAGTGAGATTTGGGCTATTAGAGTTAAGCAGCTTATACAGTTCCTTGCTTGCTTAACCTGATTTGTGCAGTACTACCTGCTCTTGGACACTGGCTTCTCTCAGTTGTTCAGGAAGTCCAGAGAAAGGAGTGCTGCTGTCAAACTGTGTAGTGCTGAGCTGAAGGGACTTGACATTGTGAGGGCTTTTCAAAGGTTAAATGTCGTGACTCCGGTGCTGAGCCTAAAACCACCACAAATTCAGTTGAATGGTCTTGAGAAAATTTCCATGTTGTTGTATGCCTTGGTGTGTCTTATTCACTGAACTTAAAACATGGTAATGTTGTTTGCATTTTTTTATAGACACATTAAGTGATTTAGATCTATTGGATGGCAATTTACCAAAAGGAGGAAGTGATGACAGTGGCAGCAATGGTAAGATAGCAGGTTGTTCTTCATACTGTTTCTATGGCTACCTGAGCTTTGATAAAGGCTTGCTCACAAGCTGGTTAAACATGCTCTAATTTGTAGCACCTTTGGTTCTGGTATCTCAAACTTAAGAGCATACCTTCAAGTTCAAAAGTAACGTGTTCTGTCTCTGCCAAAAAAAAACCCCCGAATATTTAAGGGGTAAAACTGGTCTAGAGCAAAAACTTTTCAGGTTTTTACTGTTACACTAAGAAAGATGGCTTCTAAAACTGAAATGTGAATGTGATACTTACTTCAAAATTCACCATTAATACAGTTTTTAAGGTCATCCAAGTGCTATTTTTGATCTTCTGTGACATACTCTGAGTTTCTTTTAGTTCTTGTAGTTAGGAAGTCTAGGAGTGGGCCAGAAAAGGGTCCACCTTGTGTTCTCAAAGATTTCCTTTGTACCACAGGATGAACTGATCTTTACACTTCCAAGTGATCCTTAGTCTTCACTTCTTTACTGTGGTGGTGGTGAGGCAGGTGAGAGGTGAGGAGGTGAGAAGTTGTGGATGCCCCATCCCTGGAAGTGTTCAAGGCCAGGTTGGATGGAGCTCTGAGCAACCTGGTTTAGTGAAAGGTGTCCCTTCCTGTGGAAGAGGGTTTAAAACCCAGTGATCGCTAAGATCCCTTCACCACCATATGTTCTACGTAGGGTATATCTACTCTGAGCGGTATAAAACCATTTCATAGCTTGCCAAACTTTTTTTGGTAATTTTCTACGTCTAATTGTTATGGTGCAGCTCAGTACAAAGATGGTCATTGGAACCAAGCTGCAGTATTGGTCATCCTCAGGATGGTGCTGGTTGTCCTTAGGATGGGGCTGGTCATCCCTGTGTGCGTTACTGCAATTTTACTATTTCCAGATCAGAGTTAGTTTAACTATCTTAACGGGGTTTGAGATGTGCTAATGGTTACCGACTTCTCTGGAGAGTTGTCCTAGATAGAGATTACTGATGCTACTTTTTTGGGTAACTTTCACCTTCTAAGGTTCCTTTGGGGCAGTACTTGAAAATTGGAAGGGGCAGGAAACATGAGTGGAGATTTTGTGTGGTGGTTTCATCTGCACAGGTTCCTGCATCAGTGGTACAAGTTGCACGGTGACAAATGTACTTAGTGTTTGCAGAACTTCTGGCTTGCTTGTGAAGAGAATTGCAAAGGTATTTAGTAGATGAGGCTGGGATTTTAGGAAAGATAGTTAATTCCATGGAACTACAACTAAATGTTACTCTGAAACTATACGAGTGCTCTGCAGTGGTGCACAAGCTTATTAAACTAGATTTAACAAATGTTCTGTGCTCATTTTGTAGAAGTGCTGAGCACTCAAGGCTGGAGGTGGCACCACTCTGAGCCATGCTTTGAAAACAGAAAGTTTCAGTGCCAGTGCCACTGTATGGATACAATAGATGGTTTGTAATTTTGCATAATTAATTGACAAAAAGTTTGTCAGTTATGATATTAATGTCCTTTACATATATAAAGTGTAAACTCTCCATTCATTTTTACAGAACGAAAGGGCCCAACTCCAAAAAATGGCCAAGAAGATGATGGTAAATGCATGAATTTATGTGAATGATGGTGTTTGGATGTATGAAGCTTGTTTTCTCAGGGTTTCTGTATTGCTAATCTTCTGCTAGAATGGTCACTTCTGGGAGAGGGTTGCAATTAAAAAACTTTGGTGTAATCTGGAATTCCTGCTTTCAAGCTCTGCTTCCATAATCCTTTAAAATTTCTATGTTGCAAATGATTCCTAAGTGTTAAGCTCTCAGAGATGCTGGTGATTGCATACATACACAGTAGATACGGCTATGAAAGGGTAGCTTTTTTAATTAGTGGAACTTAAAACAGGCATGCTTAAGTTCCTTAACAATGGGCATTGCTAAGAAATCAGTGGTTATAAAATGAGAAGATTCACTTTTCATTATGCACAGAGTTGATTATTACATTTTCATGTAATTTCAGTTTAATGGTTTTTGGAAGTGTTCACAGGGTTTACTTTGAGACAGTACAAGTTTGACATGGCTTTCAATTCTGAAAAATGTATACAAACGTCTCTGTTTTTCTCAGGTTCTCAGGGAGCAATAGCTGGAATTGTAAGTGCCGTGGCTGCTACTGTAATTGGAGCAGTATCTAGTTTCATTGCTTACCAGAAGAAGAAACTCTGTTTCAAGCAAAGCGGTAAGAATTCCAAATTAGTTTTGTTTCCTACTGTCTAAAGAGAGGCAGTTTTGTATTTATATGTGAACTATAAATTGATCCTATGCATAAGGTAGTTGTAATAGCCCAGTGAATTTATGTTCACAGGGAGTACTCTTTCTTACTAGTTATCTAAGACTGAAGAATTCCTTGCCCAAAAATTAGTGTTTCAGAACTAGGAGGACTTAAAGCTTTACATTTCTTAAAATAAAAGCACTTTTTGCTAAAAAATAAGCAGGAGAGACTGCAAAAAATACTTTTTGAGGAGAATCAAGTGGCGGTTGGGGATTAGAGACTTCATGCTGAAAAATACTTAGTAATTTCTAATTTTGTAAATTTTGCCTTTGTGTCTTCACAAGTTGCTTGCTTACTTACCAGTTTTATGAAAAATTACCCCAAAGTTCATCCCCAAATGATTCTTCTGCAGTCATCTATTGCTTGCTTCCTTTCCACCTAAATAAGATATAATTTGGATCAGAGAACTTCGGGAGTACTGTGGGTGATAGGAGGGGCAGAAACTTTGGTTTTGTCTGTTTCAGTCTTTCTGACTGTTTAGTGAAGGGATAGAGCAGTCATTCAGCCAGGCATTGCTGTTTTGTAATCTGGGAAGTTTGGAAACCAAGTAACATCTCTAGCATGCACTTTAAAATTAATGTGCAGGCAAAACAAGGGCAACTCAACTATCAGTAGCCCATTTTCTTCACTGCTATTTTTTCTCTCAATTCATCTCTATTTATCAAGAACCTCAAATATAAGAGAATATGAATGCTAAACATCTTTTTTTTTCCCAGCAGATGAAGAGAATGTGAATATGGAAAGCCATAGGGGAGCGCAATCTGAGCCACCTGGTAAGACAAAAATCTAGATGGAAGATCAGCTCTTTGATGGGGATCCTATTAAATGCACTTTATTGACATCTAACATACTGGAGAAAATGAATTGTGCTGCTTTGTTTAAAGAAAAAAACAAAAACAACTTTGGTAGAATATGAGCTAACAGTGTGCCCAGGTAGCCAAGAAGGCCAGTGCCATCCTGGCCTGTATCAGCACTAGCGTGGACAGCAGGACTAAGGCTGTGATTGTGCCTTTGTACTCGTCGCTGGTGAGGCCACACCTCGAGTGCTGTGTCCAGTTTTGGGCCACTCATGACAAGAAAGACACTGAGGTGCTGCAGCATGTCCAGAGAAGGGCAGTGGAGCTGATGAAGGGTCTGGAGCACAGGTCTGATGAGGACTGGCTGAGGGAGTTGGAGATGTTTAACGAGGAGAAAAGGAGGCTCAAGGGTCATCTTTGCACTCTCTGCAACCACCTGCAAGGAGGTTGTAGCCAGGTGTGTGTCAGTCAGTTCTCCCAGGTAACAAGTGATAGGACAAGAGGAAATGGCCTCAAACTGTGCCAGAGGAGGTTTAGATTGGATATTTGGAAAAAATTCTTCATGAAGAGGGTTGTCAAGCACTAGAACAGGCTGCTCAGGAAAGCAGAAGAGTTGTCATCGCTGGAGGTATTTAAAAGATGTGTAGATGCGGCACATATGGATATGGTTTAGTGGTAGACTTGGCAGTCCTAGAGTAAGAGTTAAAATGGATGATCTAAAAGGTCTTTTCCAACATAAATGATTCTGTGATTCTATGATTTTACCATGACAACAAGCTTAGAACTGAATCAAGCATTCACTTCTGACACTATGGCCACTCTTCTCTACTTTTTTATTGAACACATTGGTTTACTGCCTTGAGAAGTCGTTGAAATGTAGAAGCTTAGAGAAAGTGAAGAATTGAATTTTCTCTGCAAAAGTATTACTAGAGGCAATTGTGAAAACACAGGCCTGCTCCTTCAGTGTGATAGATAACTGCAGTTGGAAGTTTAATAGTGTATATTATTTCTGATTGGAATCTGAATTGTTTTCTAATTATAAACTGATACAGAACACTGCAAGAATGCATATTAAAAAAATTTATGATATTTGGACAGAGATGAAACTATACTGGAGGCAAGGAGGACTGAACTCACTAGCATGTTGTAATTAAAGCATTCTCTGTTGTGAACAGAGAATGATTCTTGTATGAAAGAACCATCACATAATTAATCTTTCTACAAAGGTGAGAGCTGTGGAAGGATCTCTTTTAAAGCAACAAACACTGACAACCTCACCCTTCCATGTATGGTTGTGTAGGGGACTTGGCTGATGGAACAGGCGATTAGCTCCAGCAATCTGTGGATAGAACTGGAGGAAACGGTGTAGATGAAAACTTGGCCTTCTAGCCCTTGTGACTGGTCAACAAAGGAAGAAGCACTATAACCTCAGGCTGAAGTTCATTGGATGGTTTTGAAATACTGAATATTAAAATCTCAAAGAAGTATATATTTGCAGTATGTTCTGTGAGTTTAATCTAAAACCTGCAGAACGATTTCTGGGGTTCTTTTATAATTAAAAAAATAATTATACCTTATTTCTCTCAGGTATTGCATCAGTTTGTTATAAGCTTCCATCTGGTTCAGTATCTTCTTCATAAACACTTTAAGCTGTTAAATATATAAAACTCTAAAGTACAAAACATTTTCTTGTGACTGGCTGTAAGGACTGAAGAGACTCAGGTGTCCTCAGTTCAGCTGTGCATTAGTGAAGCAAGTAGTATCATTCAGAGACCTCTACCAAAGGCAGTTAAAATACGAGCTGTAGTTGGGTTATGCTAAAATTCTGTCCAAGATTCACCAGAACTCAAATGTGAAATGCATCAGATGATGCATACTTTATTTTAACCAATAAAGTCACACTTGGGATGTTATCATTTATGGTTACTTCTACCTACATATTGATGTCATATTATGTCCCAAATTTCATACCTCTATTGTATTTTGCAGCCAAGCATGATCATGTGTTGAGCTAAGAGACTGGGCAGCCATGATCAGTGTGCTGCTGCTCCTGATCTAAGTTCTGGGACTCAGCAGATGTTAGGTCTGCTTCTGGTTATAGATGTACCTACATGGCTTCCAGTTAGAAGCAGTCTCTCATTAAGCCAGGTCAAATGGCATGGCAGAGTAAGTCTGTGTTTTTAAAATTTTGTGTAGACCTATCTTTGACTTCCTGAAAATGTAGTTAACCTAGGAACTTCCTTTCAGTAACTTACTTTTTGTATGAGTTATGCAGCCTGTTTGCATCTGCAAGAACTGCAAGCCTGAACTGAGTACCAGGTTACACTGCAACTGTAGATAGCGTCCCTGATGTAGTAGGATGTGGTTATTTGAGTGAGAAATCTGGGATGTAATATCCCTTGCTGTGCAGCCTGTTGGCTCCACAGAATCAAGCCTTTGCTTACCTGAATTTATCACACAATGTCAAACGTCTACTGAAAGCTTGTTGACTGCATAAACTATTACATAGTGATGCATAACTTACATTGTGTGCTAACTTAGTGCACTAATCTTGAATTGTTTTTTACTTTTCAGTTCAACGCACGCTTCTCGAGAACTAAATTAAAGTGATGAAGAACAGATCTTTGGAACTGGATAAACAACCTGCATTCTGCCTGAAAAAAAGAAAAGGAAACAAAAAAAAAGCATAACATAAACAGCAGAGTCTGAATTTTCATGAGAAAACAGTTCTTGTTTGAAACACCTCTGGGACTGTGACTTAGAGCTGAGTACTTCTGTATGGTTAGCCCTGTGAAGCATTGTTGCACACCAATACATGGCCTTAATGACAAGAGTGTAGAAGTATGTTGTGCCTTTACATTCTTTCCATGACTCCTCTGACAAATGGGTGTGTCTCAAGTGCATTCAGTGTGTTTAACTTTTCCTTACCTCTCCAAAAACAATACGCAATTACGGTTTTTGTTATGTTATTGCTCTCAGGCAGTACAAACATTTTTTTTTTCAAGTAACCTGTACTCAGTGAGTGGACCAACCAACCAACTTGGTGTATGTTATGGGCACCTGAAAGCAAATAGCTCACTGTGTATGGATGGGGGATCTGGGTGTGGGTGCTGCTGATCCAATCTGTGTAGCTGCCTGGGCCAGCTGCCAGGGATGCTTGAGCATTCAGGAGACAAAAATTCTGTTTTGTTTTTAAATTTTTTTTCATTGCATCTGTCTGGTACAGATTGAGAAAACCCAAAGTTCATGCACGCAGAGCTTTCATCCTTTCTGGCTCTTCCTGCTTAGCAAGTACTGAGCTGGTCAGTTGTGGAAAAGCCTGTTTTGCAGATCAGAACCATAATTGGACTTTGTATTTCTGGCGACATTGATGTTTGGCATTGTCCAAACAGTTGTGGATGAAGTACTCGGGAGTGGGGATTAACATCTTCAGACTTCCATAGTCAAAAGCTTAAGAGAAAATAGTGTTGAATTTAGAAGGCTTTTCATACATGTGTAAGGGACAGAAGCAGTACTACAGTTCCAAAGTACAGACAGCAAAACTGACCAGAACAAGCCAGCCTCACTCCACAGGCATCCCCTATAGAAATAGCAAACATGTGAGAAGTGCCTTTGGACTTGTGAAGGATTTCCCGAGGAGGATGACCTATGGTTGCAACCTCCACTTGAAAGCACTTGTGACCCATGCTGTGGCTCTTGAAAGCGACAGGAAGGTTTCAAGGATCTGTGGAAACATGGAAAACTACAACTCATAACAGCTAAAGGACTAAATCTGGAATAATAACTAGTTCAGTTTGGAAGGAATAGTCTGACCAGTGTTGTTGGCTTTCATTCTAATTGTTTTAAATTTTCATGCAATTTTACCATATGTGTCTTAGTAATGGGCTTCAGCCACCTGAAAAAGTTCTATAGGAAGATGACATTTCATGGAACATCTTAGAACTCATTAATGAATTTGGAACCTGTAAATATATCTGTACATTCAAATAGGAATGTATGCCAAGGATAATTCATTTAAGAATTTCTTGTACATGTTTCTTAGCTTGCAACAAAGCTTTACACAAATTGTAGTATTTTCTTAGGGAATTAATTTGTCTCTTTTTGCCCCACATCTGCTTTTAGTATAAAAGTGCTAAAATCTTTAAGTGTGTTTGCGGGTGCAAAAGTGATTCCTCTATAAACATTTGATTTATGTAAATACAAAGGAAAGAAATGTACTGCTTGCCTACATGAATAAACAGATATATGAATGCCAAGTGTGGAGAAAACAGAAATAAGTCAGTGTTTGTTAGGGGTAGAGTGGCAGGAGGAGCTCAGACTAGCTTTTAGCTAACCAAGACTCTTGAATCCTTTTTCAGCTTTTGTGAACCTAAAAATTACATATTAAAACCTCCTATCAACATGACAATTTTTCTAAAAATAAATTTAAAAAAAATGTTGTATGTGTTCTTTTTCTTAGTAGTTCTGAAAATAAAAAACTTGGTGCTCACTCATCTAGGGAAGGATCCTTTAAATAGTTTATCTTCCTGCTCCATCAGTAGCTCAGGTTTATTTTGTACAGACATTTTAATCATTTTAGATAGAAGTTGACCAGAAGCAACAACGCTTTGAGCTGCTTTCAGGAGATGCTTACGAGGTGAAATGCAGAGAAGGCATCTGTCTGTGGGAAGGACAGGCATGGCTTTTGAAGAAGATTTGGTAACCAAGAATTTACTGAAAATATGCACTTAGAAGTCTTAGTATGGGCAAACTTAATGGTGTTCAATGTTCCTCATCCAGTTATCATCAGATCCTTTAGCAGCAGACACTTTTGGAGGGCCATGTGCTGTCTCACCTTCTGATGTGAGAGGACCATAACTGAATGAGAGGGCAAGGCAGGGGTAGCCAAGTGCCTGAACAGTAACAAATTTACTGATTTTTCCTGTTTACTGCTTTGTGCAGTTATGGCTCCACAGTCTGGAGTTGTGGAAGATGGAAGAAAGACTGGCTGCTGGCGCCTGGATATAAAAGGTTAAACAGAAGGCTTGAAATTTCAGTCTGTTCTCTTGTTGTGAGAAGGTGCCAATTTATGGATTTCTGTTACTTACCTGTGGATAAAAAGTAGCAGTTCACGTGCAGTTATTGGGGTATTAATTTCTACATTGCTGTTTGCCTCACTACCTACTGAAACTTTGATCTTGTTTCTTCCTTGCACAACTGCCATTACCTTACAGAGCTAAATATCCTAACTCATTGTTTCTTCCATTCATTGGGACAGGAAACATTATCAGTTAACAGTTATTCGTCACTACTGAAGTAGTTCTACAGTCATCTCCCACAGATCAGCTGCTGCCCATCATGGCCTTTTGATCTGCCATTGACTTTCAGATTTGGGAATTAACGTAGTTTCTGTACATGTTTCAATCAGACTCTGCAGTGGAATGAAAGAATACTGTCCTTTTTGGGTCCAAACTGCAAGTTCACCCTGGTGAGGTACCTTTACCATTAAACTGAATTAAAATGGATGGCAACAAAGGGCGCTGTCCCGTTCCTGGAACACATCCCCTTCACTTCCATGTCTTATTCCATTCTACCTCCTTTGAGGATGAGAAGAAGTTACCATCAGTAACAGGAGGAAAAATAATCAAAGCAGGATCTTGTTGTAGAATAATAAGTCACTTTAGCTTTTACAAGGTAGCTGCAGCAGCAGTTTAGTTCATCCTATTGGTGGAAAAGACTGCTTGAGAAATGTTTTGATGGTTTTCAAATGCAATGTTCATTTCAAATACTTACCCAAATTTATCCAAGTGAATTCGTTGGGCTGTGAAAATGAAAGCAAGCAATTCTTGAACATATCATTTGCTGTAGCTCTTATTTGTGCATATTTCAATATCTGTGCAAAATTTTGAATGCTGAGAAAAACATTTTACTGCACTCAGTTTTCAGTGTATCTTGGGCTGAATTACACTTTCAATGCTGCTTTTCTGTGGTTTTTTTTTTGGTTTTTTTTTTTTTCACTCATTCCTTTAGGACACCATCTCAAACACACTGTTCCATGTGTGTTTTTCACTTGAGAAGATTTTGATGCAAGCCCTAACCTTTTCACAAGTTGAAAATATTACTTCATTATTGCTCTTTTCTACTACACAGATATAAAGACACATTTAAAAGGAAGTGAAGAGATTACTAGGGACAGGTAAACAACTTAAATGGAGCAAACACACAGTTTTCCCAAATCCCTGCATTTGGAGTACTTTAAGAACCACAAGAATAAAATACAGCTTCCTCCATCTGCTCGTGAAAAATCATTGAACCTTTACGTAGTAATTGTATTCCTCTGTTGTCAAGAAATTGTATCACCAATTCACTTGTGTGTTTGGCTTACATTTAAATTAATGGTTTATATTACTGGATGCTTCAATATTTTAATTAAAGTACTTCTGTTTTTATGACAAAAGGTGAGTAGTGTAGGATATTAGTGGCATTCCCAAGTAGTTCTAGTGTATAATTCAGTTCTTTCATCTCCGACAGACACATACAGCAGGTCGCCCATGCCAAAGAGAGCAGTGTCTAACCTCTGCCCACAGGGAGATGGGGCTGCCACTGTGATGAGTTGTGACTGAACTCTTTTTCCGTTTTAGCTTGTCTCATCTAAAAGAGGCCTGATGGGCTAAAAGTATGTGGTGTAGAGAATAGACAGACACACTGGCTCCTTTTCTACCTCCATTTGCATTTCTAAAATATTGGGGTTTTCCTTAAAAGACAAGTAAAAACATATAAGCTATTCATCCACCTTGTCAGCGGAATAGTAGGCAGATCTTTGTTTTCCTTTACACAGAAAACGATGGGTCAATGATTTTTCAAGTGCTAAAACTGCAATTTATGGTCAGGGGTTAGCCCATGTATTTCTTTTTAAAATACAGTATTTTTTACTCGCTGTCTTGGGCAAGCTGTTGCATGTTTTTGACAGCAGAGATTAAGAGGTTCCTGCAATGCCCCCAAGAACAGGAGTGGGATAAACATTCAAGAGATCTTGACTCCTACGCTAGATCCACTCCTTCCAGTGCCGCCCACCTTCAGATTGTTTTTATTTAGCTGGATAGGGCAATAGCTGGCTTCAGAACAGAACAAGATGTGCATCATCTTCAAACTTCATTTGAGAATGTTTAATATCACAACGAAGTTGTATCAGCAGACAGGTGAGACCATGCGTTTTGGGAAGACTTCACTTGCAGGAAGTAAAGCTACTGAACACATGTGAGCTGTTCAGACTTGCCTGGGACTAGTACCTAACCTTGCCAACATTCCCATTCCCTTCAGGCAAATTCATCACTTACATGAAGATCAGCACGTGGGCCTGCTTTTGGTATTCTGGAAAAAAAAAAAATAAACAGTGCTCATTTCATGGTTTAGTTCTTGTTTTAACTGGCTGAAAAAGTCACCTCTTCAGCCTAAATGTCCTTAATTCTTCTAAGACTAAGCAATTGGCCCTGACGTGGAGAATGATGATACCCAAATTGAACTTTAGAGCTTCTATTGGTAGCTATAAGCCAGACCTTTATAAACCATTCTGCTGTTTCAAATTTGGGCAAGGGAAAGGGAGGGAGTTGACCTACTTGAACATCAAACTTCTCGAGAATCCAGTATGACCAAGTTCTATCAGTCCATCTTGTGTTGTTGCATCTGGTTTTTGTAGTTCGCATAAAAGCATGAGTTTAGTTGTATGTTCTGGGTAACTCAGCAGGGGTAAATGCAGTTGGGGGCAGCCTGTGCCCCACATCAGACTGAATCACCCAGCAATACCACGAGTGTTCAGATTGGCCACTCACGGGAGCAGAGTCCTGAGCTATTTGCTGCGCTAGACAAAACAGCTCTGACAAAACCCCCTGCAGCTTACCCCCCAGCACAAGGGAGGATGCACACCAGTCCCCCGGCTGGTGCTGGGCACCAGGGTGATGGCTGCAATCCAGTTCAAAGGACAAGAGTGTTGGCACACGTGTTTGCTAGAGAGATGCTATGACAAAACTGGATTAAAATCACATCAGTAATTTAAAAGTATGTCCATGTACAGATAGAAACATGATTTTAGTTCATTTTCCAAAGCTTTGTATCATCACATGCAACACCATCTGACATCTCTCTCCATGTAGGATATACATGGATATTTATATTTAAAAAAACCCCAAACTAGATCAATAGAAACAGTCATGATAGGCAATGTTTACCTGTGAAGATAAGCATCCACTGGGGAGCTGAGCATGCTTCAGTTCAGTAGTCCAACATCACATTTTAAGTTTATAAAATTAGATTTTTTTTTTGTCATCCCTCTGTAGCCAAATACAAGTTGCTGCAAAGCAGATTCTTAACCTCCATCCACTTCCTTAATTTGTGGGCCCGAGTAAGGGGTTAAGGCTGACAGGATTGCCTTTATCAGCTCTTATTGCTGAGCCAAGAAACAAGCAGGGAAGTGATGCTTTGAGGACGGAGTATGTCTGAGTGATTCTTTCAAGAATCCTTCAGAGAAGGACGGTCTCCCCTCACAAGCTACTTGAGCTCCCACAGCACCACACCCTGCTTTGAAGGTGAGGATGTCAAACAGGTTGGCTTTCCCCTCTGGGAAGGAGGTGGATCCAGAGTGTTCTGGCACACTCCTCATTGGGTGCTGCCACTGCTTCCCCAGCTCTGTGCTTCCTGCCTGGGTGATAAATAAGTTTCTTGGAGCACAGGTGGTACCTAATATGCTGCTCACAGCTTGGCTCTAGCAGGGTTGCTTGCTTTTGTTGCTTGCCTTGTATGCAAAAAGGTTTCTCTCTCTCTTGCAAAGCTTTTGTGTCGTGGTGAGAAACCTGTTTGGACAGAGCTGCTGATTCCAAGTGTCTCCCTCAAACCTTGGCACTGCAGTTGCAACATCTACCATCATTGCTTGGAAAAAAAGAGCCAGTGCAATCAAGGCACGGCATAGAAGAGCATGGAGAAATTCAGAAGTATTTTTCTTTTGTGCTTTGGCTTCCTTCTAGTTCATGTAAGAGGTAAGTGAGCTTTACCTTGGCTTGTTTCAAGGGCTACATTATTAAAAATTAAAAAAGAGAAACCAAACCAAACAACCTAAACCCCCAACCCCTAAAATGGATGGTTGTTTATTTGGAAATGCTTGCTAGAATTGTTTTTGTTGCTACTGTTTCATGAGCAGCATTCAGAAGTGTTTATACGTACTTCACGAGTTTCTAAAGAGATACATCTCTTGCATGATTGCTAATAAGAGCTATGCTAGTTGAAGTTTTTTTATTATAATTTCTTACTTTCTTGCTAGTGTTGCTTCCCTAAAATGATTCACAAGCTTAGGCTTGAGTATAAACTTTTTTGAATGGAAGCTGTAAAATGAGAGCTTCTAGGGGAGCTTACAGTTTCCAAAGAGATCCTTAATCAAGTACTGACTTCATGTTTTAAAGCTTTTCTTGGTTATTGGTATTTTGAAACCCGAGTTTTATTGTAAAAACAAGTTCTGATTCAGTTTAAAGATATTCATGCTTTTATATTGGTGCATATTCTTTAATAATTATAAACTAATAGTTTATTAACTTTAGTCAATGTATTCCACACACAAGCATACTTTTTAATGCAAAACTAATTAAGAATTGAATATATTTTGTATATATATTTTTGGTGAATGAATAGCGATAGGGAAAATGTAGCCTTTTTGTACTGAGTGATTTTACTATACTCAAACATAAATTCTTTCAGCAGAATATTCTTTCAAAATTTTCTTGATGTCAAATCAAATAGAATTATCTTTGTGTGCATCTGCCATGTGGTGTACTTGTAACCTTTTCTTTTTTGTGTATTAACAATACTGCAGAAACTTTTAGTGCAGTGTTGGCTACAGGAAGAAATCAATCATTAATTCCTAGTTCCAAAATAGCAGCTGCTGCTGATCCTCCCACTACCCCTGATTTAAACAAGGTCCCAAGGAGATCTTGCAGCAGTGATGGGCAGTGGAAAAAAAAACTTAACTTAGTTCAATGGTTTGATTTTAACAAATGAGAAATTATTTAGAGGTCTTCAGCAATTAGCATGGCATAGAAAGAGCAGAGCAGTAGGACTGTGCTGGCCTGCATGTTGTGTTGTGAGCAGTAATGATTCATGCAGTCTCTCACCTCTGGCATGCAGACTTTCTTGTTCTGTAACTGTCTTATGTTGAATAGTTCTGTTCAGACAATCTGAGTATGAGCAAGCCAATTTGCATATACTCTACTATTTTAATTACAAGGACAGTCAGTCTACTCATTATTCATTTATACATGTGTTAATTTAGAGCCAGTTCAGGCTCTGGTTTGGGGAAGAAGTCATTGCTGAAAGTTGCTGTGTGCTTTGGGCACAGTCTTATGACTCTGGAAACTATTTAACCCACTTTGACAAGCAAAATTAATTATTTTAATTCTGTGGCAACAGACACTGGATTTTATCATCAAAGTATTCACCATGTTTCAGGGATATTTACAAGAACCACTTCCCAATCCCAATCAAGACATGATATGAGAAAAGCTTGGCCATGCTGGTGAAAAGCTGGTCTAAGATCTTACGATAGGAATGCCTATGGCATGATTCACCCTTTTATAGGCAGCTTAACATTTTTCTAAATTGTAATCCTCTGTGATAGCATCTGGAAACTACTGGGCCACCACAGCCAGACCAGATGACATAATTCCTCTTTCCATCCAGCATTTCCTTTATGTCCAACTATCTTGAGTTAGTTGGCTAGACTACCTTGACGGACACATCTCAACAGAAACATAGCAGAACCAAGAACCATGTTGCACAATGAAAGTGAAATCTGATGCACTTCAGAAGCATATGTGCTCACTGCAGTATTCCATTTTTAGCTACACTCTAGATTTTGTGATTTCCAGACTTGGGTAGGTTACATGAAGGCTCCTATATATTTGAGCTTGAACGACAAATTGTCTGAGAGGCTTTTAGACCAATCCAAATGAAATAAACTTCACAGAAACTTCTTCCACTGAATTTCATGGTAACATCCCTCATAAGTTCCTGCAGCTTGGCTGATCTCTGGTAATTCAGGTTTGGCTGTGTCTACACTGCTCATTTAAGCAGTGCTCAGACACAACTTAGGTTACTCCCCAGATCATACATCTGTTTGAAACACAGGTCCCGTTTGGGCCACAAACCTGTGTGCATACCTGCAGTGGGGAAGCTATGCTACCTGGGGGCTCTCCCCTCTATGGACCTGGAAAGCAACTGAGACTCTCACTCAGACCTGACTGCTCAGAATGCTCCTCAGGTTCCCAGTATAAATATAATCTATATATCCATGGTCTCTAATGTTGACTGATAGGTCACATGTTTAGCCAGTGACAAAGACAGTGAAAAGACTGATGATGTCTGAGATGGTTTACATTTATTCCATCAGGTATTGAATGTTACACAGGTAAAGGGAGCAGCATTTATTGCTAGTCAGTAAACAACACATCTCTGTTCTGCTAAGGCTTACAGAGTTTTGACTCAAAATCAATTGTAGTCTCAGTTAATTAGCTGCGCACTTTATGGGGAAAAAATTGTTTGGATTTGAGACCCTATGTTACTTAGTTCTGTGAATAATGTAGTTTTCACTGGAGTTAAAAGACAGAACAGGACAGATGAAAAACACAGTCCTGTTTTTCTAATACTACTGTGTATAGCTGCAGTCCTCACTGTTGTTCTGTGTGAGGTCTCTGTGGACGTGCTGAAGCACTTACGAATTCAGCAGGCAACAAATTCTCTTCTGCTGGCTGCCAAAACTATTTCACTCCCAAGACCTGAACTGCGATTTTCCATAGGCATGTCAGTGCTATCAGCTAAGGGTGTGATTGCAGTTTGAAAAATCGACATACCTGAACTGGTTGAAACAGTAACAACGGCAGAGCTGTTGCAACATCAGAGCTTGGGAAGAGAAAACAACTGGTGTAGTTACTCAGCTTCTCAGGTTCACTTTTCAAACATTGCTGTCACATTGCAAGCCTGGCGGCAGTGCCCAACCTGCCTGAGTGTGTATTTTCAACTTATTTGCACCAGCAATTGTCAATTCCTTTCCATCCCATTGAGGATAACAAATAAATGTCAGAATTCTTTCAAGATTAGAAGTCCATAAAAATAGACCTTTCTGTGGCATTTTGCCTCATAGTAGGAGGAGAGAGATTCAGTTTGTTTTGATTAGAGTCTTCCTTCCTTTCCACAGGCTCACATCTATGGACGTTATGGGAAAATACTAAAAATACTTAAATCTGACCTGTAGTACAATATCTCATGAAGGCGAACACACCATCCCAGCTGAAAGAAAGGGCTTGGATGGGTTATGAAAATATGACAGTCCCACTTCCGATGAATAAGCTTTGCCTGTTATCAATAGACTTTTAATTGCTGAAGAATTTATGTAAAAGTTAAATCACACCAATATATTTCCAAAGGGCAACAACGCTACAGATTAAATGATAGCAAAGGCCAGAGAAGGCATTAAGATTTGCAGACAAATTAAAGTCCTTCCTTACATCCCTGGTCTTATTACAGCAGTGGTGAAGGGACGAGGGGCTATCCATATTGAAGGTCAAGAGGTGTTTTGCATGCATTTTATCAGTATAATTGGTATGAAAGTGGGACGAGGAACATTAAAAGACACTCTGTGAGCAAGAGAAACAGCACAGCCTGGTATCTCCCTGACCACCTATATGTATTCAGTTCCCTCTGTTGTCTCCAAGCTACCCACTGGAGAAAGTGGGGATTACAGCTGGTATTTAGGCAGTGAGTGGTTACTCAGAGAGCCCAACACAACTGCTGCCTGTGCCACACTAAGGATTTCAGTAGGAACACTCATATAGGTCTCTTGTTTGAGTACAGTTCTCATGGAATGTGACCATCATTAAGCCTGAGGCTCTCAGACCAAATGGCTGAAAAGGGCTGGCAGCTTCATGAACCTATAGTGACAAAGAGAAGCTTTGGATTAAGAGTCCCCACCATAAGCTCTGCTGCCCCATGACACAAAGCTGAAAGTCTGAGTAAGGTGCACAGGAACATGTTTGGCGTTCCTTCATGGAAGATCCCAGTTCTTTTGTTCTTCCTGCAATTTTACAGCACACACCAGCTTCTGAACTCACTCGGAAGCAAAATACAAAACATTGGATCTGTTTTATTTTAGGTATGGAGGGCATATCAGATCATAAAGAACATCAGTTACCTTTGAACAGCAAGGCAAATATCATAGAACTAGAAGATTTTCCTTTGTGTTGCACAGAGCTAAGGCAGTACTGCCTGCCACTCCTGCTTTATTAGTGCATCTTAGTTTCTGGTAATTATTTAAATGTGTTCTTGTATGAATAAGCGAGACAGTCCTTTTCATGTCCCTTTCATTTAAACTAAAACCAGAAGTGGCCTAGCAAAAAACATGAAGTCAATAACCAGGTCCACATATTGTGGTCTATATACTGGACCTTGGATCTTAATTATAGATTTTAAAGCATACTCATTTTCCACCCCAGCATCAAGGGATTGTAATGGCAATCGTTGTTTATGGAAACTAAAGGTCCTTGAAGGAAAAACAAGCCACACTAACCTCATCAGCAAATATGGATCATGAGGCTATTACATGAAAAAAATAGGACCTGCTCATTGTGATTTTGTCCACAGTGTCCACTCTGGGGCGTAAACCTTTGTGTTCTCCCAGAAATTAGTAATTTCCTTTAAACAAACATAATTTCTTCCTGAATAAAGTTGGACCAGTACACGGGTATGTTCCAAATCACATGCATGGGAAAATACATCCCATTGTCACATTATGAAGGCAATAGGTTTCTTGATTGTATTAAAGTCAGAAATGGTCTGTGCAAAGAATAACTCACAATTTCAGCTAAAAAAACCCATAAAATGAGTCTCATGAGTGATTTTGGTAACATATTGTTCCCTTTTAGACAACTTTTGTTCTTGTTTTTGAGTCACTGACTTCTTTCTTGGTCTCTGCCAGCTTCATAATGTTTTAAGCTCATTGTATTCATGAAACAATTCCTATTTAATTACAATGAAAAAGTCATACTCGTTCATGCCTTTAAATACTGTAAAATCAACTTATTCTTCCTTTCTATCTTGCTCACGATTACAAGTTAGTTGCTTCTAATTTATTCGTCTCACAGGTAATCTCATCCCAAACGTATGACTACTAGCAATGCACCTAAAACCAATTAATTTAACCATCTTAATGACAAAATTATTTATCTAACACTCATGTACATACATGCATTTTAGATGTGTGTCCAGGAACAAACATATACAAACACATCTCATGGATTTTAGCTTCCTTTTTAATACTAGACTATGCATATTAAAAGCCTGAGAAGTTAATTTCATTTGTCACATAATCTGATCCTCATTTAGCAATATTCACTGCTGCCTTATTTAAATCTGTGTCATTTTAAGGGCCACGAGCTGTGTTCATATGGATCTAGTGCAGGACTGAGCCTACTTACAGAGATTAAAAATTGCAGAGCAATGTCATGGTAGCCTTTTGCCAGAAAACTTCTGACTGCTGTTGTCATGACCAGCTGGTAACACTCATCTGCAGAACCCAGCCTCGTTCCTTGTAAATTCTACTCAAAAGCTGTGGGACTTCAGACCCCTGTGATCAAACAGATATGTGGTTAAAGGGTGATGGATCCATTCAACATTCAGATAACAAATTAAACCATAGACAAAAGATGCTGCTGCCTACATTTGTAACTAGATATCTGGGTCACATTTTCAGAAAACTGATATTCAAAATTTTTGAACACCAAATGCACATGTGCCTGAGGACATGACTTTGCAAGGACTATTTTGTGGTGTTCAGCAGGAGCTTCTAAGCATTTTCTCAAATTCTCTGTTATGAGTCATTGAGGACCACCCAACAAAAAACATTATTACAGTCATTTTATTTCTTTGTCAAAACAAGGATACTCCCAGAAAAAAGGTTAGAAGTAATGCCAAGAAATAGCATACTAGCCAAAAAGCAGCAATAGCAGAGATAAGTCTGAGATACCACCTGCACAGCTAAATCTCTTCATAACTGTATCCAGATTAAAACAAACAAATAACAAAGCCAACAGCAACAAACACAAAACCCCCAACCAATTAAAAACCCCAGTGGAACAAAGCTGTTTCTGCCCCACTAAAATTTCCTTCTTTCTTGTTTTTGTCAGTATATTTCCAACTCTTTCTAATATGGAAGGTGATCCCATAAAAGGGATTAAGTGAAAAATTAATTTCTTTCAGTCCATTTGTTCTGTGGAGAGCTTCACTAATTTATCTGCCTTGTAATTTATCTTCAGAGTTCTCTGAAGTGACTGCAGTTCCTTTTGATTTACATATTCTCTGAGACTCTAACGTGGTTTAGTTTTTAGACCCACCATTATGTGGATGAAGTCTGAGCTGTTCAGCTATTTAACCAACGACTATCCTTCAAAATTAGATTCTTAAAAATGTCTAGATACAGTCTCAGGAACGGTAATGAGCATTTAAAATTCTGCTCCACAGAATCTTACTCCTTGTGGTCATTTGATGTTATTATCAGAGGAAGTTGGTATGGAAGTCCAAGCAGTATTTTGGTTTATTGCAATATAATTTACCATGCTGCACAGATTTCCTCATATGAACTGCCCATCTGTCAAAGTTTACGTTTACATAGTCAAAGAGATTTCACTGTGGATTCCTGTCTTACTCCCAAGCAGTCATTCTGTGTTGGTGTCCTTTTCTTTTTATTGCTTGGTTTATCGTCAGAAATAATTTTTTAAAAAATCATCTGAATAATTTCTGCAGGAGATTTTCAATCTTCTTTTTTCTCTTCTTAAAATTTCTGTACCTTTCTTCTGTTTCTCCCTTGAAGTCTCAAAACAACACCTTTTGCCTTTTCCCACCTTTTCTGTAACAGAACAGACATACTACAGGAGAGAGAAATGTTGGCATTGTCCAGGAGAAGGGCAGGTGTTAGTAACAGTTTCAGTCTGTTGTTTTGCTTTAGTTCTCATGCAATTGAAAGCATCTGCATCATCTTTCTTGAATTTCATATTCTGATTAGATTCAACCTTCTATTTTTATTTTTCCTTAACTTCAAAGAAATATTGTACCTGAAAGTTTTCCACAGTTCTTTCTTCACAAGATGATGTCACATTTTCTTTACAGCATTAGGACCTTAGTAGTTGCTTTCCATATTGTTAGTTCCTGCGTGTCATGACCTGTAACGAAGAAGCTGGTTTGTCCAACAGCTCTTCAGTATTACAAAATTATTTCTGATGACTCTTATTCTGATTGTGGTCACAAAATTATTCCTGATGACTCACTCCAACAAGAAATGGTCTTAGCCACTGATGATGGTGGTATCCTGAGGCAATGGGGTTCAGGTCAGACAGCCTCCTCCAGTACTCAGGATGCTGATCAAAAATGAGGATTTTACCAGAGGACAAAATCAAAGGACAGTCAAGCTTAAGTTGTTTGTACTGCTGGCACCAAAGAAATGCTTCAGAAAAATATGATTTGACCATGTAAGCCAAGGCAGTGCCAGGATGTCAGCCTGTGGGCAGTGTGTCTGCATGGAGATCAAAGGGTTCCACGGCTGGGGTGACAGCCCACGGGCAGCAGCTCAGGGCCCAGGAAGGGCTGGTGGTGTTTGCACAGCAGGTGAATGTGGTAACACGAGAGAGCAGCTTCTCTTTGGCCTACCTGAACAAACAACTTCTTTGAATTAAATGGGCCCATCTCTCAGAGTCATTCAGGACTGCACTGTGCAGGGATGACAGCTGACAGCCTGTTCTCTGCCTGCTGCTCTTTGGATGGGTCTTTCTTCTGCCTCTTACTGGTGTTCTGGCTCCGTACAAAGCCCTCGGGTCTGGAGGTCATGGAAACCTGCCTGCTGACTTACTGTCTTTTCTTCTGTCACATTCCTTCTAGGTCAAGGTGATTTTGATTTAGCTGATGCCCTTGATCACCCTGGTATGTAAATTTTCTATCCTTATTTTACTATGGCATTTACACCCAATAATAAATCTGAAGTCTTTTTCCTTGAGGAATAGAATATGAAGTGGTTACTACTTAAGTTAAAGATAAGCAGAATTGGAAAATGCTGGATTTCAATGTTTCTATCATGAAATGAAAATTTTCTTTAAAACAAACAAAAAATATCTTTGAAAACATATCCCTTCATTTTTGGCTTCTGCTGTGATACATAAAGATTTATTGAAAGCAGCTCTCTACATTTGCAGATACCTGCTTTTGTTTATTTGAAGCTCTTACTGTTTATTGGTATGTCGTTGTGTCCAACAGATGACATAATTACCAGGAAGCCTACAGTGATCAGAAGACCGACAAGACCTGTGTACAGTGAGTAATGAATAATGGGTCATAAACCGATTTTGTGTATGTGACAAATTTTCACATGAGGTTCTTTATCATATTTGCTCCTGTGCTTTAGCTGAGATAATGTGTGATTAATAGCTACCTTCTTTATGTAAAATAAGTGCTCTTTCGACAATTACCAATTACATGTCTTTAGCACTTCCAGTACGGCATTAGAGCATGGCTGGCCAGCGATGGTATTTTATTTCCTGAAGACCTTCTTTGTACTTTTCCAGATTGTTCTGAACTCCCTGGGGAGTATAACAATGGGTAACTTGCTAAAAATGGCTAACTGTTCCTCTGCTTTTTTTTCCCTATTATCTTTACGTTTTGTATATTTATTCATGATGCCTGATAACAGAGCTGGAAAAGATCCAGAACCAAGTTGGGGGTATTCTTTCTCCTCACCATGTATTTGATTCATATTACCTAGTATTGATTGCTACAACCACCTGTGCCAGAAAAGAAAAAGGGTTCTGAACAGCGGAGAGCTGTAGTCATGAGAATGCCAAACAACAAATTCCAATGAACACTTGTTAATGTTGAAAACACCCAAATTCCAAACAAGAACAAAATTGCATTTTTGATGGAACAATTTATGACAACATAAGAGTTTTTTTCACCTAAAATACACTGCAATAAATTTCTGTCTATCAAACAAAATGCTTTAATTGGAAAATGCTGGATAACACTAGCCCACACAACAACTTTAGGTCTTTTTTCTGGACAAAGTTTGCAATAAGACTTTAGGTGTATGAAAGTAGTTACATTTTCCAAGCAATTCTCTGGCGCCCTCTTTGAACAAACAGGGGCAGTATTTTGTGAAAGTGGTAGCTATTATATACTTTAATGACTTCATTCTTCCTTCCAGCTTCATTTGGCAAACAAAATTTGTGTCTGGCCTAGATTAGAAGTGTTTGTCTATTTTAAAATATTGCACTAAATGTGGATATGTTCCCATCCTAATGTAAACATTTCAAGGAAGTTATTTGAATTGTGCCCTAAAACACTTTATCCTTGGTCATGTTTAAAGGTAGCTTAGGGGTGCCAATATTGACATTGAAGCTGCCTCAATCAGGTGAAAGGAATTTTTTTTTTTTTTTTAGGGACTCCTAAACCTGTTAGAGATATGAACATTAAATGAATATCTGCCCTAACCAAATCCACTTCGCTAATTTTTGGGCAGGAAGAACTCCATGTTTTCCAGACTATTTCACAGTCTTTTTCAGCACTACAGAGAACTGCAGAGAGCTTAGAAAAAGAAATTAAAACTTATTAAAAAAAACCAAGCCCACAGTGTTACAAATCAGTTATTGGATTTGGAAAGTGCAGAAAGATGGTACAAAAGTATGTTCTAGCATCTGCTTAATGTTTCATCTTAACTTCAGGGTGTCCTCTATGTCTCATTCAGAAGTGAGGCTGGCTTTTTGTTCAGCTGAGGCCAATTACAGGCCTCAGCTGAGATTTTTGTACAGTTGAGATTTTTGTTACAGCTGAGATTTTTGTTACAGCTGAGGCTGTGTCCTCTGGGCATCCCCTGCACCTCTGCCCTAGTTGAAGGTCTCCGGTAGGCCCCTCCCTAGTGTAACAAAATTCATCACAAAATTTAATGAAAGATTATGTTTATTTACAAAATCTCAAAGTAAGTTGATTTTTACCCACTCACATTGTTGCTGCATTCTATTTAATTAAGCCACATCCTCAGACCCACATGCTCACGAGCACCAAGATGTGTGTGCTTAGGTGGTCTGGTGAGCATCGTGTGCAACATGAGACAAAGCTTGCCAGCTACTGAGCTCTTATCCTGTCTCTGTGCTTCTTCTTGATCAGAAATGACAAGTAGAATCCACAGATCTTTTATATCCTTTAGGAGTAATCAGGTATTATAGAGAGGTCCTTTATTATAGGTCATAGTATTTCTCACTCCAGTGTCTCTGAACCCTTGGTCAGGTTGCTGCCCACTATCTTTTTTTTCGCATGTTTGGAGTACACAGACTATGTGCACAGACTTATTTTCTGGGTGGACAATCAGGAAAAGTAGTGATATACTGCAGCCTTTGGTGTTAGAATGCCTTTCTGCTTTTCCTCTGCTGACAAGTCATCTGTGCTGTCACCAGAGCACAGGCCTGCTGGTTTTGACAGAAACAACACATTCGTCAGTTTTACTGCTGGGAACAGTGACCTTTATTGTCTGTTCTTCTAACGCTTTGCTGTTTTTTCTGGTCCCTACACACACATGCATTTCCATTTTTATTAAATTCATATCAACCTTAGCATTTCTGCAACAAATCTCTGCATGAACCCTCCAGAGTGGAACTTGCATCTTACCTGAATTCTTTATCCCAATAATAAATTGAATCCAGTTTTCGATTTATTGCTTCTTATAGTGTTAGCATTTGACAGGTAAAGGTATTTTTGAAATGCAACTCTTTGCTGGGCAGACATAGGGAGGTTCAACACCTGACAAGAAGAAACCAAGTCATGTATTATGAATTTGATTATTTTTCTGCCAGATTTCCGGGTGACATCAAAACATTTCTGAGTTGTTACCCAAATGAGACTAGATACTGTGCAAAATCAGCTTCACATTCCTCCTGGATATAAAGAAGAAAACAGACTTCTGCATGATGATTTTCTTGTGTTTTGGGAATTCTGACACATCTGTAATTTTAAAAAAAAATGTTTGAGAGTCTATCTAATTGTCTGTGGCAATAAGCAGTGTTACCAAAATTTAGATAGGTTTTGCAAAAAAATGTTTGAGAGTCTATCTAATTGTCTGTGGCAATAAGCACTGTTACCAAAATTTAGATAAGTTTTGCTGTCCCTTTTCTTCTGATTCACTCCACATTTATAAGCATCAAGAAAGGGATTCTTGGAGTTATGACATCCATCTAATATATTTCTTTCAGAACTCACCATCATTCCACATACACCTTAAAATACCACCCACATACTCATATCCACACCTGCATGTTAGAAACAGAGTTCCTCTTCATGCATCTGCAGCTCATGGAAAAATTTTTAGTGGATGGAAAGATTCCATTCCAGGTAGAGGGAGACACGTGTACAGTGCAGGGCAATGGTCACAGCTTGTTGGTTTACTGGGTAACATGCATGTACAGATATTTAATTCTATCTAAAAACCTTTATAGCTCAGGCAAAGAAAGGCAGACTGTCTCCCAACCTCAGACAGGTGCAAATGATTGCCTGAAGCAAGGGGTCACCATGACCCTTACACAGATTAGGTGATGCAGTCTCTCCTCAAGTAGGTTTATTGCACCCTAGTATTTGTTCTTGAAATGGGTATTCAGTTTTTGCAGTTCAGTAAATTACACTGAAGCCAAACATACATATAACAATTTTAACCACAGACATAAAGGTTAATAATTAAGCGTATTTAAAAAATGGGTACAGTTACATATTTGAACATAGCTAATTTTACTTTTGTACTTGCAGGTATATTAAAGAGGAATTGATCTTGATTCAACTGTAAGATTTATTTTGACATCATTTAAAGCAGGAAAAAACCCTTCATATTTTGAATAGAAAATACTGTACTTTTTTTCAATTAGCATGTGGGTAAATATTAGATTCTATTAGAAATATTCTATTTTCAAGAAAAGTTTGGTAAGTTATTTGAATTTGTGGAACTGACCTGAAAAGGGTCAGTCAAAAAAATAATTGTACACATTCTAATGAAAATAACATTTCATTTCCCTCAAGAATTGTGTGTAACTCACTTTTCTACATCTTCCTCCTCTTCATTTTTAGACAATGATCTACACTTAGGAGATGCTCTTGGTGGGGGTGAGTACTCTTTTGTTTCCTTGACTATAAGGGTTTTTTTTCTTTAATAGTCTCTTTCTGAACCCTGCCTAATTTGAAAAAAGAGATTTCAATACTGCAGGAGGTGCTATGATCATGAGAGTCATTACAACTCATGTACATGCAGCCCTTCTGCCTGAGGCTGTCATGCAGAGTGTCACCAGCCACCTTTGAGAGCTTCCAGCTGCCCGTCCTTGCACGAACTGAAGTTAGCTGGGGCTCACTGTGCCACGGCAGACCAGCCCAGGGTGGCTGGGGAGAGCAAGCATGGCCCATTCAGCTGTGGTGGCTCAGGGTGGAGTCCTCTGACAGAAGCTTGAAGAAGGTGATGGCTGTAGTTTCTTCAGCTGCCAAAAATAAGCCTGCCTAAGAATTACGAACAAGAGGTAACACTGGATAGAGAGGTTTGAGCTTCTTGTAGCTCTGCTGATAGCAAATTAGAAATTCAGGAAGGAATGTTTCAGAGATGAGCACTGGTGATACAGCCAAAGTTTGAAGCAGTCAAGCTGTTGTAACATGCTGTTAACTTCCAGATGTTCCCATGACACCCTGATCTGACCTAGGAAGTATTCACAGTACTGTACTGAGCTGTGCAGACATATGAAATCCTTGCAGTTGGGAATTTGTACACCAAATTTTATTTGGTGTGTTTCGAGATATACCAAGGATGTGAAGTACTCTAGAAAGGTTCCTGAAGACTGAAGTTACCCAAAATGCAATTAGTATTGAAGCAAAGCCTAAAATTCCACTTTAATCACGGCCACACAAAAGATCAATTACCTCTCAGACAATTGCACAGAACCTCTGAACCAGCTGCAGAGGTCTGGTTTAGTTATGTTTCAGTCTTGGAGAATGAAACCTTTAATATTGTTTTTTTTTTTCCCATTTCCATGTTCCCCTGTGGTACTTCATGCCTTTGTTTGAATGACATATTAGTCCACACTTTACAATGCTGAATCTGATTTTGTTAATAACGCCCATGTTTATATTGTCATTCCTCCCTGTATTAATTGTTCCATTCCTGCAAGTTTTTAATGAGTACTGTTAAGAGAAGATAGGTTAAATATATTGAGTAAATAATTAATTAATAGCTTAAGTATCTTCATTAGCCAAATATTTTCATTCCAAGGATGGCAAATTGTGTTGGTTTTTATTTATTTCTTCCATTTTCAGGTCAGGTTCTTAACTGACCTTCAGACATGGTATAATGAGGTTAAAGTTATGCCTCTCATTATCAGTATTTCTGAAGACATTATTTTTTCACCAGCTATGCCATACAGTATGTCTTCTTATGCTTAGAGAAGACTAAGTGCAGTATCACAATAGAAATGAAAAATGGGATTGGGGGTTTTCTGCTTTTGGGCCACAGTGAGTCTTAGTTCATTACACAGAGAGCTGGAACAGATCAAGTCCTTCCTCTACTGAATATAATTAATTGGGCAAAGTCTGATTCAGCAAAGCTTTACACCTCTACCTAAAATCCATTGACTGTAGGCTAAACTCACTTGAAGTTAAGCATATAACTAAATAATTTTCTGGATCAGAACCTAAATGATGCTCAGAAACAGAAGCATTGTATTTAGCAGCTAGGCAAGAAGAAAACAAAGGAAAAGGGCATCTGGCATGTTTGGAAGGTGACAGATATAAGGACAGGGAGGGAAATTGCTATTTATTTCTGTGACCTAATTTTGATTTGAGCAGAGCTAAATTCACTGCCTGGCTATGAAAACAGTTAAATATGTGATTGAATTGGTTGAAAAAAGGATGGCAAGAGAGGACTTACTCTATACGTGCAGAGCAGCAGCCCTAGACATTAAATTTGGCAGGTTTTGACCTGAGTGAGCTCTTGATACTCCAGCACTGTATATGCAGTTTGGAAACTGCTTTTATTCATCAGATCTCCTGCTCTACCCAATGCATCTCTTTCTAATCCTTTGGAAAAAAATTAAGGCTGAATGCTAGCACAAAGTCCTAAACAACAGCAAAGCTGAAGTCTGAGTTCATTTTGCACAAGAGCGGAAAATTCATTATGTATCAGATAAATTCAGCATCTGTTAGAAACTAATCTGCAGGCCTTATTAATACCTGCTGATGGCAGTGACATAACCTATTGCCTCCTGCCCAGCCTAGAACACCAGCTTCTCTGTTGCCTCTGAGTAACTGCACCACTGACACCCACAGTGACATATTGTGCCTCCCAGGTGTCAGCTTTAAACAATGCTAGCACTTGCCAGAAATACATGAAATATTTTCCTTCAATGTTTTTGCAAATTCTTCTCTCTTTTGAAAATATTCCCTGTTCACTTCCAAGTCAGTTTTTGTAGCTAGATATTTGTTGATATAGTGCTTAAGTCTTTTTAACTACTGAGAAGGTCCTTTTATTAATTCATGGGAGGACAAATTAGAAATAGGTATAAAATGTCAAATTCTCCTACTCTTTATTTACAGTTCCCAGTTTTGCCTGTTCAACCATCTAACAATATTAATTATCAATAGGTGACATCTCAAGAAAACCTTTATACCCACCTCTTCCACCACGCCCGGGAAGTTATGGTAATTCTGGTAAGACTATTTGTTCTTAAGAAAATGTAGTGCTGTTAGCTGTTCAGAGCAGACATTTTGAATTCTTTAATCTCTTATATCTCTAGTAATAGCTTTTATCATCCTTTCCCTACATCTTCCTTTTATAGTCACTGTTTCTGACCCAGTGTTTGGAAAGCTTCTTTCTGAGTTTTAGTGTTGGTAAAGCTTTTCTGCCCTCTCAAAATGTGGGACACTGTGTTCTAAGTGGCACGAGGCTAACATTCAATCTTGTCTGCGTTTTCATTTTGGGTGTGTATACACTGAACTACGAGAAGGTTCAAATTTGACATCTAGCTACAGGGCAGGGATAAACCTTTGTTCAAATCAATTTGAGATGTGCATCTGAGATGGCGCTGGGGCATACAGCAGATGGGGCTGGGCAGTCTGTATTGCTTTTGAGTTTGGTTCCAGACACTCACCTAAATAAAGTAAATGTGGCATATCTATTCTGGCTTTCACCCTGTACCTGTACTTACTTTGGGTGTGGCTGTAGTGGTGACCCATGGACAGGTCCTTCTGAAGTCCTTCCTGGACAGGACCCACTGACTCTCTGCTTCAGGGATCACTGGGACTCAAGATGTCCATATTATATAAGGATTTGTGTTACTGAGACCCCAAGCCCACATATCTCACAAGTGCCCAAAACAGACACAGAATATGTAAACACCAACAGTGTCAGTACTTCAGCTTTCAGGTGAATTTTGGTAGGTGACCATTCAGTGCAAGACATGTGACCCATCCACCATATCGAAGCTGGGATTTCAAAGGTCCCTCACCTCTCCCTAGAACACTACAAAAGGAGTGGACAAGGGAGCTGAAGCGCTTACCATTGTAGATAATTTTGCAGCTAGAATCTTTATCTTGCAGCAGGTTTTGATGACTCAGATCTCCTCGATGGAAAGCCTTTACCACCAGTTATAACAGGTAACATTTGCCAATTTCCTTTGCAACATCTTCCTAACACCGGTAAATTGGAGCTGGCTGGTTTTGCTTAGTGGTAATCTGTTTGTCTCTGAAGGTATAGGACCAGACTCTGCTATTTTTATTTAGGTTATTTATCCTTCATGAAAAAACACGGTTTTGAGCCTGAAGCTAGAACTTGAAACATATTCCAAAACATTTTGTAGCATTCTGGCATATGCCAGAAGCCTGCAGGTTTTACCCCTTTGAATTCAGCAAGGAAAGTCCCAAAGCAAGGGGCTTGCTGAAATAGATGGACCAAGGCTAAGATCTTGATGTAAACTACAGAGGAATGATCTGATTGTCTGGCAGTAGAGAAGAGTGAACAGGCCTCCCTGTGAAATCAGCTTGATGTAGACTGTTACATACAATCCTTCTATTAGATGATAACATTCTTCCCCAAAAATGAAGTGTCAAGAGGATGAACAGTTATTCCTCCGGCCAGCAGAGCTGTCGGTGAGGAGCGGAAGGGGAGCTCCTCTCCTGCAGTCCTGTTGGGCCACCCCTTTTGCCCTTTGTATGTCACACTTTGCTGAGTAAAGACTTAGTTCTCAAAACAAGATGACAAACATTTCTTTGATGAAACTTCACCCTCTATTCCAGGAGAAGAGGAGCATCATTACAATCACGGAGGGAACACAGGTATAGTAAATAATTTACATTATTCTACAATTTATTTCTGACCTTGACAAAATATTAAAACAATGTTAGCCTTATAAAGGTAACATATATACTAAATTAGGCTTTAAGGTGCCATTTTCACATCGGCTGTAATGTAAAACAATTTCTATTCATATGCTTAATTCTATTCTTTCATGAAACTATTTTCATAATTTGGGAAAAGCACACTTTAGTAGACAATATGTGTAAGACAAACCATTTAAGTGCCTCTGAAAAAAACCCTTCTCTTTCTTTTTCCACAGATTCAGGATTAATAGCTGGAGTTACATCTCCTGTAATTTCTGCTTTTGTAATACTGATTGTTGGATCAATAGCAGCCTACTCCGCTTACAAGAATAAGAAACTTTGTTTCAAACCACGTGGTAAGGCCCAGTTTTCCACTGATTTAGTGCTAAACTAGATAGGAATTCGACAAACAATTGTCTCTGCCACCACAGAGGTGCCTGGCTGTTGTGGCTCTGTGTGTGGAAACCAGCCTGGGTGGCCCAGATCAGCCTCAGAAAAGCTGGTAAAGAACACCCCCAGTGGAAATACTGAATGTTCAATTTTCATTTTTCAGGAGGGGCTGCAGTGTAAGCCACTGAAAGAAGAGTTGCTGTCTGATCACAGGCTCCTTTGGTTGGCGACATTCCACATTGCCATTCCGACAGAAGAAAATCTTCCTCTAATGAACGTTTTCTTGAGACATTGCAATCCTGCTCTCTCTAACCTGATGTCACTTTTGCACCTTGAGCTTTATGTCATCAAAGATATGCCTAAAACATCCAGGGATTGTATTGCCCTCTCTGACCTGCATTCATAAGGGCTGGATACAGATTTTTACTCAGAAGTTATCTTAAGTTATCTTAAACAACAAAGAAATCAAGTTCAATGTGAGCTAAAACTGGAAAGATTTGGGTTTTTGAGGATTGAGTCACCAAAATTTTTTTTTTTTTCTGTTTTCAAAATTAGCCAAAAAACTTAATCCTTCTGAGAGAATAGGAATAAGGAGTTTGCCGTTTCCTTTAACATTTGTTGGGTTTCTCCAGTATATTTCTGTAATGTTTACTATGTTTAAAGAAAATTTGTAGTTGTCTAAAAGATTAAAAATTTGAATGCCTTTACTTTGTATTTATGTCTGAATTTTGGCAAAGTGAAAGGAACTATAGCTAGAAAATTCATTCTTAATTTTATAATACATTGAAAAGATTATGTATATTGACAAACCACTGTTTAAAATAAAATAGAGAGGAACACATAGTAATTTTACTTATTTATTTATTTAATTGATTCATTACTGAAATGGTATTTAGCTCGTCTCAGGAACTAGAATTTCACATAAGTCTAATTTCTCCTCTTGAAAACTTAGCCCCTACTCTAGGAACCTTTGAAGGCATTAACCTAGCAAGACGGGTTTTTTTAAAAATACTAACTGTTTGTAACTTCCAAAAAAAGAAAATGGGTACAAAGCTTTTTCTGATTCCTTTAGAATGAGTTTGTGATGCTTCATTCTCTAAAATCCCAGTCACAACGACTTTTAAACTTCATGCTGTGTGGAGGTGTGGTTGACATAGTTTTTCTAGCAAGACTGTTTCACGTCTTTCCCTCATTCCTGATCGACCTTGCTGGTCTAACAAATGTCCTCATACAGACAAACCTATCACAAAAACTGACACTTTTCCTGTCTCTCTACATTCACTTAATTACTGAATCAAAAAAACAGCAAATGAATGAAATACAGTTGAAAGCTGGCAAAACTAGCAGTTTATTGACAAATCTGCAATACAGCCATTTTAGCTAATTTTTTAAAGCATAAGGAAATCAGTGTGGTTTTATCTTCATTTTATATGCAAAGCATGGTTTTTGTTACCAAAATTCCTTTTAGATGGAGGTAAATATTATTTTGTGTTTATTACATTATTGAGAGGTAGACATATAATAAAAAAGTACTTTTTCATAAAATAAAATACTATTTATCTAAATTATCTTTTAAATGGATATATATCAGTTGCTTGCTTAGATTACCACTATTTTTTTTGACACTGAAAGAAATTATAATGTACGTCAGCTTAAACATAGAAACATCTTGACAACATACAAACAAATGAACACCTTTGTGGCTACCACTTCTAATTTATGAATGAGAAAATATTTTTAATATGGTTTTCAATGACATTTAATATTTCTTTTAAAATATTATTTTTCCGTGTTAATAGTTAGAACAGATTGGTATGTATTTTGTCAGGTAGACGTAAAGATTTGATTAATGAAATTATAAGTGTTTTGCTGTTACAACTTCGGTGGTTTGTTCAGCCATGAAAATATATATTTTGCTTCTTTCTCTTCAAAATTTTCAATAAACACCTACTGTGTTTTATCTAAGATGATCTAGGTTTTGTTTGTTTCCTTTGCTACTTTCTGGGACATATGAGGACTGATATGTTCTATAAACGAGTTCAACTATGTCGCACTAGGAAAAAGAAGGAAATGCTTCAAACTAAAGAATAATTACAGGAATTAAAAAAAAAAACAACATGGAAACCCAAAAAACCAAAGCAGCTTAATTATATTTTTTTTTAAGTGTCTAGAGAAGGATCTATGGGCAAAATTTTTGCTTTTGCTATACTATGAAAATTTATTTAAAATTGTTCATAATATTTTCAAAATTATTTATTACTTGTGTTGATATTAGCCCCAAAGCAGATTTATTACAGAGAATTTGAGCAAAACTCACAAATCTGAATGGATAAACCCTGACTACCCAAGTGTTTAACCCTCTTTTGGTCTAATTATGTCAGCATGCACCCAATATACCAATACACCAGTGTGCAGGCACACTTTTAGGTTTTAATTTCACTTTTAACTAGAATGATGATTATGATAACAATAAATTTATAGTTATTGCAATAACTACTTCTATTATTATTATTTCAGGTAATTGAGGGGTTATGTGGGGAAGCTCTAGTGTATTTAAATCTTGAGGGGAAGGAAGAAAGGAATATAAACTAGCTGTTAGAACATCAGAATTCTAGCTTGTTTTACTGGCTCAGATATTTAAAATCTATTCTATAGTGTAATAAAAATTTGGTGGCACACAAGTAAAATAGAAAATCATCTAAATGTAGACATCACTTTTATTAACAAGAAAAAGCTTTTTTTAGTCCTCCAACTGACACAGATGTGCCAGTAAAATTATCTACAACAGCAGTCTTGTTACTCATAAATGTTTTGTTTAGTTAGCTTGTCAATATAAGCCAAAGGTGAACACAGATCGCTGAGAATTTTTTTCTGTGGGATAAATAAAACTTCATTTCCTATGTGTTTATCTCCTTCCTTCCTTTAAACACCTCAGCACTACTACAGAGCAATGACACCCTTTTCTCCAGAGGACCTTTAGGATTCTCCCAGGGTGTGAGGGAACAAATGCTGCAGTTTGGAGTGGCAACAGAGATCCCTTGCAAATTGTTGGAAATAAAGCTTTAAATAGCTGAGTGGTACAATTGGGCATTTTTTTCAGTGGTACACTGTCCGAATTTGTCGACCTCTGCTACACAGATCCTGATGTTCACAGCACATTTTGACACCAATATACCTCCGCTGAACCACAACAGCCTCAAATTACTTTGCAGAGACATTGTATGGCTGAATTACATCACAATTACATGACTTCTAAGCTAGTGGCAAAAGCATGCTGTGCGAATAAAGGTGCATTTATTTATGCATTTATAAAAATATTTATAGCCCTCTGATTAGCGTAAGCTTCCTGAAAACATCTCCTTGCTTAGCTGGGTGACAAGTTATCAGACCGTGTGTATCCGTAGGGGATACGACGGTCCCGAGGAGTTACGGGTAGACTCCCTTCATTCACGGTGAATCCCGTGTATCTGAGTGACCACATGCCACGCTGGAGTCACCCAACTCATGCTCTGAGACCTTTTTCCACGCCCTGCCACCTCCACCATCGGAGAGGTTGGTGTTTCCCTCTGGGCGCTGCGCGACGGAGTCTCTGCGACCTCTGTCCCTTCTTCTCGGTTCCTGCGCACACGTGTGTGTGGTGGGGAAGCTTTGTCGCAGCGGCTGAAACCCCGAGGGCGCCCAGAGCATGGGGCAGGGGACGGGATGGGACGGGAGGGAACAGGAGGAAGGAGAGGCGAGGGTCTCTCCCG
>VWZT01016595.1:329890-378049 GCA_013397055.1 Pachycephala philippinensis | reverse complement strand
CCCGCCTCGGGAGCGGTGCCGGGCCGATCTCCGGGCTGTGCCCCGCCTCGGGAGCGGTGCCGGGCCGATCTCCGGGCTGTGCCCGCCTCGGGCTGCGGTCCCGGGCCGAGCTCCGGGCTGTGCCCGCCTCGGGAGCGGGGCGCTGCGGGGCAGGGAGCAGCCGGCAGCGGGGAGCGCCCCTCGCAGTAAAACCAGCGCCCAGAGCGGGGGCGGGGTGGGTCGTGCCAACCCCCCCGCCACGGTCTCCGCCGCTAATGCCTTTTCTCTGCTGCTGCGCAGGAGTCCCTGCGAATGTAATTCACCTGCCACTGCCGGCAGCAGGAAGGAGGCTAATCCCATTGTGCGGTTTAGCGGCCCCCCCGCCCGCAGGTGAGGCGGCGGGAGCGGTGGGTGCCGCGGAGCGAGCCCTGCCCGGCCGGCCCCCGCCTGCCCAGCATGTCCGGTGAGTAGCTCCGTGCCGCAGCCCCCCCGCCCGGCTTGCCCTGAGCAGCTTCTCGGGGCTGGTGGGACCGATCGGCAGCGCAGGCTGGAGCCCCCGGGGCTTTTGCCCTTCTCACATCCCGGCGCGGGCGAGGGTCTCTGCTGTTTTCTTATCAGCAGAGTGCTGTGCTGTAATTAGCAGCTTCAGAAGAGGATTTTAACTGTCTGGGTGATGGGGTGAAATGGCCGAACTCATTTATGCACTCTGCCTGTATGTACAGTTTGGCCTGCTTGGATTTCTGCGTGCTTTCCTGGTGGATCCCCAGGGTGACAGGCTGGGGTTGGCTTCCTCAGTCTAAGGCAGGTTCAGAGAAACCTTTCTCATGCCCCTTCTTACACAACAGTGGTATTGGTCTTAATCAGTTACCCTCAAGGCCATGAAGTTTTAGGGCTAATCACATGGGGTGGGTGCAGGTACCATTCTGTTTCTTCAACCTACTCAACCTTTTTCCTTGGTTTTGAGAGCAGCAGCTTCCACAAAATTTTGTTTATTGAACCGTTTGAAGGGTGTCAGGAATCTGGACCGATGGATCCCAAGTTTGAATTCATGTATGTGGCACTTCAGCACTGGGTGGATGCAGAAAGCAAATCTGCAAATGAAAGGATTAGAGGATTTTGGTTTTGTTTGTTTGAGGGTTTTTTTCGGTTTTGGTTTTTGCGTTTTTTCGGGTTTTTTTTTTGGTTTTTTTTTTTTTTTTTGGTTGGAAGGAAGGTGTGGAAAGACTGGGAACATCTAACTAACTCTGGATTGCTTAAGCAATTATTACTAAAAATTATTACTAATTACTATTATTTTTCAAACCCATATATTACTGTTTTGGGACTAGTTTGAGGTGTTATGTGTTATGCTCATTTGCATCTTATGATATTGTTGCATTTGAGTTTTCACAAGGAGCATTTACCATCCATTGAATACCAACATTGCAAGGTCTTGAAGCAGAATGTAACAGTTCTTAACTGAAAGACACATCATAAAAGCTACACAGAATTGGAATCAAGTGTTCTGCCAACACAACAGCAGTAATCCTGTCTGCTAAAATTCAGTAATGTTTTAATAAAAGATAAGAGAGAATCTGGTTTTGGATGAGGCAGAACTTCATTAGGCCAAGAGAAATATTGTATGCCGTTAAATGTCAATTTAAATTCTGTTATAAAAAGGTCTGTGTAAAGTGTTTGTTGTTTATCTTCATTAGTAACATAAATGTTTCTACTATTTGATCTAAGAAAGCATGGGAATTAAAACTGCCAGCTGTCATTTGTTTAATAGGACAAGAACTGCCTCTTTGCTGGAAACTTGCATAATAATTTTTGATAGGGGTCTGACTCAGATTATTGTCTGACACCATTGTTCATTATATCTAGTTATAACAAAATACTTCTTGACTGCTTACAAGGTTGTGGGTGTCAGTAGGAGCAGAGCTTTCTGTTCCAGGATAGGGTTGTACTAGGCCAGAGAAGTGAGAAGCCTATAGGCTGCATTCTCTTTTTGGTAGTCTAACACATCTTCACTGAGACGTGCTTCTAGGGAAAGATCCAGAGAGACCTTTGTGTGGGACAGGGAGTAACAGAGTTGTTGTCAGGGAACGTGCTGTGAGTTGGAGCTGTGTTATATCACTGTCACTTGGGATTTGAGAGCCATGCTTTGGCTCAGCGGGCACAGGTCCAGGCTGCAGCCTGCTCGTCCTGCAGATTGTCTCTGGAGTCGCAGGGGGAGGTGACAAAAGAGCAGCAGACGTGTCAGGGAGGAATTGAAGAAAGCAGTTGTACAGCGTTGGTTAGCATGAATGGCAATAGGCACTGGGGACCTAACCAGCCTGTTGGAGGCTTTTAGTGATTGATTTATCTACTCTTATTTTTGTGCGTAACATGACAATGTGTTACTTAGAACGTTCTTACAGAAAAATCGTAACATATGAGTGTCTGGTCTCCTGTTGCCATTTTGCAGTGGGCAGCTTGGCAAATTGGAATTGTTATAGCTGGAGCACATCTATCCTTTCTCTGTCTACCTGAAGAAATATAAAAATATGATTTAAAAGCCATGTCTAGTGGATTATGAAAAAAACCTCCCTACCCTACTTAAACTTGTCTTGAAGTTGGCAGGTGCGCTTGGGTCACTTGGAGTTTGTTATTATGAGTCACTCCTGATTCTCAAAATGGGTACCTGGTGTTTGTTAATTCTTTTTTTCTCTTTGAACATCAAAGTGAGCACCACTCTGTCTGTTTACTCTGTTCATATTCTAAATAAAGCTTTTAGGTGCCCTAGAATTAGTTTTTATGCCTGTCGAGGAATTTTGCCTCTGGCAGTGTCAGAGGTACTACTTCTATGAGTAAGTAGAATAAAAAGTTGGTGATCTTGGCTAGAAAAGCTGTAACAAGTTCCACGTAAGATCACCCTGACTGTAGTGATTCACACTACTTTTGCTGTCTTTTCTGTGTAGCTGCAGAGCAGGTTCTAGAATAACTCAACAAGTTACTTCCTTGAAAATCCTTGTTTCGTTCCAAGAAAATATTGTTAGGTAATAAAACTGAGGAGCCACTGCTGATGATAATTTCTTTATTTGCATCATCGTGTGCTGTGTGCTAATCCAGACAAGAGAAATGAGCAGATTTATGAATTCATATGACAGGGTTTTAACGGGATTCTAATCATACACTTACTTGACTCATAGTTCACTGATAGTAAGTGGTATTGTAATAGCCATAAGAATCCACAGCTTGAAAACTTAATACTCTTAACAGTGGGTGTTGTCCTTTAAATATTTATTGTTTTTAAAAGTTATGCTTAATGGTGTTCTTTTCACCTAAAACCACCCCCCCCAAAACAAAAACAAAAACAAAAAAAAAACACCCAAAAAACCAGTTGCAATGAATTTAAATACCTACACCTCTGGCTTTCAAACTTAAAGAAGATTTGCTCTTTTAAAGTCAGTGAGTGAAACCCTGTGTACATTAGATTTAATGTGTTGTCCTTGATTTCAGCTAAATGGAAACTTTCAGGTAAACCATTTACTTCCAAAAATGAATATGAAAACCTGATCGTTAGTTTCAGTTATAAAAATAAATGTTTACTTATAGGCTGTATTCTAAAGAATTTTATAAACAAGGCAAGTCAAGTAACACTTCTTCCTTGAAAGCAAGGATTAGATGAAAGAAAAAGTAATGATAAAATATTTTGATTTTAAACCCCCTTTGGATCCTTAATGAATCAGTGATGCCCCTGTACGATTTTCAAATTGCTAGGATATGCTTCTCTCTTTGCAACAGAAATATTTTAATGTTAAATATTTTCAGTCAATAGTTTGACTATCTATTTAATTATCTCTACAATGATTTTCTGTAGTAAGAAGGCCATAACATGTATCCCACATTTGATTCTCAAAACAGACAGCTTTTTTCTTTGTGAGGTACCAGCAAGAGTTTCTTAGAAGCAGCAGTTGCTTGGCAGTTTGCTTCCTTGTGGTTCTGACCACAAGGGTACAGGGCATGAAAGCATTTGGAGGATGTGGTAATTTTCCATACCAGCTTGCTGAACTGTTTAATGAGTAGCTTGTGTATTTCTATAAGTATTACTTAAGTAAAGATTCAGCTTCTGTAGCTAAAAGAATTTGCAAAAGCAATGTGAAGATTGTGTTCAGTTTTGTAGTTGTTACTTTAAACAGTATTTTAAGATTGGAACTCCCACTCATTTCACAATTTGTTTTTTATGTTAACCTAACTCCCACATTCTTCTCAGTAGTTGTTTTATTACATCTCTTTGGCTGAAGACGCTTGTTGCCTAACAGAAAACTACTTTTCTTTCCTGACTTCTTGCATCTTTTTGGAGTAATTTTATTGCTGAAATAGCCTTCAGTCGTTTTCTGGTTTATATTGATTTTTATGGATGTTTATATTTATTCCTTTAACCTTCTGGAAAATTGCAGTAGGAGCAGTTTACTTCACATCTGTCATTTTAAAGCTACTCCTTATTCATTGTTTTCTGGAAAACCCATAACTTGCTTGAGCTGTTATTATAATGGGAGATTTGAAAGCTCATTTTTTCATTTGCTTCGTCTGGGAATTGTGATCAGAAATGTTAATGGAGTTTGCTTAGCTGTGGGCTATGCAAACTATTTTAAATTTGGATGGATGATTCAGGTTTTTTTGGCCAAGTTTGCCACTTACTGGGATTCTACTGAGGTGCAGGGATGTGTGGAAATGTTAGCAAATGTAAGGTATGTGTGTTTGAAATAAAGCTGGCTGGCTGGAGATGAGTGAAAGAGGGCAAAAAGTGGGGGAAAAGGCAGCACACCAGTGGGTCTGTGTTTTGCTCTGGATTTGGGGGACATGAAAAATAAAAATACTTAGTATCTGTTAGCTTATTACGGGCATCAACCATACTTTATTGCATACCTTGATGATGGTTCAGGGTTAGAACTCATTCATTTTGGCAGCCTCTGGCTGAGGCAGTTATGAGGTCATTTGTCGAGTTCTCTGCAACTAGTTCTGTGAGATTCTTTCCTAGTGTTTCTCACAGACCCTGGAAACTGTATGACAGGTTGTTTATGTTGGTATTGTTTGATTGTTTTAATTTATTTAATGCAATTGCCTGTCCCTTAAGATGATGGTGGTTCTAAACAAGTATTTCAACACAAGTGTTTATTCAGGTTCTGTAGAGCTCAGTGGAATTCCCCTCATCTGTGTGACCTGCTCGTCTTGTTCTGGTTAATTTTGCAGCCTAGAATGTATCATCGTTCTGCTCGGAGGAGGCTATTCACCTTGCTGAGTTATAGGTTCTCCCCAGGAGAGCTCTGATAGTGGTGGTTCTGTCACAGGGCAGAGCTGAAGAAGCAGCCCCTTGTGATCCCGCCACTGGCCTGGTATCTCTGCAAAATACATTGTCTCCTGTTGTGCAGGAGTGTAGGTCACTTTCTTTTTTACTGTAAATTGTTTTCTCATGTGTTTCTTGACAATGAGGAGCACTCCTAAATTTCCTGGAGTTACTTGAGGTAGGGATCTTCAGCTTCTGGGAGGTGTACTGATCTTGGTAGGAATTTTTCTGTACTTGTTCAGCCAGCACCAGCTACTACACCCCAGGACAAAGAAGGCAGAGCAAAAATAATGTTGGGTTGATTCAGTGGCATTATGGAAACATTTCTGGCTAGTACTCAACATCTTGTTCTTTTCCTTAGCTTTTGGCACTGTATAAGCAAGAACATTTTCCTTATTGGTTTTATTATTCTATGTTAGTTAAATCTGAAATCTAAATATGTACAGATCAGCTTTTTTCATTGATATTATGTTTAGGCAATAAGACTTAGGGAATTATTTGTTTAAGGTTAATCCAAAAACTTTATACGTCCTATTGTGAAAATCAGGCAAGCAAAAATAATAAGAATCAGAAACATATATTCTGCTCTCACTTGATTTTCTATTCAATTGTGTCTTTTGGGGGGAGTCTGTGCAAGAAAAGAGCTTATCACAGGAACTGCAGGTTGTTATAAGCCACAGATTGTTGTTTATCTTGAAGGGGAGGGAGCCTGATAAAAGGGCTTATGTTAAAGCTGTAAAGTGACTCTTCTGAATATTTTTTTCAGTAACAGATCAAGCCTTTGTGACCCTTGCTACTGATGATGTGTACTGTCAAGGAGCTCTCGTTCTCGGACAGTCATTGAGGAACCATAAGACATCCAGAAAATTGGCAGTTCTAATTACCCCAGAGGTTTCCAGTGGAATGAGGTAACTATTAATGTGCATTCAGAGATTTAAATAGTGGAAGAATAAGCAACAGCATGAAAGATTATAATAGGTTACTGTGGATTTCACAGCATTATACCTAAAACTTCCCCCTTGGCTAGTGATTTCTAAGAGGAGTCTCAAATAACATCTGTTATAAGCTCCTAAGCCTAACAAGAATTCACTTGCAGAAGCAGAGCTTGTATCTGGAATTTGTCTCATAATTGAGAACACAAGCTGAAAATTTGGAACTAAAGTTTTAGTGTCTTGCACTACCGTTTTTTCCTCCAATTGTTTCTCTCTTAGAGTGAGATACATAACCACCTGTGACATCAGAACTCTCCATAAACCTAAGGGCTCAGCTTCACATGACTAGTCTTCTTAAAATATTGGTGGACAGCTATTGTGATAAGAAATCCATTTCTTTTTGCTTTTTTGTATAAATTACTTTGCAATTTGTGTTGTGATTCTACAGGTACTGCAGAATAGCATTTGCAGAAATCTTATTAAGTCTGAACTCAAGCCCTGTTATTTGGAGGACTTGTTAAAGTGACACTTGTTAAAAGGCATGTGCCATGCCATAGCAACTTAAACTCTTACTTCTGCTATGTCTTAGGAAGTGTGCAAGCTCCTGTTTTCTGTATGCCATGTGAATGTATTTGCAATGCATCTGGCTCAAGAAACATATTTCTGCTATGACTGGATGCACAAAAATCTGTTTTTACAGACTTTTGAAGTATGGAAATTGTCAGAACACTGTAACCTTCCTGAGGGAATACTGTATCCGTTCAATGCATGGGTCGATACTAAGTCTGTAATTTTTTTCATGCCCATTCAGTGGGAAGAAAAACTTTTATAATAGGATGGCATTTTTTTAAAAAAAAGTAGATCACTGAAATATACTTCTAAAAATCTGTACTACACCTAGTTCTTTCCCAGTTAATTCCTGTTCCTTGAAGATCAATCAGGCAAAATCTAATAACCCTGAAATCCAGATTTCAACCAGCACAGGAGTTTCTTTTTTTGTATTTGTGAGACATAGAGAACTTTAATTATAATAGTGTACTGTAAATAAATAAGCTGTGTTTAAAAGACTTTTTTTCTTCTTGAAGGAAAATTACCTACTTTGGTGTTACCTATAGAATTGTCATGAAATGCATGCATAGAAAAAAGATGTTTAGCTAGAAGTCCTATTTGAGATGCTACATAGTAGTGAGGAACTATGTATGGTGAGCAAGTATATATGCACCTTATAAAAGTTGCAGTTTTGAAGCTGTGTTTACTTGGGCACAATAGGTACAAATGAGTGTGCTGGCAGTGCATGTCTCATCCTGTGAATGCAGAGGGAACAGTATGGTGCTGTTCTTTAGAATCAATTGTGCAGGATGAAAGCTGCTTTAAGTTCTGTTGGTGTTTCTATAGGTGAGAAGTGACTAAAATAAGGATTGTTTTCTCCTTCATACAGCAGCTGTCGCGTTTGAGATGTGCTGGCCCCCACAGTGGAGGAGACCGTGTTTTATGGTCTGATAGCTGCCACTTCAGGAGGCTGTTTGCAAAGACTTTTCGCTTCTGACTTCTCAATCTAGCCAATCAGTCTAGCTGTGGTTATTGTCATAATTAATGTGGTGCTGTGTGTCACTGTTCTCATGCCTGAAACTTCGATGAACTTGTCTAAATTCTCTTCTTTCTCTCCGCTGCTCACTCTGGTAGGTCAGTCCTCAGCAGTGTATTTGATGAAGTGGTCGAGGTGGATGTGCTTGACAGTGCTGACTCAGTGCATTTGGCTCTGATGCAGAGGCCAGAACTGGGTGTAACCTTCACTAAGCTTCATTGTTGGACTCTTACTCATTACAGCAAATGTGTCTTCATGGATGCAGACACTTTGGTGAGTGGAGTGGGAGCCATGGAAACATTTGTGTCTGTCTCTGATTGCGGGATGCTTCCTTGTTGGGCAGCCTACTGGCCTGTGAAGTGATCAGATTTGCTGGCAGTCAGAGGGTCACAGGAGCTCCATCCTGGCACGTTTTAGCAATTCTCACAGCTGTGCTGGCTGCATAAAAATAAATTCAGTTTGGAGAGTAGCCTCAGGACTGTCCTTAAAAGAGATCACAAACCCACTCTATGCACTGGGTCATCTGACAGAAGTTTAAAATAGATCTCTCTTACATACTTTTGTTTGGAATTATTCTGGTCAGGAAGGGAGGATGGTTTTAAAATGGAAGAAAAAGTCCCAGACACATTTTTTTTTTTTTTTTAAGTTTTAAGATGTATAGAGATAAAAATGGCCATAATTTTGGCAAGAACAATCATGTCAGCCTTCCCTTGCATTTTCATGGCTCACTTTGAAAGACTGGAATGCATTTTAATTTAATAGGATTTTATTTGAACTAAAAACCAAATTAAGTTATTCTTCTTGAGGAGGAAGGCTTATGATTTCTTGCTTTACATTAAAGGAGGAAGGCAAATTTTTGTCTTTGTTTTAAATTCAATTAAGTAATCTTACTTCTAAAAAATTTTCTTCTGGTTTTCACAGTGGCTCAGTTGTAGGTGGGGTCCTAACTTTCAGTGACTGCACAGCTGTCTTTCCACAAACTTTAAAAGTTATCTTGGCCTTAACCTGATTGATTTTCCCACTTCCTTGTGAAGCTTAAAAGAAAAAAAGAAAACAAGTCTCTGAACTTCAGTTACATTAGTAAACTGATACCAAGAGACAGCTTTTCTACTACCCCTTTAGTCAGTCTGTTGCTTACCAAAATGATTTAGATTCCCAATTTTCATTCAGTTCTGTTGTAGTTACCAAGAATAATGGACTATGGAAAGGTGAGTTAAGAAAGAAGGAAATTGTGTGTTTTCATGGTATAATATTTAAAGGGACCTTGGATGGTCTCCAAGGTTCGTGAAATAATTTCACAGACTTTGCGTTTCATCAGAGAAATCATCGAGTTCCACAATTAATGTTGCCTTATTATATTAAAAATAGAAGTCCTGACTCCTAGCATATTTTGCAATGCCACTTCTTTTATGCTCTGCAAGCCATATGCTAGGCCAAACTAGCAATTTGCTCCATTGGCACTAATTTGGCAAACACATGTTCTAGACAAACATTTGCTCTAACATTTTTTCCTCTTTTCCTATTCTCCTTAAGGTACTTTGCAACGTGGATGAATTGTTCGATCGAGAAGAGTTTTCGGCAGCTCCCGATTCTGGCTGGCCTGACTGCTTCAACAGTGGTGTGTTCGTGTTCCGACCATCCTTGAGGACTCACAGCCTGCTGCTCCGGTTTGCTGCTGAACACGGCAGCTTTGATGGTAAGGGGCAAGGCGTAGGGAATGAAGTGCAAGACAGTTTCCATGCTATCGGGCAGAATAGAGGAAGAAAGGAGTTCTCTGGGCTTTATGTAATTGTACCTCACAAGAATTCAAGGTGCAGAACTTTGCCTCGTACACTGTATTTATTATATAGTAAGCCCGTTGACTTACTATGGACTGTGCTTCCCAGAAAACGGCAGTGAAAGGACATTGTGTCTGAGTCTTCCTTGGTAAGTTTTAATTTTGCTGTCTGGCTTAGGAGAGAGAAATACAGCTGATCTTCGGTCTTCTGCTCTGAGGGAGATCAAACACCACTTCTTCATATAATACAATAGGATTTCATTTACACTGAACTTGCATCAGAGTGAATCAGGTATTATTCACTTCTCCATGCTCACGTGGCCATATTTCAAGTCCAAGTTGCAGTCCCATGAACACACCAATCTCAGTCCCCAGGCTCACGACCATCCTTGGATGTGAAATTCTGATACAAACTTGAGTGTACCCATGTTATGGTAACACTGTTTTATATATTTTTAGGAGGTGATCAAGGCGTGTTGAACAGCTTCTTCAGCAACTGGGCAACAGCAGATATCGGCAAACACTTGCCTTTCCTCTATAACTTAAGCAGCAGCTCTGTATACACCTATGTTCCTGCTTTCAATCAGTAAGAAATAACACTTCCGACTGACTGTAAACCTCTGTAGTTTGTTAACGAACATCCTTTTGCAAGAGAGAGTAATAATGGCATATTTTGTTGATTATAAATTACGGTATCACAAATGAGCTCATGCAGAAACCCTGCAGTAGAAGCTTAAATGTAATGTGAATGTCTACACGGGGAGAGTCCCAGAGTTGGCTACACTGTCTTTTATGTTCTTTCAAAGAAGCTTCTTTCATTTTTGGCAAAATGTAATTACTTTGGCATTAGGTTCTGACAGGTTTATTTTTAAGGTTGTTCCTTTGTTCTTGAGCAATTTCTTAGAGAAACAGTTGGCATTGCTTAAATTTTTTTGAGCCATTCCTTAGGTTCTTCTATGAAATGAAATTTGTGCTACTAATTATATGACTCCAGACAATGCAGTTGAGAAACTTTTCTGGTAAAAGGCAAGTTGGATTTAGGGTGTCATGAATTTCTGTTCCAGTTGCACAATACACTCTTACTGGAAGATGAACTTAGGCCGATGTATTTATTAGTAATTTTTAGTATGAGGTCGGTAATAACCAATTTTGGTGATTAAATATTTGAAGTTATATGTATTTGTTTGTGAATAGAGCATGAAGAAGGACTGGAAATAGTAGTGCATGAGCCAGTCAGTTTCCTTCATGAACTTTTCTACTAGAATCAGTAACTGGAAGCAAATGGCAGTGCAACTTTTTGTTTTCTGTATGTTAAACAAGATGAATTAAACCAGCAAGATAGAGAAAAATATTAATATATATAATTTCAAATGTGTTGCTGTTGCAAAACATTAAATTACCTCACCTGCAAGTAAGCATGTTTCTTCTAGGAATTTGTATAAGCTTAAAAAAATATTTTATGTATAGACCTGTATGTTTGATCTCTACAGTTTTGGTAGAGATGCCAAAGTTGTTCACTTCTTGGGAGCAACAAAGCCTTGGAACTACAAATACAACCTTCAAACAAGGAGAGTTATACAGGATGACACCACCGCTGGATCTTTCCATCAACTGCCATTTCTTGCCCTCTGGTGGAATATATACAGTGCCAGTATATTGCCTTTGCTGGAAAAACTTCAAAAGACAGAAGATTCAGACTCTGAGGAATGCAAGGTAACAGATATGGGGTTAGTGGGAATATGTTGGAATCAAAACCAAAAATTCTGAAAATTCTGTGTTTGCTGGAGGAAGAAATTATATGGTGTGGTGGGCCGACCAGAGCCACTGTATCGCTCTCCTCCTAAGCTGGACAGGGAAGAGAAAATGTAAGGAAAGGCTCATAGGTCTGGATAAGGACAGGGAGAGTTCTCTCACCAGGTACCATCAAAGGTGAAACAGGCTCAGCTTCAGGAAATTAATCAAATTTATTACTGATCAAATCAGAGTAGAGTAATGAGAAATAAACCCAAATTTGGAACACCTACCTTCATCCCTCACTTCTTCCTGGGTTCAACTTTATTCCCTGTTTTCTTTAATTCCTCCCCTCAATGGCACATGGGGTTGGGGAATGAGGACTGTGATCAGTTCATCACACGTTGTCTCTGCTGCTCCTTGCTCCTCAGGGGTTGTATTCCTCACACTCCTCCTCGGCTCTGCTGTGGAGTCCCTCCCATGGGAGACAGTCCTCCATGGACTTTTCCAGCATGAGTCCTTCCCATGAGCTGCAGTTCTTCATGAACTGCTCCAGTGCAGATTTCCCTTCTGTAGGATGCAGTCCGTCAGGAACCGCCTGCCCCAGAGTGGGTCACCCATGGGGTCACAAGTCCTGCTGGCAAACCTGCTCCAGTGCAGACGCCTCTCTTTGTGTGTTCAGTGGTCCTTCCAGGAGCCTGCTCCATCACGGGCTTCCCATGGCATCACAGCCTCCTTCACACATCAACCTGCTGTGGTGTGGGGTCCACCATGGGGTGCAGGTGGATCTACGTTCCACCATGGACCTCCAAGGGCTTCAGAAGGACATCCTGATGCACCGTGGGCTGCGGGGCTGTTGCTGCTCTGGCACCTGGAGCACCTCCTCCCCTTCCTTCTTCAGCGACCCTGGTGTCTGCAGGGTTGTTGCTCACACGTATTCTCACTCCTCTGTCTGCAGTTGTCCAGTTGCAAGGCAACTCCTTCCTCCATCTTAAAAGAAGGAGGAGATTTTCCTCCTTAAATCTCTTACCCAAAGGAGCTACCACCATCACTGATGGGCTTGGCCTTGGCCAGTGACATGTCCATTTTGGAGCCAGCTGGCATTGGCTGCATTGGGCTTGGGGGGAAGCTTCTGGCAGCTTCTCACAGAAGCTACTCCTGTAATCACCCTGCTACCAAAACCCTGCCATGCAATCCCAATGTGTGTGGGAAAACTTAGTATCTCTTGGTTGGTAGTAGCACTGATTGCTTATAGAAGTGTCCAAAGTAGTCATTGAGGAAGGATTTTTAGTACTATTTGCTTTCCCAAGATATCCTGCAGCCGCCTACTTAATTGATAAAGTTTTTATGGTGATGTATATGCATACAAAAGTATGATAGAAATTATCCAGAGAAGGGATAATATGGACATGAAAAAACCAGACTTTTGTTTTTCTTGAAGCTAAAAGATACAGACCATCAAACCAGCTCTTGAACTGTAATAAAATTTACCTTTTCAGAACTACAGTATAACTTGTTTTATGAGGGTCATAACAAATAAATCAGGTTTGCAAAAGCAGTGTTAATGGCATTTAGAATGTTAAATGCAGTATTCCGATGTCATCAAATATTTACTGATCTCTTTATGCTTTTTTTTTTCTTCAAAGGAAATGGAACAATGCGTGCTTTTCATTAATAGAGTAAAAAAACCTGTTGATAAATACATGATTTCTTAGAGACCAGTAGCATAAAAAAATGTGTAGGAGAAGTTAATTTTTAATTTTGTATCCAGACATGACAAATTAGATCCCATTTATGCATATGTAAATATTTTCTTAATGTTTTGTAATATTAAATTATTAACATAATTGAACTAATTGCATAGTCCCATAAGATCAGTTGAATATTTACCATCAAAGCCTCAGAGAATAATTTGGCTTGTTAACCTCATGACAAATTGGAAAGCAGAGGAAGGAATGAGTAGTTTTTGATCTTATACTTTAACATGCTTTAATTTTTAAGGCATTGTGTATTAAAGAAATATTTCAGCTATGGTAAATGAAGGTGGAAATACCTGTTAGATTAACCTCCTGATGATGCTGGTGTACTCATGAGTGCAAAAAAGCAAAAAACCTAAACTGCAACATGCTGTGAATTTAGGACCATACACTTTTTTTTGCATTTACTAAGTTATTCCTTTAATGATGAAATCCCTCCAAGGAAGTGCAACTGCTGTAAATAAGTTATTACTTCCCTGAAAAATTGTATTCTAGTGGTGAGATGTTCTTGTTTTCATTAGCATGCTTTCAATGGTGTTGAAGTTACACTGAAGAAGGTCAGTCCTCGTGTGGCCAGTTCACTGCAAACGCCTGAGCTCCCAGAGCAGACAAATGAAGTAAATCCCACAGAATGCTCACCCAAGGAACTCGCTTTCAAAGTTGTGAGTGTGTTGTATATTATTATATGCAGTATTATATGCAGTAACGAAGTCAAATTATATGTTAAAAGGAAATTCTTTCATTATGCTTCTGATCTGGAAGATTGTATCTTCAATTTAGCTGTAGCTATTGAATTTTCTCACTAGCATTAAACATAGTCTAAAGCCTATTTATTTTCTTTAATCTTTAGCAATGCATATATGATGTGTCTGGAAGTTGAAAGAGTTTGCTTTGCATTTTAGGAAGAGGTTATTTATTCAAAGTTGTTAAGTACTTAATCAAATGTAATATAAAAAAAAACCCTGCTACCAAAGTAATATTTTGAATATTAATACTTTTGTGAATTAATATATTTAAAAATAGAATCCTTTCTACCATTCCTCTGTAGAAATTTTTTTCCCACAAGTGTTAACCCAGAAAACTGTTCCTCAAATTTCTGTGATTTGAGCAGCAAGGAGAGTCTTGAAAAAATCCACTAATGAATATTGCAGTCTTTCTGCTTCTTTTGTCACTTTTCTTGTAGTTGTGTGGTTTTGTTGCACTGAATTTCTTTATTTTATGCAGGAATTAGGTTGGACATAATAGCACAATGCCTCTGCAGGTGCAAGTCATTACATATTGCATGACAAACCATGTTACCCCATGGTACAACTGTGAGAAAATAAAATTAGTGTTCTAATGTCATCTGCTATTGTAACTTGTGAACTACAAGAACAATGAAGACAACTTTTAAGTTGTTCTTTCCTTCATTTCTTTAGACTATAGTTACTTTGTAAAGTAAAACTGTAATTTTCCTTTCCCCTTCTTTCCCTTCCTCCCCTTCTTCCCTTCCCCCTCCAAGTGTGAAGGGGCTGAAGGAAAATTGCAAACCAGTTCCATAACTTAAGAATAATTTAGTTGCAAAGGATGTATTTTCTTGTGTGCCTTATGCATCTGAGTCCACTGGAAAGGCTCAAACCAAATAGGGACACATTAGCAAGATGTTTGTTGGGGGTGAAAAAATCATTATGCTCACCTAAAGTAGTTTCATTAAAATTTAAATTTCTATTAGTATTTCGAGTACTAGGATTGGTTTATCAGAAGACCATATTAATTGGAAAGTAATAGCCTGCTTCTCTTCTTGCTTAGGAACACCATTGTTCCAATTTTTTGTTGCTCAGCTTCAATAGTCTTGTGGGATTGTTTTGGGGGAAAAGACTTTAAAATGGGGTCTGTCTACTCATTTATGTTTTGATATCTGTCAAAAGCAAACATTTGGGACAATATTTTTTGGGCAGTCTATTTTAAATATGGTTTGGAATACATTGTTCTGTTCTTATTTCATGCATATAAGAAGCTTATGTGAGAGAAAGCTATTATCCTAAAATGAGATTTTTCTTGTTGAAGTTTGGCCTCATGAATGGTAGGAATCTACTGTAAGCTCCCTTTCCGGGCTGTATGTGTAGTCACTGAAGAATGACAGCCACTTTGAAACTATTTTAGGATGAGATGAGCTGCCCTCTGGAGGTGCTTATCCTAGAGTGATTATAGTAGGAGCTTTGATTCAATGCCATTTTCGATAGCTAAACCTGGGTGATGTGAATTTTCTCCTTGGTGATAATGTGCTTCCTTGCTTTCCTCCCATCCATTGCTTTACCTTACCTCAAGACCGAAAGTGATTGTATTGTATTGTATGAATTGTCATGATAAGGAAATTATGAAAAAATATTCTCCTAATAAAACCTCAATGGCTGTATTTTAGCAACCTGTATATGAAATCGAACCAAGAGATTCTAACGTCCATCTCTCTGAGCCTGACAGACCTTCAGAACAACCCGTATTTCAACCTGTGTTTCAGGAAACCTCAGAAATGGTACATGTAGCTTTGTGCATTGAACATCTATTGATAACTGCATGCGTGTCTTTGCTGCCAACGTAATGTTGGGAAAGCTCAACTAATTATAATGCAATTTGCAAATAAATTCCTTAATCTTTTAGCTATGTAATTCCTTAACTGTTTCCAGTAGTGGGGTGTGATCCCTTTCTAGTTTTCTTTTCAAAACTTCAAGTTTTTAAATGTGTATTTTCATGTGCTAACCCCTAGGTAGTCAATGCATGGCGTTAATTTTAGTTCTCCAATACTAATACAAGCAAAGCTGTTTGGGTATTTCATGTTTGTTTGTTCTGTTATGTTTTGTTTTGTTGTGGGTTTTTTTACCTGCTGAAGTGATGTTTCCAAGCAAGTGGCAAGGGAACGTGCAGGAGCCTGAGTGACTAGTCTTTCCTTTGTCATCTTGCACTGTGTTTATGGGCACTTGCACATGTGGGCAGTGTGACAACAGGGGCAGGCTTGGTGTTGATGGGGTTGGCAGGGTGTCAAGGATTTGTAAGGGACACAACACCGCCATTTTCCTAATGAGGGTTTTTGTATGATTGTGAGGCACTGTGGTGAAACACTTTAAGACTGAGAAAAAACCCTGTACCTCCTGTGTAGCCAGGGGTGTTTGGGCCCTAGCTGAAATTCCTAATTTCTAAAACATGATGATTCTGGTCATTTTGTTAATGGCTTCCAAAGCTGTTGGAAAATGGCAAATGATAAAGAAAGAAATCTTCACACATTACTGCAGGCCAAAAATTAAATACCAAGTACTGTTGCATGTCTGCATATATAGGAAGCAAGCACTCTCCTCAGAGTATTCTGCCAGGTTTAGAGCCATGTACAGAGTGAGACACAGGTAGGGATGACACATATGGAAGGATGCAGTTACCCAAGCATTTAGTGTCATGTTGGCTGCTTGAAATACCTTACCTTGTCTTGTGCAAGTCCTGTGCCTTATCTGCCCCAAACTGGCAGATGTAATGGATATTCCAGGACATTTAGCCGGTTTAAGACATTGGTTCCTGCCCATTAAGTTCTATCTGAAATGTTTTTACCTTGAATTTGTGAGGGCTTCACTAGAAAGCTGTTCTAGTTGATTTCAGTTTTGTTTATAACATTAGATGAATTGTTTTCCTACAAGCCTCTTTGAGTAGTACTGAAAGTAGGTTTTTGGTGGCTGCCTTGATCAGTCCTTGTTATATTTCATCTTTATTACAGGTTATAATTGTCGGGATGTTCCTTTTTTGCTGGCATTGGTCAATTGTGGACACAGGGGTTTCTTTTTATGTGGTAGAAATTATAACTAATAATGTCTTGCATTTGTGCCCCTATGATGATCTGACTTTGAACCAGCATTTACAATTTTGGACTGTCATTCAAAATGAACTAGCTGTTGGTATGATTAATAGTTTCCATCTTTTGAATTAATTTAATGAAAACTGTGTCTCGCATCTGCTAAATAATACTGATCTCACTGGAGTTCAAATAAAACAAATGACCAAAAATTCTAGAAATGTATGTTCACAGGAAAGCCTGTTGGAGACAAGATTTGAACAGATAAATTATAAATGCTTTATTGTAGCAGATATTTTACTCTAACCAGGCTGTATGTGTAATATTTTCATTGTATTGTTGCTGAGTGTGCCAAGATCTGAGTTAAGATCAGTAAAATAAATGTTTGGTATGTTCAAAGATGCCATGGAAAGTAGTAAAACCATGGGAAAATGAGGTCACATTATCAAAACAGGAATGAATGTTTGAATATTGTTTGTTTTCTTGTTTTAACTGGGAGTGTACAGTGCAGAAGTTTGACATTTAAGGTTTAACTTCACAGTATTGAAATAAGAACAACTAAATGACTCTTTTCCCACTGTTCTCCTTCTTCCCACAGAATGAAGTTGCACATTCTGTTTCAGAGCTGTCTATTCACTTTAAACCAGCAAAACCAACTCCAGAGGATGAACGGAGAAAATGGGAGGAAGGGCGCATGGACTATATGGGGAAAGATGCTTTTGAACATATCAAAAAGAAATTGGATGCATTTTTACACTAAGACAGGGTGTACTGTTATGCCCATCCTGATATATTTCTTTATAAATGCAATTCTTGAATACTTGGCTGTCTTAACCAGTTTACCTGACACCAGTTAGAGGTTATTATGGATCCTCATACATTCTTGGGGATACATTCTTAACAGATAGACCCTTGGTTTTTAATTGATAAATGTGCCTGATCTTTACTGTTACATGTGTCTCGTCTTCATTGATCTCACATTGTGCCTTCTATAGAATAATGAATGGTACCCTTCTGAGTATGAACACTCATGTATTTATCACTCTTCCCCTGTTCCTTCCCATAGCATTCTGCAGAAACAGTCATGAGTAGGAAACATGTTGGAAGTTGATATTATTTTAGAAGTTGAGCTTTTCCCAAACTGAGATTATTCCCAAAGTACTTTCAGAAGTTGCTATAAAGTATTTAAATAAAAAACACTTATTCTTGAAACCAAATTAACACCTTCAAGGGTGACCATGAAGTAGGATTCAATACGAGAAAGAAGTGAAGAGATGAAATCCTGACCTCATAAAAGTCTGCAACAAAACTTTTTAATTTAAGCATGTTTAGGATTAGAGGAACTTCAGGCTTCTTCTGAGATCACTAGTGGATGCTCTACCTATTTATAGGAAGCTGCTCAGCTCCATAACTAGTGTGAGAAAGCGTGGTCTAAAATTCCTTAAGACGCACTGATAATGTATGGTAACCTTTTATATTGTTGCTATAGGATACTGATGCTTTTTAAAATATTGTGAGCTTTAGTTGCATATTCTGAGTTGTGTGGTCAGAGGAAGAAATGCTGACAGCATGGTGTAAACCTTCTGGTGCTTTATATCAATTTGTTTACAGTATATCAAACTGCAGCTGATAAAGGCCTTCCTTGGCTTAGCATTGTTGCCCCATACTGCAGGCAATTTGAGCGCAACTGAAAACAAAATTGGCACTTGTTTTAGTAAACAGGCCCTTTGAAGATCTTTTAAACAATAGCTGTGTGTGGGAACCAATAAATCTCTGAGGATAATTCCAGAAAAAATCTACCCATGAGACTTCATCATATTAAGGATACTTACGGGAGATTGTTTTGTGTATTTGGGTACTTAAATTTGACTCATCTCAATGAGTTTGTTTTAACAAACAAGTAAAATACTTTCTTTCAAAGCAAAAAACTTTTAAAGAAGGAGTCTTGGCAGTTGTGCTAATATAGTAACAGATTTGACAGTTATTTGTAACCTCACTCAATACTGGAATAAGAATTCTGCAGTGATGTTGCAGGACTTGAAACGTTTTGGTCTAAATACATCATGAATTTTGGCAGAGAGATACTTAATGAAATATCTTGGAAATTCTGTCTAAAAGCAATGATGTACCATTATGCATAGATGCTAGCAGGAAAAAAGGATAGCAGGATAGGAGGGAAGAAGAAAATTTTTCTTTTTCCTCCCATCAAAAAGGATGAGAGGGTGGGGCAGGGAATAAATGCACAACTCAGGAAAGGAATGAGAGTCAAAAGGTCCCTTAAAAGAAAAAAAAAATCTTTGAGTATCTTAGAATTAGTTCCTAATATTCACATATTAGGATTTGCTTTCACTTTTGTAGGATATTTCTGGTTTTACCTAGTTCTCATTTATCATTCAACTCTTAAAGTAGGAATGCCATTGGTGTGTCTGTTGAATACAGGCTTCTAGGTCAAGTTATGTGTTTAGGGGCAATAGAGAAATTGAGAACAGTCTTCTGTGCTTCTCTCTCTTTGGCTAACCTTGGCACCCTCTGTAGCCTGTGCTTCTGGGTAGGTGACCTTCACACATTAACACAGGTAGGTGTGTTCTGCCTCTTGGTGCTGTGGCCCAGCACAGCAGCACGGAGATGACAGCAGCTGCAGTGTACCCTTACTCACATGGCATCTGATCTTCTGATTATCCCTGTTCCTTAGTGGTCCTTAGGCACTGCTGAGAAAGTCCTCTGTTTTATAAGCATCGTGGCTAATATAATTCTAACAGCTTTTGAAGACTGTATAAAGCTGTAGTCAGCAATGTGAACTCATGCTTCATGCAGCTATACTTTTTACATTAACTACAAGATCTTATTTGGTACATTGATTAGATTCTGGAAGAAAAATTACTGATGTGAAATCAGTAACTGAAAAGTTTTAAAAATAGGCATATGAATGTAGTACAATGTGTCATTGAGCACATTTCAAACAGTTAATATGTACAATGGTACTCTGTGTGGCTTTTATAATGTTTTTAAAAGAATTGTAGTACATTACTGTAATGGAAATAAAAGAAATGGAAAAGACATATGAAGTCATGTGCTTATCAGATGCTGAAGAACTATAAGTTGTTTATGTTGTGCCAGGGAATATTACTTGTGACTGACCAGTTGCTTTAATTTCTTTTTTAATTTTATTTAATTGCTTTTGAGACATTAGCATTACCTGCTGAGCAGAATTAAAAGATGAGAGTTATAATTATTTCTACAGACATACATAATTATAATGTTTAGGATCTCTTGAATTAGCAAACAGTAGTTGGTTTACTGTATTTCATGGAAAAGTATAGCTGTTGAAAGCCCAGCCCTAATTTTTGTGTCCTGGCTTCACACACAAAAAATTGAACAAGTTACATATAATGTAGGGTTGTGGTGGCTTCTGCCACTCAACTGTTGCCACCTGGGTGTGAGAAGGGAGAATTCTGTATGTGAATCCAGCGCTGTGCTTGAGGCAGCATTCTGGGCTTTTATAGCCATCATTCTGAAATCCTGGGGTCACAGCCAGGTCTGAGGGGTGTTACAGGCTGCATGTGGCCATGAACCACAGCACTGAGGTTTGCTAAGTCGAAATGTGTCTTGGGAGAAAAACTTACCAAGCTTCACCTGGAATTTTTTCCCACATTAAATTGTGGTATAGCCTCAAGTATTTTTAAGGTAAAGAAAGTTAAGAAATGTAAGCTCTTGTAGCACTATTCATCTTTAAACAAGGCCAGACTATGACCTACTGTTGTGTGGCAGACTCTGTATTTAGAGAGGACAGATTGTGTTTAAACAAAACATGCTGACTCTTCTGTCATGTGCTTGGAGTTATTAATAGCTTGACTTAGAGGCTACTTTTATTTGCCATACAACAATTTTATTGGATGCTCTTCATGTATGAGGAGGAGGTAGTGTGGGTGTGCCACAAGGAAAAGTCTTGAAAATTTTAGACATGTGGGTTAATGCACTTTCCTAGCCTACAGGAAAAGGAGATTCGTGTTCTTGAAATATCACTTTACTTACTGTCTAGTGTTTTGTGAGGACTTTTCCAGCAGGGTTGTTCTTGGGACATAAGTTTTCTTTGTCTCTCTATATCAGTCAGCTCACAGCAATGGTTTTTCTAAAGCTAGTACTTGAAAAAATGCTTTGTTTTGTTTGGTTTTCTTCACGTTGATTTTCCTGTCCATGAATGGGAGGCTGGGTTAGTAGCAAGTGCTTGCTACTTTTGTGTGCTCCTATAAACATCTCATTGTTCACCAGTAAGTTTGCAGTATACCTATTTATTCCTTAATGGATCTGATTCTGTTGCTTTCCTAATCTAAACTGTTTTGATTCCTGTGACTTTGAACATGACATTAAATAGGCCTGTTTTCTTAATTCATATCTCATTAATTCAAATCTCACATTCCAATTTCCCCCCAGTTTTCGTTATTTTGGGGTTTTATTTCTGTGGTTTGAATTTTTGTTCGTTTGGGTCTTTTTTGTTTTGTCTGTTTACTTATTATCAATCCAATATATGAGATTAAATGCATTGTAGTAAATTCTTAAATAGCCTCCAAAAACATGTGTCAGTTAATACTGCTCATTGAAGTAGTCTGCATTGTCAGTATATTGGCTGCAAAATGTTTCAGCTAAAATTCTGTTAATCCTAAACTGGATGGCTCATAGTTTCTTTTGTGCTAAAAATTAAAAGTTGTGACACTCAAGCTATATTTTGCATCCCGGTATAAACTTTCGATTTGTAATAACATCATACCATAATTATAGCAAAGATAGCTAAAAAAACCAGTAATATATAACTGACTTAGACTTATAAATAAAAATTGCTAGAAAAGTGACAATTACATTAATAATGGGAAAAAAATATATTTGCAAGATTTTTTTCTTGAATTTTACTGACTGTTGTCAGAACCCTTTCAACTCCAACCAATTGGCGGTATAAAAACCCTAAAATTCCAAGACAGCCAGCCTCTGACTTGTGATTGCTTTAATACTTTTCAGGATGGCATGACATTAGCTGCCTTGGAAAAGTGTTAGTTCAATTTTATGGCACTGTACAGCATTCTGAACAATGATAAATACACGAAACAGATTATTTGTTTATTTTAGAGCAATAAGATTTTTGGAGCCTTCTCATAGTATTAAGTACTTGGAACAGAACTAACTGCATGTGATGGATAGGTACCTGTTTTACATTTTGTTTAGTTTAGAGGGTTTTTTTTTTCTTTTCAAACCCCCATAAATTCTTTCTGTTTCCAAACCTTTTACTTACAGCTTTTAGACAAATGGCAGAGCAGAAGCCAGGGTTGTTTGGATCCTGTACTAACCCCATTTATCTCAACATAGGGAGTTTGTGTTTTTTTAATTTTTTTTTTTTTTAATATTTAACATTTTTTTAGTATTTTCTTTTCTTGCTTTCAAAAAATCTTAGTGATGCACTAGTACGGTAGTTCCATGAGAAACTAGGTTTTGAATAGATTGGATTTTTTTAAATGGAGTTGATTAGATGTAACATTACAATCAAAACATCCTACAAAAATCTTCCAGTGTCTTACTGAGTTCAACACTATGTATATGCCTGTGTGTGTATTTTAACCTACAATCTGTCGTGAGCAAAAGGTTTTTTGTTACTCCTTCTTGGTCATTTATGTAAACACCTCTTAAATATACTCAGAGTTCTTGGCAATTTCAAGCTGGATAAATTTTGAGCTCAAATTACTTTTTTCAGTTTATTTGTTAACACAATTATTTTATGTCCTTAAATGATGGGATCTTGTGATCTGTGTGGAGGCACTCCCTTGAGCCCCAGCAGGGAGCAAAGCAATGTGTCTAATATTTAAACATGGTGAAGTGAGGCTTCTTAGAAGCTTATTGTCTCACTCCTGTGAGATTTGACAATTACTCTGTTGAGTCAGCCTAATGCAACCATTCCAAATGTCATTTAATAATGATCAAATGAGTTACGTGGAAGTCAGCTTCATACAACATGAATGTCAAACATTTACACAGTAGAACCACAGCTCTTTCAGTAAAACAAACTCCATTTGTTACAGAATATTACCTCCCTCTCTATGGTGTCTATATTAATCCATTTGTAGGCACATTCTTGTATGGCTGACATTGGCTTGGAGATTGGCCAGTTGTCTCAGGTTTTCCCAAAAGGCCGTTTTATGTAGTTCTTGTGCCTTGCTACAAAGGGAGGAACAATGAGAAAAGAAGGGAGAAAGCATACAATTTAGGCTTTATTCCTTTATTAATTTATTTTGCAAATCATCATTATAGATGATTTTTCAAGGAAACCTACGGAACTCAACTGAGACTTTCTTACTTCAAGAAGGTTTTGTGACAGCTTTTTTGCCTATTAATGCATTTTATGTGAAAGGATTCATGAGGGCAACTCGAGTGTGATGTTGGGTTCATCTGCTTTATGGGGAATATACATTTGCCAGAAGATCAGAAGAACAGCTTGTGCAGAGCTTACACGTTCTCATTAAAGTGTATACAAAGATCTGCAACAACTCCATGGCTAGGATCTGCATGAAACAGGTAAAATAATTAACCTCCTTTTCCTGCTTACCAGTCTCTCCTTAAAATTTGTACCTTTTAAGATACATTTAGCTTTAGACAGTGAAAGAAACTTAGGACTGACAATAGTCTTCTCTCCTGTCCCCTGTTTTTTGAAGTGGTGTGCATCTTATTCAGCAATTTCTCATTACTTTGCTCTTCTTGTCGCCTGCAGATCCTCTGTGAGCAGTGTCTGCCCTCTCCCTCTCAGTGTGGGAAAAGCACATTTCCCTGTGCATGGCTGAGGTCTCTTAACAGTTGACAAAAGATGGTTCTCTATGCTGCCAGCCCTAACTTTTTGTCCTCCTGCCTGAAAGCCCCTCAGATGCCAGCCAAGATAAAATTATCTGTGTTTGGATGTCAGAAAGGCAACGTGGATATGTGACTCCTTAGCATCTGATTCTATACAGCAGTTAAGTAAATTTAGGTTTCAGAGGATTGAAGTGTTAGACAAATGTTTAATGTTCACATTTATACAGGGTGATTTTTTTACACGGTGTTTAGAGATGGAGTTCAGGGTCTTGTTGATGTACTGGCCTTCCTAGTCTGGCTTCCTAAAGTTTGGATCTGTGCTTGCATGCTGAGTGGGTGCTTGAACACCTTTCCCATCCCCTGGTAAATGCTCTCATCATGGCCTAGTGTGGGACTGGGCATGTTCTTGTGTGTAAGTCATAAAACATGCTGAGTTGGAAGGGATCACTGAGGAGGATCACTGAGCCCACCTCCTGGCCATGTGCAGGACATCCCAAGAATCACACCATGTGCCTGACAGCATTATCCAAATGCTTTTTGAACTCAGACAGGCTTCATGCTGTGACCACTTCCATGGGGAAGCTGTTCCAGCACTCAACCACCTTCTGTGTGGAAAACCTTTTCCTGAAGTCTAACCTAATGAGTGGAGTGGGTGAGTGGGAAAACCAGTGAAGTGAACTGAGAAAAAACTTATCCTTGTACTCAGCTGCTAATGTAGATGCTACTGAGCTGACTGGCTTGACAGCTTTTGGCTTTGTTCCCCACTGAGCAGTAGGATTTGTCCTACTCTCCTATGCTCTTTTCTCCCTGCATGAATCCAGTGAAATGCTCTGGTTTCAATCCCTGTCAGCCACAGAAAAATGTCAAATCTGACAAGTTTGTATCAATGCTGGTGTGGATTTAAATGCTATCAAGAAGTGAGAAGAAACATATTTTTAGATACTTCTGTCAAGTGTGACGTTGAGGCATCCAATCAGTTCATTGCCGTGTGTGCCCTTTGATTTATGTGAAATGTTTTCCACGTAACTTTCTTGGTGACCTTTTAGAGAAAAGGTGAAATGGGAAATAACCTGAAGAAACGCCTGGTCAGCTTTTTGGAGACTTGCATTTGGTGCTGCATCATGGTCAAAACCTATGCTGTTTAAACAGCAGCGACTCCCCACACCCCTGACCGAGCACACTGGAGGTGTAAGCCAGGAGGTTCTCTGAAACACTGCAACGGGTGCATAGCCCAGGCATACACTTTCTTCTGTCCCAAACTTGGTGAAAGGGACCTGCTGTGGCAGCTCAGGAGCTGAGAGAGGGACCTGCTATGGGCCTTCTTGTCTCTTCCTGCTTCTAAAAGGCAAAAAATGACACACAGGCAAACTTGGTACTGAATACAGCTGCAGTGGTGTGGCTCCTCAAGACAACAAGCTTAAAGGAAACAAGTCACCTGAAGCACCTGCTCTGCAGCTCTTACCATTCCTTGTTACTTTTCAAAACCTGGGTGACCTTTAGCTGTATAGCAGGAATTGAATATACAGTGTTCAGGAAGACTTAGTAGTTTGAATCTGGGTCTCTTGCCCACAATCTACTTTTTTGGTGAGGAAAAAATACAGGAGCCTCCATTTGACAATCTGGTTTGACACAAAAACCCTGCAAGAGCATGTTTAGGATTATATGATTATATCTTGAGAGATGAATTTACTTAACCTAAGGGCAGCAAGAAAGGATTAGATATTTTAATTCCCTCTCTTTCCCTAATGACTGTAGAGAGTGCTGACACTTGTTTGGCGTGGAGAAGACAACCTGTACACAAAAGCAATTAGTCTGTGAGGTGAATTTTTTTTAACACCTCCTACTGAAAACAATGTGTTTTTTTCACAAAACAAAGCATATTTTTCAGGAGGCATAATGGCACTCCTACAAAATCAGAGGCATTCTCACTCAGGTGGGACATGCAGGTTCATGAATTGGTCTCACAGATAGGTCCCAAATTTTGCAATCCTCACAAGGCAGCGTGGTGATGAATTTCAATGCTCTCACAAGTGAGACAACTTAACTACTTGGAAAACACATCAGTAGGATTTGTTGTGGTTTAACATTTCAGAATAGATAGGTGCTTTGCTACTGATCCTGAGATGCTAACTTTAGCTATCTAATTTTAAAACACACTTGTCAGTTCAGTTTTCTTACATGAAAAACAAATTACATTTCTGGGAATTCTTACATTGATAGACAAATGAATGTAGAGATGATGAGGCGAAAACCTGCTGTAAATCAGTAGGTGTTTATTTCTGAGGCCAATGCATTTTTGCATGTTTCCAAATTAAACATGCAATTTTGTTTTTCATTATTTTTTTAATTGTCATCATTCTTTCATTTTTGTGCAACAGGTTATTTTTCCTTGAAAAGATAAGGCCTGAATAGGGATACCCTCTTGGGCTCAGTCCTGTTGTCTTAATGAGCATGTTTCCCATACAAACATCTGCTATTAAAATTTTGCTTTTTTATCAGTCATCATTTGCTTGAATTGAAAATCAGTAAGGAAAGAAATTGTGTTTCATTTATTTGGTATTTAACCCTGAATTATTCATATGAGGGGTAGATTATACAGATGGCCCCTAATTTTTTTTTCAACCACAAGCTCACTAAATTTCCGAGGATAAGAGAAAAAGTTGAACAAAAACAATCACTAATGTCCCTTTTAATTATTCCAGTGTAATGTAACCTTTATCTGTAATCTCTCTATGACTGTAGTCATGTGAATGTGAAAAATTATCAATTTCTTTACAGCTAACTGTAATTTGATTTTGGTATTAGACTATGCTCTCTGCTTCGGTATTTTCTTCATGACACCAACAGAACGGGAACGTCCCACAGCACGGCTGCAGCCATGGCTTCCATATATTATTGTAAGGAGACAGCTGCTGTGGGACTGGAGTCAGAGTTTTGCGATGCTCTTCCACAGCTCTTCTTATTCTCCTCATTACAGTGGCAAACAAGGGCTCAGTGTCAGCTGACAGAGGATTTGCTTCAGATGGATCTTGTGAGAGATTGAACAGCAGTGGAGGGTCATGATGGGTTACACCATCCCCGAAACACGGACAAATTCCTCTTCTGAAACAGGCCCCAGAGCCTTCTGGTTGAAATACTGGCGTAGCATAATGAGCTTTCCATACAGTGCCACCTGTCACAGAAGAAGCACATTTGAGCAGCTTAATGTCATTAGGAGCTGGGGGTGGTCCCTGAAAGGTTGGCTCATGTTTAAGTGATCTGCTTTGTTGTTCCAAGGGGAAGCTTATGTCATGGTTGTCACATACAGGGAAAATGTGTTGTGGAAGCTGGCAGGGATTCAGATTGTTTTTTGTGGCTCATGGGGGGCACCTTGGCCCTGGGTACCATGTGCAGTATATGGATGGCTAGCCCAATATTTTTGGTACAGACAGAGTCTGCCACTTTCTTGTTCCCTTTTAAAACTTTTCATGCCTCTTAGAGTGGGGGAAATGAAGAACGTAGTCCCCAATTTCTGGGTGCAATTATTTGTAAGTGGTTCTTCTGGCTCTGTATGTCTGAGTGAAGAAGTACATTTAGGCAGAAACTGACCACAGCTTATTCTGTGCTCATGTTCCAGCACACTTCCAAAAAGGGTGGTAATTGCAGGCCTTTAAAACAGTAAAATCTGGAGTCTAGTTTTTAAGTGAACATGAAGAAGGCAAATAGTTCACAGCTTTACAGCTTGTACTTCATCAGGCTCTTGTACTGACCATGGGATAAGCACAGGTTTGTAACTTGTAGTGAAAAAGTGGTAAATTACTAGGACTACATCTGAATGCAGTTCATCAGGACATTTTACTTCTCCCTCCCTGCTCCTTTTTGTCCTGTTCCTTACCCCACACTTAGAAAGCACTACACTGAACTCAGGGGTAAGGATGTGCCCAGCAAGAAGACAGCAATTAGATACTATGTCTGAAAAAGGAGACAAGAAGAAAGGGGACATTCACCACTTGGAGCCACTTCTGTACTCAAAGCATTAAAGAGCTGACAACTGCATTGTTCCTACATGGAATTTTCTTTTTGGTTCAACGAAGTCAGCTGAACTTTTCTTCTTTTCTTTTGTGTCCAGAGTTGTTCTTTATGTCTGGAGCCTGCAGCTTTATTCTTTTTAGGCTCTGTCTTGTCACTACTGCTAGAACAATATTTTGTGAATAAATAAAATTTTAAAACTTCTTATAAGGTGAAGAGGGACAGATAAAAGATATTAAGGTTTATGTAATATCTTAGCTTAAAATATCCAGTCGCTGGCTAGCTGGCTTGCTCTGTGTGTCTTTATTTTCACGCCATTGTTTCCACATCCTGCTTCTGCACTTTTATGGAGGGATGCTGTCTCAATGGTTCTGAAATGTTTTGGTGTAAGAAAATGAAGATAAATGTTAGATATCTCCATTTCTGAAAGTGTGAAAGAAAGGATAAAGAATGGATTTCTGAAAGGAAAAGGGGTTAGAGCTTGGTGGGGATAATGCCAAGGTTGTGGGTTCAATCCCTGGATGGGTCATTTCCTTAAGAGCTGGACTTGATGATCCTTATGGGTCCCTTCCAGCTCAGAATATCACGGATCTGGAAATAAAGATGAAACCTTTCAACTTTCTGGCAGCTTACCAAGGACATACAGATACTCCTTAGGTCTGTTTGAGTATTTGCTTTGCTGCTGGCTGGATGTGCTCTTCATCCTTAAGCTTATCCCTGCCTTGTTACTAAAAGAATGTTTGTCTCGTGACAGAAGTGCAAGCATCCTCTGTGATATCAGGGTGCCCAGAGCATGGGATTTGCTTCTTATGTCTGTCAGTCAGGTAACACAGATATTTGTTACAAGGAGTTAAACAAGCACTCTCTGGGACATGCATTTTTTCTGAATATCGGGCTCTAGCTGGAGTGCTGTTGTGATATTGCTAAAATAACCATTTATTAGATAAATTATTTATTAGATAAATATGAGATGGACAGATGGATTTATCTAGGTGTACATAGGAATTTGTGATCAGCGTTCAGAAAAACTGAACTAAGTAGTCATTCTTTTCCATAAATAATTGAGCTGAATTCTTTTTAATTTATACACTGTATGGAAATTTGGAGTAGTGAGTGTAGAGTGTCTGGGGAGAATTGTTCTGATTCTGCTATATTTGAACCTTCACTTTTCACAGCTGCAAATAATTACTGGAGTTGCCACGTGGGAGACAGCCGGGTCCTTGTTAGTTCACTTTGAAGGATACAGTGAGCCTGATTTTAATTAACCTGCGCTGGTGAGCTGAGTAGACAGCTGGGTTACAGAAGGATAAAAGAAAAAAAAAAGGGTAGTAGATATCAGTGCTGATAGAAGCAATGGGGGTTTCACTCATCTCCAAGAAGCAAAGAGGGATATACAATTTGCTACTGAAGTAGCTCTGACAGAATCTGAAGGATGCATGTGCATGTTAGGGCAGTGTGTTAATTTAATATATCCAAGGGGAAGGAAACCTGCTGCTTCAATCCAAACATCTCTCAAACCCATCTGGTAACAATCAGTCAGTTTAATGAGTAGAAAGAAATGGACTGTCACTAATAAGACTTGTGGTGCAGAGGTAAAGGAAAGGACTCTTTAACATATAAACAAAGGATTCTTCTGGCTTCAGTGAAGGCCTCAAAGGATGGGTCCTGACTAGGTGACATCAAGACACAATGGCCTCATATCTAGGCTGATCAATAGACAGATTAGACAGGTAATAAATATGTAATGTGAGTGTGACATACTTGTAAACGAGCTAAAACAGACTCTAAAAAGTCTGTCAGCTCAGTCAGAAGAAATTGCAGCTGGAGCAAAGAATCAAAATTTTTGTCCTGCCTGAGAGCTGAGCTGCATATTTGATTAGCTGGTCTTTTATATGCAGAACCTGACATTGTTTTTAGGCCCCCTTGTTATGAGCAGGTGAGGTTCAATGGGAAAAATCGTAGAAAGGCATGCATAAGAAATCTAGATGTGCACATGGCTTCATAGGAACACGAAACGCCACAAAATCCACCTTGCATCTGCATATTGTATGCACAGCTACTTAAGTAGAACTTATACAGCTTAGAAGAACAAGCAATGTAAGTTAGGTGAGGAGAACAGCAGGAGAACCTGAAAAGCAATTCTTCAAATGCCCCACTTGATTCGAGTATATATTTAGCCTTCAGGAAGTGTGGCATGACTCTTCAACAGGAATATTTTCCAGGAGCTGGGGCAGTCAGACACAGCTTTCTCTGACCAGAAACTTTCTGTGTTCACAAAAAAATGGTGTGCATTACAGAGAAACAAAGAGTGATCTCTAAGAATACTGAGAGATTGTTGAAGCTTTACCTCCCAGGAAGCAAACCCCTTCATCTCAGGCACGGCAGGACAGCTAACAATGAGGCCTTGCAGAAGAACTGAGAGTTTGAGACAATGAACGTACTCCATATGCATGTGTGTGTATAGATATATATATGTGTGTGTGTATGTATATATGTATGTGTATATGTACATTTTTACATGATACTCTGGGGGAAGCTAGAGGCCATTACATCACCTCTGACCTGCGGGAGGGGGATGTTTTTACTCACTGTCCTTGTGGTGCCAGCGCACTGCATGCAGAAACACCCCGCAGTAGTGGAACAGGAACTCGTGCCTGGAGTGCTGCGCTGTCCCCTGCAGCAGGGGCAGCAAGGTGTGCCCGTCCACGACCCTGAAGGAGAGGACCAGAGTCACCAGACAGCTCAAGAATTTTTAGTCTGCAGCTGGAGCATCAGCAGTACTCACTACGTGTGCAGCATTAGGATTTCAAGTGTTATCACTAAACCAAGGTACCGTTTAGCTAATGAGCCCTGAAATTTTTAATTGGGTGGATGAGTGGACACCAGTAATTAGCAGTTACTAGAAGTTTTTGCATTTACAGCTAGTTTCACACATCCTGCCTGGGGAGATCAGTCACCATTACTGTAATCTTCCTGGAAGTGATAACAATAGTGAAGGCACGGTTCACAGGTTTTAATTTTGCTACCTGAAATGGAAATCGCTGACAGCTCTGTGAACTCCAGGCTTTGTAAAAATAATAAAAAAAAGAAGCCACTTACTGAATTGTCTAACAGTTGGTTTAGTTACAATGTACCAGTACTTTTATGCTTTTTGCTGAAATGGCTTAGTCACCCACACTTTCTCATGTCCTTTAGAGAAGTCTGGTTTTTTTCCACAGTCATCCTAGCATCCCAAATCAACCAAGCTGCCTTTTGGTGACAGAAGAACTAAGTTAGCCAAATGACCCTTGATAAAACATGTTTTTTTTCTTTGCCTTTTCCACATAAGCAGACAAGATGGGGAAAGCAGAGCAGAAAGAAAACTAGATAACTACCTGGTTTAGAAACAAAGAGAATTCAGCCTGTGGCTGTTGGGATGCGTGACACAGTCAGCTTCTGTTTAAATAAAGAAAGGGAAGCATTGTGGTTTATGAAGCCACCTCTGTACCTGTCCTGAGGCACTGCCCCTCCAGCCAAATGAACTACTGTAGGATAAATATCCATAAGGCTTGTAGGTTCATCAATAACTCTCCCAGCAGGCAACACTCCTGGCCATCTAACTATACCTGGAACACGGATTCCTCCTTCCCAGCCTCCCATTCCTTTTCCACCTGTTATAGAAAGGGGAAAAGTGTCAAAAAAGATAAAAGAACAAAAGATAGCAGATGTTTATTGTGCATGTATGATAAAAGGTTTTAAAACTTTTAGACAATTCATGTAACTTTAATGAAAACACTCTAATTCCTGGAAAACAGTAGACTGTCATTCAGTAGTGGCTCTTCTCATTATTTGTATGTGTGGCTTATTTATCTGCTTGATTTTAATATGCAGTTCCCAATAGCAACACTGAGTTTTACAGATATTTATTAATTAAACTGTATTTTTTAATCTTGCCAGTTAGTTTCACTGGGATATCCCCTGTTCTGCTGTACGTGGACATAACGTCTTTCTATTATCAATATCTAAATTGATATTGTATCCCCTCTTGCCTTCTCTCTAAGCAGGCATGATTTCATCATCATCCTCTCATACTGAACTCCCTAATCACATTTCTCTTTCCCCTCTGCACTCTCCTGTTACTAATATAGTTATGTTCAGCTAGTGGAATTCCTTAGATCAGATTCTAAGCTATTCAAGTCAGCCTTGGCCTTTTTGCATCTGTTACTGGCATGGAAACTTCATAACAAGAACTAAAGGGTAATTTTGCATTTAGGACTGTGTGTGGGTGGATCCCAGCTGTATCAAACATTGCTTGTGTGGCTCATCAAGTAATTTAGCGTTAGACAATGTGTGTTGTGATGCTGAGAAGGTCAAGGTGCACATGACTCTTCTTCTATAGGGAAACATGATGGATGCAGCTTTCAGACTTCATTATGCAGTAACTGCCAGAGTGGCTTTTCAAGGCTTAGTAGTCTGGAGGGAGCACATACAAGAGATGCCACAGATCTTCATTTCCCTAGAGCTTTTGTCACTGTGTTGCAAGCCAGCCATAGAGAGTCTAGAAGAAACTTCTACATGATGGGTGAGAAACTGGAAAACTAAATAAAGAAAATAAACATCATGATATCTGCCAGTGTTGACATAGACAATCAGTAGAGGAAAATTTTGAAATTCAACAAAGGCAAATGCAGGGTCCTGTACCTTGGGAAGAATAACCCCATGTCCCATTGCAGGCTGGGTGCTGACCTGTGGGAAAGCAGCTCTGCACAGAAGGATCTGGGTGCCCTGGTGGACAACGAGCTCTCCATGAGCCAGCAGTGCCCTTGGGGCCAAGAAGGCCACGGGAATCCTGGTGTGCATTAGTAAGAGCATTAACAGCAGGTTGAGGGAAGTGATCCTGCCTCTCTACTCAACCTCAGCCCTATGAATAGCAGATGCCCTGATTTTGTTTCAGCCCTACAATCCAAGATTACAATCCCATCATATAGTTTATTAAATATAGTCTGTTTGGATATATTTTTCTCTATATTTTTTTTTAAGAGGAAGTCTTATGCATGTATACACTACTCAAATTTTACCTTTATATATCCCATTCCATCCACCCAACTGAGAATTTCCTCTTTGAGCCTCTAAGAATCCTCCATGATCAGATGCAAAATAAACAAATGTGGTATTCTTCAAGTCCTCTTTGTCAATAACATCCAGAAGCCTGCCTATAAACAAAGCAAAACATCATAATTACATCAGGAGATGCAGTCAGATTTTTTAGGTCTTGACTCCTAATTCAATGAAGACTGAGTCTTTCCATTTACCTGAATAAGTTCTGTTCTGATCTACCACATTCAGTGCAAAGAGAGCTTGACAAATTAGAGAGATGGTCAGTCACCAGCCATACGAAGTTCAACAAGGGAAAGTGCCAGGTTCTGCCCCTGGGAGAGGGTAACCCTGGTTATGTGTATACACTGGGGAAGGAGATGCTGGAAAGCAGCACTGCAGAAAGGGACCTGGGGGTCCTGGTCAATGGCACGTTGAACATGAGTCCCTAGTGTGCCCTGGCAGCCAGGAGGGACACCCGTGTCCTGGGGGCATCAGGCACAGCATCGCCAGCCGGGCAAGGGAGGGGATTGTCCTGCTCTGCTCTGCACTGGGGTGTCCTCACCTCAAGTGCTGGGGGCAGTTTTGGGCACCACAATATCAAAAAGGTATAAAGCTATTGGGGAATATCCAAAGGAGGGCTATGAGGATGATGATGGGCCTTGAGGGGAAGCCCTGTAAGGAATGGCTGAGGTCACTTGGTCTGTTCAGTCTAGAGAAGAGGAGACTGTGGGGAGACCTCTTTGCAGTTTTTAACATCCTTATCTGGGGGTAACCTAGGGGCAAGTTCTCTTCACTCTCAGGACCAGTGACAGGAGCCAAGGAAACAACAAGAAGCTGTGTTCAGGGAGGTTTAAGTAACATATAAGGAAAAAGCTTTTCACCCAGAGGGTAGCTGGGCACTGGAACAGGCTCCCCAGGGAAGTGGTCACAGCACCAGCCTGACAGAGTTCGGGAACTCTTTGGACAATACTCTCAGGCACATGCTGTCATTCCTGGGGTGTCCTGCACAAAGATAGGAGTTGGACTTTGATGATCCTGATTGGTCCCTTCCAACTCAGCATATTCTATGATTCTATGAAATAATAAGAGCCCAAGAGAAAGCTGATGAATGTTTATAAAACTTTTTATAAAACCAATTGGAAAATAAATGAGTGATACTTTTATTCAAGCTACTCAAAATACTCTGTCAGCTTTATTCTGGAAATTCTGCATCAAGAATTGTCTTCACTATGTAGCCTCAATTATCTGGAAAAGCTTAAATAATAGTGCTGCTCTGATTACTAACCACAGAAAACTACTGTGTCTCACCAGGAACTGAACAAGGACTCTGAGACCAGGCTGCATTCTATCAACCAAAATAATTTCCTGATGTCAGTGGTAAAAACTTCACAGACTGTAATTCAAACCTAACTTCATAAGGAATCTTTTTGGTACTGATCGCATCAAATGTTTTTATAGAATGTGATTTATTTTCAATTAATTGTCTTCATCATCTTCTGCATCAAAGACACTTGCCAAGAACAGCTTCCATACCTACAGAATCAGCAGCAAAAGCTGAACTGCACAAGAAAAAAGCACAAGCCAGTGATCAGCATTTTGCTCAATCCTTTTTCCTTTAGACTTCTGTCTCTCCTTGGTGATACTAGTTATTGACCTTACCTACAAAACCTTCTCCCAAAAAGTGTTTAGATTGAGTCTAGGCATACTGGTTCTGAATAAGACCCCAAATCAAGAGCTATGCAACTCTGGAGAGTTCTGTCCTCACTAGCTGCTATCTTGTTTCAACTACATGTTCCTTGCATCTTGACTTCTGCTATCCAGCTCTGCTTACATAACCTGTGTCTGAAGGTGACTGGTGCCAAAACAGGGAAAGAGGAGCATGGCTCAGTCCTCTGGTTCAACTGGATCTTGCAGGAGTTTTCAGCCTGCCCATTGAAAGCAGTCAGGCTCCTCTCAAATTACAGTTTTGTAGACATGGTTATTGGGGGAAAAAAAGGTTCAGGGATTGAATTGTGACCTTGGCAGGAGGCAATTACTTTGTTAATAGGGTCTTCACTTTTGACTAAATACAAACAGTAGCTATCTCTCTCCCTCTGATTGAAAAGGAAAAACTAAGTTTAGGTTTTTAAACCTAATTAAACCAATCAGAAATTTAACCTGATTGGTACTCAAGAGCCTAAATTACAACCTAAGTCATCACGACTTCACACAATTTATTAAGTGAAACTCCATAGCTTTCTAACTTGGACTTTTGGCTAGGAGAGGGTTCTGATATATTTGCTTTTTGATAAAAATGAGTAAGTACACAAAACAACCATCATATAACATAATATTCAGCAGCAACACTCTTCTAAGACCAGAGCTGGAGAAATGTCATACATTTTGACTAACAACATGATCAGGGTCACATTTGGTTATTTGACTGCATGTAACACTTCAGCATAGAAGCATGTCATTAAAAAAAGATAAAGAACAAATCCTTATAAGGATAGTTTAAGCTTTCGTCTTAAGAAAATAAAAAATAAGTATTGTATGGTTATGGTATGGCAATCTCTGAAATGAACTGTATAACCAAGGTGAGTTCACTGATTTTTACATATGCCAAAAGGGCACTTGGTGATCACCCCTTTAATATCTTTTCCACATTCAAATGAATGAAGAATTTGCTTCAAGACCAACACTTACCCACCATCCAGTCCATCTCCTCTACGTTATCTCCATACAGGCCATGCCTGCTTCTGCCCTGAAACTTCTCTGTGGTAATGAGAGGGGTGTGAACATGTAAAAGGGAAACAAAGAGAAGAAATGGTCTATGCTTGTTTCTGAAATAAAAGAAAACAATAGTCATTTCTCTTCAAACTGTCACACAACCCAAAATATAACAGTGGTATTGCAGTTACTATCTCAATTAATATTATTATTGTTGTGATCTAACAAAAAAAAAGTTTGTTTTTTGACATCTTTTCAGTGTTGAGGTTTTGGGAGACAGAGGGGATTAAAATATATCCCTCAAAGATGTTTGTTCTATATTAAGACCAAAACAGTAATGGGACCTTTCTTTTTCCAGTTCCAAATTACACATGTGTAGAACATTAAATAAATAACTAGAAGAGGTCATAGCCAAAAGACTGACACATTCTTGGAAGCAAGGAGAATAGGACTCACTTGCTTAAGCTTAAACATGGATGTATGTCACTGAGCATCCGAGGTGCCCTCATGGAGGAGGCAGATATCACTCGCAGTGGGTGATTTCAGTAGGTTTCACCCACAGTGAAACTGTATCCCTTCACCATCAAGCCAGGTGGGATATCCTAGGAATCTGACATTAACTATGCTCAAACTTTTAGAGAAGGAATTCATATTACCTCAAGTTTCCTTTAAAAAATAAACGCACAACCCCTAAACCCTGACAGAAATATGGATATGCCCAGACTTAACACATGAATACTATTAAAGACTTAGTGGTTTTTTCAATTCTAGTCGAGGTTGCTGATAGTAAATGAAGGACACCTTAGGGGAAAAAAAAAGAAACAAAACCACAAAACTAAACAAAACTCACTATCACTCTCCTGTTTGTAAAATATTAACTTCATATGACACTTTCTATGATAGTCCACTCACAACCCTAGGATCATTTTTCTGTTCCTGATGGCAGAAGGCACAGTGTTTGGCCAGGACCCCTTTGTATCACTTGGTCCCCCCAGTCTGCTCCTCACCTCTGCTGATTACCTTTCAATGAATGTAATTGCCTCCTTCAGCATATTAGAAGTAGTTTTTTGTAGGTTCATCGGCTGTTCAGTGATATCATGGTTTCTCATCAGGATACAGTTCCAGTACTTGGTGAAACCATAGCTGGAGAACCAGGAGATGAAATGGAGGAGACCACAGATGGCCAGATAGATGATTATCTTTCATTTTAATGGGAATAAATTGGCAAGTTTTCCAATCACAAGAGTAAATACTGCAAGGATGATCATCTGAGTGTAAAACCAATACGTATCTTGCAAAGACTTGGCCAATTCAGGGTCATCGGTGTGTTGACACTCATTCACAAGGGTAAAAGGCATGCCATAAAAATAATCAAAACCATGATTTAAAGGATGGTGGCAGTGATCATGGCGGGTTTTGCAGTTCACACCTATATGCCACTTGCCTGGAAATAAAAAACAAAGCTCTTAAGACCAATATTACAACTCCAGAGTGTGTCTGCAAGTATTTCTCAGTTAAGGTGCAGTCAAGGGATGAGCTGGTGTGGAATGGGGACAGACTCAGGGAGCAATAGTGCATTGGCACTTTATCTGTCTAGAACAGCTGCTTTTCCTCACCTATCTGTTTAATTTCCATGCAGGGCAATGGTCCAGCTCAGACACCTCCCAGAGTAAAAACAAATACAGTTGCAATTGTTGGTGCTTATTATTTTTCACATGATGACGTAGCCATGCATTAATGTGTAACTTGATAGGGAGAAACTGAGTAGCCCTTGTGCCAAATGAGAGCTAAATGCAAGAATATGAACTATTTTACACACAAGTTCTATCTGACCTTCACAGTCCAAGAACAAATATCAGGAAGAAGGTACACATATTGTCTCAGTGTGACCATATTCATCCTATAATGAGTAGCAGAAATAGGCTGTTACAATTATCCAGTAGAACTGGGCATATCAGAATATGTTATACACTGATAATGAACCTTACTGAAGACATATTCCAGAGCAGTGTAGTTATCATGACAATGAAGGACAGTCTATAACCACAGCCTTAGGGCTGTGACCTAGACAAGTAACTTCTGAGAAGTGCTGACCTGTCCTGCACTTCACTTGTGTATATGAATGTGGTTTACACTATAAGCTCTATCAGACTGCAGTGAGCAGTGTGTGAAGTCAGTACCTCACTGATACTTGCTTCAATTTAGGAACTAAATGCACACCTCAGGGTGTGGAGCTGAGCACCGGTGCGTAAAGCACAGTAATTACAATTAAGCACATTACAAAAGAGTATAAAGAGTTTAAAAATGAGAGCTGTCTCAACGATGCAGCCTTTAATCGCTGTTCAGACAAAATTAGCAATGAGTTACCAGGATTTTATTATTTTTTTTTTTTTGGACATGTATTTTGATACAAGATCCACTGAAGTCAATGGGACTCTTCCGCTTTTCCACAGAATATCCTTTTGCAGAAATTAAGGGACATCATAACTGTGATAATCACCAGAATGCTTAAATAACAGAAAATACAGCCACCAGATTGGGTAAGGTTGGAAGAGACCACAGTGGGTCATCTGGTACAGCCTCCCTCTTCAGGCAGGATCATCCCAGAGCACACAGCACAGGATTGTGTCCAGACAGTTCTTGAACATCTACAGTGAGGGAGACTCCACACCCTCTCTGGACAATCTATTCCAGTGTGCAGTCACCTGTACAGTAAAGAAGTTCTTCCTTATGTTCAGGTGGAACTTCCTGTACATCAGTCTCTTCCTGTTGCCTCTTGTTCTATTGCTTGGCACCACTGAGAAAAGCCTGGCTCCATCTTCTTGGCACTGTCCCTTCAGATACTGACAGACATTGATGAGGCCCCCTCTCAATCACCTCTTCTCAAGGATGAACAAGCCCAGCTCCATTAGTCTTTCCTCATAAGAGAGATGCTTCAGTCCCCCAATTATCTTCATTATTGATGAATAAGTTAAACAATACCAGGCTCAGTGTTGACTCTTGGGGACACCACTAGTGACAACTACACCCTGTGCCACTGATTATGACCCTCTGGGATCTGCTGTTCAGCCAGTTCTCAACCCACTTCCCTGTCTACTCATCCAGTCCACACTTCCAGAGTTTGCCTGTGAGAGACAGTGTTAAAAACCTTGCTGAAGTCAATATAATTAAGACCACTGTGCTGAAATTGATACAATTAAGACCACTGTGGTGTCTTGGTGCCAACTGGCAGATGACATTTTTCTGCTCTAATACATCAGTGAATATCTGTTGGTTCATCCTAAAGCAATCTGTACTGGGCAAACAAGATTCTCTCCTTTGAATTTAATTCCATTTGCAGTGTGTATTTATGTATTCCATACACCTCACTTTGGGTTTACCAGATATGCTGTACTGACACTGGGACTTGGATAGTGACGTGGATAGTTTTCTAAAAACCCTGCTGATTTTGAAAGTTATGCATACAAGAAAATCTAGTTTAACTGATCCTGGACATTTTGACAAAGTATTTACAGAAGCAACCTAATTAGAATAACAAACAATGAAAAGGCAACAAGTTTTTATGTCTCATACCTATAAGTGCTGTAGAATAACCTTGCTGGTAGAGTATTCTGGCAAAAGTAGTTTCATTTGGTGGGAGCCCCCCAGAACCCCCGTTCCAGAAGAGAACCTGCCGTTGAGTGCTGGATGCCATGCCTAGAGAGGAATAATAGTCTTTAAAATAAAATAAGCCAGATTTCAGATTTTCAGTCTTCTCAAATTGTGTTTTCTAATGAATAGGACTCAGTTGCCTAAGCCTAGCACCTTTTTATAAGCCATTTCCTATGCCCTAGGATATTCTGATTGAGCTCCAGAATGATGTCTTTTCCAAGTTCCGTGTCATTATATGCTAGTCCAATGCAGATACCTCAGCTATGCCGGGGTGTCTACAAGCGGCAGGAAGACAGCTACATTTGGACATTAGGCAACTTCTTACAATCAAAGTTCTATCAAAATATGATGTTAACAAAAAAAGAAAAAAGCAAATAACTTTTATCTAGAACAAAAGGCTTACAGAGTTAGGAGAACGTACTTCTCAAAGGTACAGCTTATGATAACATTTCTCCTTTAGCGAGTCAGAATCACATCAGAAGCTACATTGATTATTACTGCTATATGCAGTGGCTGAAGTCTTCTGTCATAAATTTACATGGCTGAAGTAAATCTATTTTAAAACACAGTTGCTGAGAACTATTCTACAGTCTGACACATTTCACTGTGAAAAGGTTTGCTTAGGATATTAAAATTTTTAATATAATATTAGTGCCACTGAACATACAACTTTTACACAATTTTCTTCTTCATTTTTCTACCTCTGGGTGCTTTGTACTGTTTGGATTTTCATCCATTTCTGTGTTGTCATTTAGTCACATTAAATGTGTTTTTTATGGGAATTTTCCCCTAGAAATCAGTCATTAGTCATCTCTATTTTTTGCCCATCTCACTGACACTCCAAATCCCAAGATTAACTGTTCTTTAAAATGGTTTATTTAGGGATTTTTAATATCAACACTGACTAGACTAACTGCAGCAAACCATTGGAGAGAGGCCCAACCTGATCTGATAGGGTATCTGCCAGTCAGGAAAGCAGCTCTGCTTGGAGTACAGACAGCCGCTGCAGCAATGTGCTGAGTAAGTCTCACTCCATCCTTTGCCAGGCCATCAATGTTAGGGGTCCTAAAGAGAAAAATCCCATCTCTGATAAAAACGTATTACACAGAAATTAATGGTATCTCGCTCCTAATTTTGTCAAAAATATCACCACCAAATTTGCAAAAATCTCTTTACCTACAACTCAGTTAGAAAAGTTGTGTGTTTTATGTATATTTTTGAGATACCTTGACTCCTTAGAAATGAGTTTTCCATGGATATATGTGTTTTTATTAATAACTAAAAAGAAGGGGGGGGGGAAAAAAGACAAGGTATCTCAGGTATAACCCATACCAAAATCCCATGCAGCATAGGGAAAAAGAGTCTGTTCACAACACAACATCCAAAATAGTAATAGGCTAGAACAAAGGCACATTATTCTCTCAATCAATCTATATACAGATTGGTAACTGCACTAGGGATAAGTATATCACATAGACTGACCTGTCATTTCATAATAAGTCTACTAGAGTTGTTAACTGATGTTAAATTCTAATGTCATTCCTTCACATTTCAACCCTGGAATTGTGGAAATTTACATATTATACACATGCCTGACAAGTACAGTGCACAGACACATCTGGAAGGTTCTAAGTCCCAGAAAGTTTCTCAAGCATGCCTGTATAATTATGACTCCAGCAGGAATTATCGTAGAACATTCATTTTGTACATGGTTTGAAAAGAAGTATATCTAGATAAACAAAAAAATTAATAATGAATTTTAATGCTAAGTATCATCAGTGTTTTTTTTAAATGAAGTTCATCCAGAAGGGATAATTAATTTCATACCTTATTGTATCATTGCCATAGCAACCCACATCTCCAATACCAAGATCATCAGCCAGTATCAGTAAAAAGTTAGGTTTTGAAGGATTTGATATGCAGGTTCTTGGAAACAAGCATAAAATTAGCCAAATGTTTAGGCATCTCCTAAAAGCAAAAGTAAAGGGGTAATATTACAAAAAACAATTGTAAGTTTTACAATAGACTTTAAACTACTATTTTCAAAGTTTTATGGGGACTCAGTATGGGTGCAAACCGCAACCAAAGAGTGCCAGCAGATGGCGCTCCTGAATACGTACAGAAGTCCTTGAGTTTTATAATATTAGTATCATTTTCTGGGGGTTTTATTTATTATTATTATTCTTGTTGTTGTTGTTGTGTTGTTGTTATTATTATTATTTATTCACACAGGAATTTTGTGTCTGCATTTCTTTATTGACATTTGCACTGATCTCTGCAGATATTCCCAGCAGAATGAGAGGCTGGATACTTACAAGGGTCCCAAGGCACCCCTTGCACGGGGGTATAGGATGCTCCTGTTAAGGCTCCTGGAATGACTGGGACAGGAGCACAAAGGGGATCGGTGTGGAGTCACGCTGGTCATTATGGCAGTGGCTGGACTGTGGCATCTACTGCACCCACTGCCACACGCAGTGGCTGGAAAGTACTTCTTAAACCATGGGACCATCTGCAAAATCAAGGAGCAGCAACAGGCTTAAACTTGATTATCTTCCTAGGAGACCCTAAGAATATCTCTGCACACGTTTTAGTTGCTCAAGGTGTTTGCAATGGAAGCTTACAGATGTAAAATACACATGCTAGAACACATCTTCTGATTGCTAGTTCATAGACACCACAATGTGATAAATGCATAGTAAGTGTACTATACTACATATTATATATACTCCTAACCCTCTATGTCTTATAAAAGTAGGGTAAAAGGTCTTGAAATACCAATAGATACAAATTTGTATTAGCTACTCTTGGATTCTCACTAAGTTGGAGTGGTTATAGTGGGGGAAAAGCGAGATTATCTGCTTACGTTTTCTTAAGCACACCTAAAATCCAGGAAAGAGCCTCGGTGAATGTCTCTCTTACCATTGTTTTCCCTGGTAAACTTCATAGTTTTTCATTTTATGAAACAGGTACATAGTTGGTCATATAAATTCTGGTGAGAAAAAAAACCCAAAAACCAGAGCCCAGCAGTTCTGGTGATTTTGCACACAGTTTTGCAAGATTTGGTCTGCTTCCAGCTGCTGCTAACTCCAGGGGGACTTGCGTGAATTTGGAAAGAAAGTAAAATGTTAATGGCTTTAAAAAAAGTGTTCGAGGTGCCTATTACTCAATACATGCACAGAACTGTTGGTGTTCACTGAAAGGAATGCTTTCACCATTTTACAAATGAGGTAAAACTATTTTCTTACTCTTTAGTTAACCTCAGATCAGTTTAGAAAAGAATCTGACCTTTACTCTGAGCTTATAAACTACAAAAAATACCTCAAATAAAAGCCATCCTGGAAACTAATATTTGCACTGTTATTCTTCAGAAAGGGACTGTATTGTTCTTAGGGTTAGATGCCATCTAGTACATTTAAGAAGGTTTTCTGTCTGAATTGTTACTAACAACTTCCAGAAACATAAATATCTTTATGATTATTTCCTTAAAGGACTCTAAGGCTTAACACCATTTATAAATTTAACAAGCCAATTTTCCTACCTGCCAACTCTATGAAGCCAACCGGAACTTTAAAACTCTGGAAAAAATCTTTTAGCTTCTTAAATATGTTTTTTTTTTTTTTTTTTTTGTCTGGCAAGGCAAGTTTTATGAGTGGAAGTGATTGTCTATGCTTGCTGAAATAGAGAGCACACCTAGTCGCTTTGGAAAAATAATGGCTTGGGAAACACAGTCCTTTTCCTCGTGAATGGCCTAAGGGATCTACAGAAAATGTCGCACTGGAATTGTGCCAACAGTCCTGCAGAAGTACATGGTAAACTGGCTCCAGTGGGGGCTGGCACATGCTCAGCTTTGTGGTGTACACTGAGCTAAATTAGAGATGCCATTCATTCCATCACTGAAAAGAGAGAAAAAAAGTAGGAAATATCCCATCCATGCAATATGCCTACGTTTCCACACTTCTTTCTGTTTCAAAACAGCACAAGAACAAAGATGTTGTTGGCTGTACCAAGGAACAAAGTAATAAGAACATTTACTTTCTATAACAACACAAGACATGTTTGTAAACACAAAGCCACTTCTAAACACAGAGAACTGAAAAGTTCCATCTTGACTAATGAAAGATTTAGCGGTTTTTTTTTTCTCCAAAAATGAAAATATAGCATTTTCTGAGAGCTTTTTTTCTGCCTTTTTAGTACACAACAGTTTACCTGGAATGTCTGCAGAATACTAAACTGGCCAGAGCAGAGTATAATCCTGCCTTATGCATTTCAGAGGATAAGCCATTAGACAAAAAAAACTGCAGATACTGTTATTCTGATCAGGAAAACAATATTAAAAGATTCAGAACCTGGGGTCCATTGATGATTTTTCCAAGCAACATCTAGATGTTTGTTTGGCTATGACTGAGACCATATGGGAAATAGAACAAAAAACAAACCCAAAACACACCCCCATGAAAACAAATCAACAAACAAATCCTCCAGCAAAACAAAACAAAAAAACCTAAAGCAAACAACAAATCCCCCAAGAACAATAACAAAACGACAAAAACCCCAACAAACTTGATCACTGTTAGTTATGGAATTTTCTATAGGGTTGATGATGTTTCTATTTGCTGTTGCCAAGATCCCCAAAGGCAGTACTGGAAACTCATCCTCCCTGCCCAGTGGGTGAGTCAGAGATTAATGGGAAGGCAGCAAGGTCTCTCTGACTCAGTGCAGTGGCTCTTTGAAGCAAGACCTTACTGTGAATGCAGACAGCAGAAGCCCACTATCAAAAAAGCAGGCTGTATTCATATGAAGCAAAGGACTTGCTACTAGGATCTCAAATCTTTCTGAGATGGCAGTGTACTGGTGTGTCACTGTCACAGCCTGGATGCAGTTACCCCGAGGCCCCAATGGACTCTGGTCCCATAGGGCAGAGCTGGGGTGATGATGAGGCAAGTGCATGAAGCCATTAATCTGTGAGAACAAAGAATGACTGACAGCTCTGGTCATCATCTATAATGGCAATATCTTCACGGTGCTTTATGCACCATGCAGAACTCTGCCTTCCAGCAACTGTTGGGCAGCATTACATTTAAAGAGCTTGTGGTACACAATCAAGCCAAAACTATTACAATGAAAATCTTCAGTCTACACAAAGTAGCTGAGGATCAGCCCTTGTGAGCTGTAGTGGAGCAAAAGAACCAGACAGCTCTGAACATCTAAGAAACCCCTTGACTTCCCGAGTTGTCAATAAGCTTTCCAAGCCCATACAACAGCTCTGCTGTCTTCTACTTTCTCCCCACAGGTTCTTGCATTACAGCCAGGTGGTCACAGCAGGCACATCAGTATTTAGACAGAAACTTATGTAGAGCCCCTCAGGAAAACTGTGAACTTGAGCCGAGGAGGAGTTTTGGTGGTATTAAAAAGATCTTAATACCGTTGGTTATTGGTTGTGGCACTATCTGATTTACTGCAAGCCATTTTAGGAGCACTACTCTTCACTGAAGGACTACATGAATGACCACATTTACCGAAAAAACGCACCACAATTTAAATATGCATATTCACATTCCTCTGTTAGGGTCTGATTTCTTCTGAAAGCAGAGCTCTCACTGACAGCACTGTGATACGATGAACCCACTACCGGGCCCCAGGGCTTGTCCAGTTTCCTGAGCTGTTAAATAGAAAACCCAACATAATTTATAAATCTAACAGCAGCCTTTAAAAATCAGCAATCCCTTACAGAAATCCAAGAATACATCAGATAGTAATTCCCTCTGTAAGCTAGAAAGCCACAACAAGATGATCATCAGGACTAATAAAAAAGGCCAATCCCTTTTAACAACGTGGAAAACAAACCCTCTTCTCAATTATTCTTGTTCCAAAACTCCTCTTGCTCCTGGAGGTGCTGAGCAGTCCTGATCCTCTAAAAGGTGTGTGGGTGAAAGCTGGCAGTAACTTGCTCCTGTTCTTCTTGCTCTCCCTTCCCCCTCTCTCCAGTATGGACACACTGGGATCCCTGCCAGCAACAGCCAGCAAACTGGAACAGCCATCAAATGGGAACAGCTATGCAGGTTTTACACGAATTCCAGGCAGAGTACAAAGTCCTTATTGTTGAAATACTAGCACAACACGGCTACTGCCTTTTCTAGATTCCCTAGCTGGTTAACTGTGAAAATTTGTACAAAGTCTGTTACTGTTCTATTTCAGTGCTTCAGAAGAGATGTTATAAATAATAACAGGGTGTGCTACAAATGGTTTTGTTTCTCCCACACAGCTTTTCCAGCCTCCCAGATGAGATAAAAGCACTAGCTTGTCCTTCTCCTTTTCTTCTGTCATGTTGTCTTTCTGTTTTCATTGCATTTTCTAGAAAGGCAGGCATACCTGTCCTGAAGATATGAGTGTTTATTTGTAGTGTTTACTGTCCATCCCCTTCTTTCAGATCTTAACTCTGGTGTAATACATTTTACAGTCCAGAAGGTCTTGAGCAATTACTTGGAGGAGCCCTATTTATTTGCTGACATTTTGGTTCTTCGTGTTACTTGAACACAGCAACTGCTGAATTTAAGGTTGTGTTCTAGAGAAGTCAGTAGGCATCGGTGAGGTGGAAAGAGGAAGCAGCTAAAACTATCAGATCCATATAATCCAGTGGCAGGGATAACCAGGGTGGGAGATAGTTTTTTATTTTTTTTACATCCTTGCACTCCTTATACTCAGTTATTTTTATGTTGTGACACTGGGCTACTTTTATTCTTATCTATTTGACTATAATACTTACTTTGTATGACTGCTTAACAGCTTGTGATGCTCCTGGTGCTAAGATTTTTCCCGAAAAAATTCTATTTATCACAAATTACATCATGCTTTGGGAAGGGCAGATCTTTGAAAACTGACAATAATAAGTATTAACTTTCATTGGCTTTCATCCAAATTATGACTAAATTTTTCTTTGACTATTTACAACTTTCTCACCATGTGCTCACTGCTCAAGATGGGCCCTTGCTGCTTCTGGCATGGCTTAAAAATGCAAACTGCCCCAGCCACCCCCCACCCCACAAAAAAACCCCAAAAAACCACAAAAAAACCCAAAACAAACCAAACAAACAAACAAACAAACAAATCCCACACCTTCACATTTTTCCCTGGTAGCAAAACTCTATCTGGAAGCAAAGACCTCGCATTCTGTTTCTCACCACTACGTTAGTGACATAACACAGAGTGAACAGCCATGATTACTTACTGTCTTTAACAGAATTAAACTTTAAACAAACACTTTTTCTAACAAAAAAAAAAGTAAAGTAAATAAGTAACACCAAAGCAGAAAGGAGATGATTTTTATCTCTGCAGTTTGAGCCCTGCAGTATTTCCTCCTCTTCAGCTAATCAGTTTTCCACTGCACCTGAGCACAGAAAGCTGCTGTTTACTCCCTGCTGCAAACAGGCAAATTCTCTGGCAGCAAAAACTCATTTTTTTGAGTCACTGTGTGTTTTATACTGCTGTTTTCTTTCTGGCTTTTTACACGTCTGAGTACTGAAAGCAAACAGTGGCATTCATTTAGCTCTTTCTCCCTTTGACAAGCTTTCTGAGTGAACTTAAAGTAGTGAACATAAATATTGAAATGACACATACAAAATTTCAAAAAATCACTTCTGTGTCAGACCTTGGGAAAAAAATCCCTAAGAGATAAGAAGAAAAGTGTTAACCAACTAAACTGGCTGAGCAAGTAAACTGTAAGGATATTCGAGGCGGGGGAAGCAAAACAAACAAACTACAAAAACATTTTTCCATTTACTAAGTTCAACAAGCAATTTTTCTAGAGTTCTAGCAGAATGCTTATAATGAATTCTGACTTAATCCACTACTTCAAAAATACCACCATTAATACAGTTCAAAGCCTTAAAATCTGTGTAATTTCATTGCAAAATGCAGTGCGAGGCCGTGTCTCCTTAGAAAGTCTGCCTAGGGTCACACCACTGAAGGTTTTTCTTCTGTTGGTTTGGGTTTCTGGGGTTTTTTTAGTATTGGCATGATCCCTTTATACAAGCTGTAGTTTGCAAAAATATATATAGTGCTACCAAATATTTTTTACTCCAATATGACTTTCAAATGTACCTTGTCTTTCTACAACTGACATTGAAACAGTGCAAACTATTAATTAAAAACATTTTTATTAGCATCTTATATGCAACAAAATTGCTTTTGCCAAATTAGTATGCCGCAGGTCCTCTTTTTGAAGGGCAAAATGTTTCTCCCTCTTTCCCAGCTGCTGCAGAGGTATACTCCACGTCAATATTTTATACTTCATATTGTCTGTGATATAGGTTATTTTTACCGAGACAAAGCTTCAGATCACAAGTTCGCAACGTGAGGACAATCCCTCAAATGAGATTTGCTCCACATCAGGTGGTGTTTAGCATCTCAACAGAGATAACAGCAGTACAGGAGGCAGTAATGACTCCAACTACTCTGTTTGAGCAGAGTACAACTGCAATTTGTGGACTATAGACACAACTGCAAACATTTCATTTTATGAGAACCTAGCATTTCTTACTGCTGCCTGCTCAGCACGGCACACTTGGCTCTCTGCAGCGTTCTCCAACTGTCTTCCTTGAGCAGGCATTAATTAGTCAGATATTAGGCATATACCTCTACAGTTTTCTCTCACACTCAAGTCTGCAAAACCAGGATTTCCTTAAACCTTTGGCTAGAGGCAAAGGATGAAGCGGAAAACTTCTGATTGACATTCCTTTTCCGTATTTTCCTCCACTTTGCTTCCCAGGAGAAGAAAAGACACAATTGTTATCTGAGATCTTTGTCAGCAAAATACTCAGTGCCACAGCACATGTCATTAGACATGTATTTCACAAAATTTGCGTGCTCTCACCTTCCATATCACACCAACAGAATGGGAGTGTGTGGGGTTACAAGAGTGGGCTGTAGGCAGCCTTGGCCTCATGGCTTGCAGCTGTGTCCCTGGGAGGAGGGAAGGCCAGCATTGAATGCAGGTGTGGTGATTCCTACAACA
>VWZT01016595.1:316780-329652 GCA_013397055.1 Pachycephala philippinensis | reverse complement strand
GACCGTGCCTCTAAGAGGGATGGTGAGCCGCTGTAGCTCTTGCCCATAAGGTCGGTGAGCCATTGTAGCTCTTCCCATGCGTGATTACTGCAGATGGTGCCGCAATGTTATACTGCAAACTATGTTGGCCTGGTGTAAGGCAATATCTGGAACTATGTTGCCCCTGTGTATGGCGACAGAATGTCCCACAGCAGGGTTACAGCCACGGCTTCCACACCACTTTGGACACAGAGAGCTGCTCTGGGACTGGAGTCAGTGTCCTGCGATGCTCCTCTATGGCTCTGCCAATCTTCCTTATGACAGTGTCAAAGAGGGGCTCTGTGTCAGCCGAGAGAGGTTTGGCTTCAGATGGATCTTGTGAGAGTTCAAACAGCAATGGAGGCTCATGATGGGTCACTCCTTCCCCAAAGCATGGGCAAATTTTTTTTTCCGTATCAAGCTCCAGCCCCAGGTGGATGAAAGACTGGGGTCATGTAATGACTCTTCCAAACAGCTCCACCTGGCAGGAAAGAAAATTTATGGCACAACTACAAGGCCAGAGAGAAAAATGGAAAGTTCCTTGAAGCGATAGTAGTACTAAGGAGACCTTTTCTCTCATACCCTGGCACCCCTAACACCACAAATCAGATTTTCTGTGTAGACTACTGACTTTGAAGATGGAGAACACTAGAAATATGAAGAAAACCCCATTAAATTTCCAGTGTAGTAGTAAACCACCCGTATTCTCACCGCACTTCCTATAATGCCTTTATTCACAAAAATTTCTTTGCTGTAAGACATGCCAGCCAGAGTCACTGATATGTCATGCACAACAGTTTCAAGAATCCCAGAAAAACACTGATCATACAAAAAACTTGACAATTAACAAGAGGAAAAAATTCATGTTTTGCAGTTACTATGGAACAAACATTTGTACTTACTGTCCTTCTGGTGCCACCGCACAGCATGCAAGTAGGACCCACAATAGTGAAACAGAAACTCATGCTCTGACTTTTGAACTCTTCCTTGCAGTAAAGGCATCAAGTTTCACCCATCAATCACCCTAATGTAATGGAGAGAAACATAGGCAGGGGCAAACCTGACAGTGAACTGCATTTGTAGGACTGCTTTTGCATTGGCTGCATCAGTGCTTGAGACAGCTCACAAAACAATTTTCTCATAGATTTAAAGCAGCCACCAGACTGCCAAGCCAATATTTACATACCTAGGATTTTTTAGTTGTTTGGGGGTTTGTTTGTTTTTAATATATAGTATCTGGCTCAATTAATTCCATCTAGCAATACATATACAATATTTAGAGCTTCCCCCACTTGATTTGAGTCCAGGGTTCTTGGGGAAAAAAAAAAAAAAGAGTCAACTCAAACAACACAAATTTAATTTGTACAAACAAATGCATTCAGGGAGGAGCCAGAAACTTGCCAACCTGAATAGAATGGCAACAATGGCTCTGCAATGCAGCAGTGCAATCCTGAAAACAAATTAAGCTTACAGGAAGCAACAGATTGGGCACAGTCACCAGTGTGATGTCAGAGTTAAAAGAGGAATTCAATCAGTCTTCTATCTTTTTACAAGGGAGACCTTATTGCTCTCTACAGCTACCTGAAAGGAGGTAGTAGTGAGGTGGTGGTCAGTCTGTTTCCCCAACTAACAAGTGACAGCACAAGGGGAAATGACTTCAAGTTATGCCAGTGGAAGTTTAGACTGAAGTTTTTTTAGAAGTTTTTAGGAAAAATTTCTTCAGAGAAAAGGTTCTAAAGCATTGAAACAGGCTGCCCAGGAAAGTATTTTAAAGGTACAACCAGAAGTCCAGAGGATCAGTTATTCAGTCTAGAATCTGTACGTAAGAGGTTATAGGACTCTAATAATTCAGCCTAAACATTTCTGCAAAATGAGACCAAACCCCACAGAGGCACAAACAGCAGAAATTGGCCAGCACAATTTTGTGTGGACACACTGGCGTTAAACAATTTTGATTATCTGCAAACCTTATCCAAAACTTATTCTCTTTGGCAGCTATTACTACACATGACTGCTCTTCCACTTCTTTCTCCAAATTTGTCAACCATTAAGGAGGACATAATCAACTTGCAATACAATTCATTCCACCTGCCAAGAATGCCACAAAATCTGCAGCTGCCTCAACAGTCACTTGAAGAGATTTAGCCAAAAAAGCTTTGCTTAGTTTACTTTGTGGCTGAAGCAGGTGGACCTTACTCAACATGGAGTGGTAACAACTTTCTCTAGCCAGCAGCCTTGTGTAGGCTCTCGTTTGGTTTTGTTTTCAGCTTTGCTTTACAGAAAGCAAGCTTCAAGCCTGAAACTGCTAGAAAACCAGCCCCTTTCTTCCCCAACTGTAGCTTAGCATTAGGAAGTTCCTCCCTCCTCTATTTCACTTGTTGAATGTATTCCTTGATTAGAATTAATCATTCTTGATATGTTGCAGTGACCAAAAAAAGAGGTAAATTTATAGAGAATAAAACAATACAAACCTCCACTTCAAAAACATCTCCTCATTACCAAAATGTTTATTGAAACCAGGCATATTCCACATTTCACCCTCATCCCCAAAAGCCTGGCAATGTTCCCAGTCACTGGGAATCCACCAGAGTAAAAGGAACTTTTCATTCTTAAAAATACTAAGAGAGATCCAGCTCCAACAGAAAAATTTGGAATAAATTCTCGTCAATTAAGCTAAAAGCCTGTAATTACACACAGCAAAAGAATTTGCCTTCTTGTTTTCTTTGTCTAATTTCAGATAGTGAAAGAAATAATTTGCACATGGCTGCAAAACCAGAGCAAAACTCCAAATTCTTTGACACTTTTTAAATATTAAAAAAGTGAATTACAATTATTACATATATAGAAATATTTACTGGTGATGTACAAATGTCTCTTTCTGCTTAGCTGTTGGCTGAAAACAGACATTTGCTTTCCACCTTGTATACAAGCATGCTACAGAACAGCTTCATCTCAGTAAACACTATATTAAAATGTAATTAAAAATGGTAACTTCATATTGCATTATGTCTCTGGAAGAAGCACATTCAGAATACCATATGCCACATACTGTTCCACCCTGTTGACCCCTTTCTTCCTTAGCTTCTAAGTATACAGATGATCAGGAGAGGAGAGGCAACAAGTGGGGAAAGAGAGAGAGAAATTAAAAACTCTCAGCTGGTGTAAGCACAGTCAGGTTCTCAGTGCTTACAGCTGGTGAGCCAGAAGCAGGTGCTGCTCATCAACCAAAATACAGGGGATGCCCTTGCAAGAAAGATAAATGCCAAAAGCAGGAGATTATCAGTAGCCTCTCTTTTTTTTTTTCCTTTCCATTCTGTACTCTCAGAGAACCTGCTTCAACAGTGCTCACTGGGGGGATATAGTTTTTAGTGGCCTGGAAAATACCAATCCTTGCTATCTGGTACCATGATTATATTACCACTTAGCTTTCTGCTTTGTCAGTAAGTAATGCTCTTGTGGCAGGTAACCCACATTTTAAAATTTATTACGGCCACCCTGTTCTGGCCACGCTGCTGCAGAGCAGCACCCTGCCTTCAGAGCAACAGCAGTAAGGGATGGTGTGGCCCTAGGCTGTAAATTACCTCATGCATTTTCACATTATGATTAGCAGTCCCTGGTCTAAATGATCTAATTGTGCCTTCTGCCTTCAAACTACTCACCTGGGAACAAACTACTCACCTGGGAACACTCAACTTTCCTTCCAGCCAGGACAAGAGCAGTAGCACAGCTGGAAAATCAGAGACAGAAAGAGGGCAGAGGAATGGGATTAAAAGAGTAGCAACTAGGGATACGGCTGCTGGAGGAAGAATGAAGAACACAGGGAAGCAAACTGGAGGTAAATCATGCTTTGTGTTCACCCCTATGAAGTAATAGTAACAACAATAATAATAATAATAACCTCCAAAAACTGGAGTTTGGTTTGAAACACTTAAAAGGGAAGGAAAGCGTGGCTTGTTAATTATTGTACTCTGCTGATTCCCCCTATCACACACTGCAACCCTAATCACACATTGTTTTTACTATTTAGGACCTGCGGGACCAGCTCCGCTGGCAGATAGAGGCTGAGAGCTTGGCAGGGCAGGATTGCAGGGAGTAAGAGCACAGGCTGGAGGCCACCTCCTCAAGGAGAGCAGAGCTTGGAGCATTCGCTGTTCCAGCACAACTTCCCAGCACTGCCTCCACGGAAAGTGGAGTGGAATCCGCCTGGGAAAGCGCCGGCTTTGGCTGCCACTCCCACCCAGGGTCCCACGGCTCGGCAGCAACTGATGGCAAATTCACCCCTTGCCAAAAACGGCTCAGCTCTGCTCAAAGAAGGGAAAAAAAAGTTGTCACCAAAGGAAAAACATAGGCAAGGGTGAGGTTTTTTGGGGAGGCGGTATTTTTTGGTTTTGTTTTGTTTTTTGGTTGGTTTGTTTTTTTAGCAGACAGCCCAACCAAAAAAACCCAAACCAAACTAAACAACAAAAAACAAACCTCAAACAACCCAGAATCCAAACAAACTCCTAATCTTTTACTTACTCCATGCTCACCCACTGCAGGGGCTTTGTTCTCACTTCCCTCTTCACCTCAGGCTTTCTGATCTTTGCTTCCAAGGGGGGGTTATCAAAACCACGGCTCATATCGTCGTATCAGAGTAATTGGTAGGTGTCGGTCTCCTTTAAAAAAGTGGCCAAAGGCATTTACTTCATCCTGCCTGCTGCAGGGGAGGGCTTCTCTGCCTTCCCCTCGTAACACGTGTTGAGTAAGGAAGAGCTGTGCTAAAGCAGATGCTGGAAATAGAGCTGCTGCAACAGCTAAGGCAAACTGAAGAGTTTTAGCAGTAACTGAGGGAAAGCTCGTAAATCTTGGGCAGTGAGATTGTCGGCTACAGCACACCCTGTGGAGAACTGCCCTGTGGGTGGAAGTGAAAGAGCCCTGCCCAATGCAGAATGAGCCAACCAGCTCCCTTGAGATCAAAGAAAATCAATCATCGTATTGCCACACTGGTGTGTGCACACCGGTTCTGGCAGCCTGGCTAATTCCACGTATGGTATTGTAGTTCCTCTCTTTGTGAGTTCTCCCCTGTGCCAGCACTAATACACGTGTGGTTGCACAGTCTGGCTTGCCATGCATCTTTCCAGTCCCATGGGGGCACTGGACCCCTCTTTTTACTGGCTGTGTGTGCTTATTCTGGTTTAAAAAGAGGATATAAAGGTGTTATGCTGTAATACTCTGAATAAGGGCTTTATTCAGAGAAAGGCAGAAAACAGGAAAGAGGTTCTTGGTGTACACATATTCTTGCTCAGAGGCCAAAATAAATATTAATAAAAACTACTATGGCAAGAAGGAGAAAACAGAATTTACTGACTAGCCTTTGATAATTACAGTGGTATTCACAGCATCATCGGTGGGTGTGGTGTATGAGAATCAAGCGGAGCATTAGGGTCTTAAATGTTATCGGCATATAGCAGTAGTTACTGCAACATTTTCCCTAAAAACTTCTGCCCCAAAAAGTATTCAGCAGCTGGGAAAAGCCTATGGAGTGGAGCAAAGAAGTGAGAGTGCAAGGAATGAGTTTCAGCTCAAGTTAAACACTCTTGAGGAGAGTAGGATGCTTGCATGCGTTAGGGAGAAGATATTAAAAGAAAGCTTCAGAAATATGAAGAGAAAGATCTTACTATTTTTCTTCTTTTTTTGAGGGACTTCGAAAGAATTAGGTAGAAATGGTACAATTCAGGAGGCAGAGGAAGATTCCTGGATTACGAACTAAGACTCAAGGGAAGGATCCACTTTGCAAAGGCTCAGTGAAAAAGTAGGAATTTGGGTTTGGCTCTTTAACTCCGGGGCAGATCTGATCACACCATTTCCAACTCTCACATCTGTGGAAATTCACTCTATCCAGATAGAAAGGCTCTTCCATCTTGTGTGTCTGGCCATCTGCCATAATCAGAAGCAGAGTAAGGTGATGTGATGCTTTTAAAGCACTCTTTGTTGCCAGCATCTTTAGTTTGGCCTCCAGAGAAAGACTGAAATAAGGTGAAATAAATCAACTTCTGAATCTCTTGGTTATCAACATTTTTTCTTGATTTCTCAGCTTCTTTTGTATAGATTGAACATCTATTTTAAAAAACACTTCCAATTTAATGTTATAAATAATTCATTAAGTGTAGCAATGACTAGTAAGGAATGAACTGCCTAATGGCAGAAAGTCAACTCTGTAACTGGCTTAAATGTTTTTGCAAGTATCCCAGTCTTCTGCTGAGATAAGCAAAATCCTGTACAACAAAAACCATCAACAAACTGCAAAGGATACTGAAGTGTGCAAGAGCAAAGCAGTGAAGCCCTAGTGAGACAACAATGCTAACTGAAGTGAAATCCTGAAAAGCAGGAAAAGTAAGCACTTGTTCTTTATATATTACTAGTGATTTACAATAATGACTTTTAATTGTTTCTTTTAGATAGGATAAATATGCTTAGTTGTAAAATACCACATGATGACATAACACATAATGGAAATTATGAGGCAACATTGTGTCCCTTCAGTTCGTGGTACTGACAGATGCTGTGGGACTTTTTAAATTTATAATCCTGACTTTGATGTTTCCAGGTACTGCCATTGATTACTGACATTTTGATTTGCCCCTGAGATGCTATTTAGCAGCACAGATAGTCTTGGATGAGATAGTGTTCAAGTGTAGACATCACAGATACCAACTTGCATGTTCAGGGACAAAACTATTAATCTGTGAAGCCTGACAAATTATCAGAATACTCTATCATGATGTCCACAGAAGCTTATCTTGAAATACTGAAAACTATCATCTTTTTGATGATTACATGCTGAAGTCAAGCATGTAAGTCAAGCTGAAGCACTTGACCAATGTGAGTCCAGGAGAGTTCAAAACCAGTTTAAAAATATTCCTTTTATTCTAATGCAAAAAAAAATAAACCAAAACAAAAAAACCCCAAAAACAAACAAACAAACAAAAAAAACCCCCAAAAAAACAAAAACAAAAACAAAAAACAAAAACAACCAACCAAAAAACCATAAAAGATCAAATACTACTTAGAGAATTATTCCTTTTTTCTTCTGCTGCTTCACAGATCTCCTTTCAGTAAAACAGACAAAGATTTTATGTCCAATTTTTAAATGAAAAGACGTAACTATGTTTTTAACAGCTTAATTTTCATGCTCAAATGTTGCTTTCTACTGTGTTTGAAAACATTTTCAATATCCAAATTCAGATCTCAGGAGTTTTATAAGTTGCTCTTGAAATCCTGTCTTGAATACTATCTGTGTCATCTTAGGCTACGGCTAGCATAAATCAATGAGATGAAAACTGTGTTGTGACTAAGCAGAAAAAGTCAGTCTTAGCAAATGATTTGCAGTGAAATAATAACCCATCAATTTGTAAGGGGGAAAAAAAAAAAGTGAGCAAGCTGATTAGTATTTGCTAGTTAGGATGTTTCCAAGTATGTTATTGCCAAGGCAGCCTTTATCATTGCCTGGCATCATTCCACATCCATGTCCATGTCCATGTAATGCCCATTCTACCAAGCCCTGAATGTTTGTTGATCCTGTGGCACTTTGGAGATCAGCAGGGGATGATCACTGTGCTTTCATGTGCGAACACCAGTATCCATGACAAATCTTAGCTCACATGTTTTCCAGTACCCTCTAGTCCTAATGGATATCCTACAGTGCTGTGAAGTATTTCAGTGCAAGAAAAACTGGTTCACTGATATTCACAGGTATTACACCTGTACATTTCTAAAGGTGATGAAAAATTGAGAGGATATAAAATCCCAGATATTAAACTGGCTTGAGAATGGAAGTGATACCTTGGAAAATGTCTGAGAAAATTGAAAAATGCCAGTCTGAATACAGTAATTTCAGGTAAAGAAAACACTTCATATTGAATATGTAAAGATGTTTAAATCTCTCCAAGAAAGAACCAGTTAAATAGAATACACTCAGATGAGGAAAAAAACCCAGACATTCCTAACAATGGAGGAAGTAGCAGCAATCAGAATATGCGAAAGTGATGGATTTACTGAATCTCCTGAATTTTTCACAGTAAGACTGAGCACCTTTCTCATCAATAGCACTGATGGAGCATCTGGTTGAATTACAACAGTCTGTGAAATGCATGAAGTTACAGCATAAATTAAAACTTTGCTTTTAAGCTGTAGGGCTTTGTTTACTTGCAGATTTCCTGGTGACTGAATTGTGGAAAACAAAGAGGAGATAAAATCAAAATAAACCAAATGTTTACTGAAGAAGATGAACAAGATAAATTGGTCCTAGCTCAGCAGTTAGAAGAACAGTTAAAAACAGTGAAGTAAAACAAATGGGCAAATCATGTTCTCAGATACCTACACATTCAGATATATCAGTGTAAACTCGTCTATGTGAATGGATGTGTTTACAGCCCTACAAAGAAAAGCATTACCTGCAAGGACACTTAATTAGGAAACACAAAGAAGGAAAGAACTGCAGCAAAAGAAAGCACAAAAGCAAAGAGATAGACCTAAGTAATTCTAGCCCTTTGGTGGACTGAAAATGTAACTTGTGAAGCCAAAAAAGCCGTAATTGTTCTTTTCTTTTTTTCATAGAAAATTACTGCTTGTTTGCATAATTAGTGTTTGGCGTCTTTCAGAGCGTCTTTTCTGAATGTGCTACTTGTCAGCAGGAAATAGTTATGACTGAGATCTGGGCAGCAGGGTAACTTGTGCAGTCCTGTGCCCAAATGACTGAACTGGTTATCAGTGTGGCACTACTGCAGCCATCAATGCCAAAAGGCCCTTACCAGTGCTGTTTAGGGAGCTGGGTACAAACGGAGCTTTGGAAAAGGAAAATCCTTTCCTTTTTTTGTTCTCCATCAAGAGAGGCTGACTCCAACCAGAGGAGTCCCACCCTTCACAGAGAGTGCAGACAGGCACTGCCCAGCTTGTCATGTTTCCAAGCTTTACACCTTGCCCAGGCCGACCAGCTGCTATCATCACTGCTGCTGGAGTCACTAGCTACAGGGAAAGAAGAAAGCCTCTCCTAAGAAAGATTCTGTGAGAAACTGCAGGCAAGATTATTTTCTAATTATTTTGGAAGCAATAGTCTGCAAAAGTTTATTATAGGATCACCTTATGCATTGCCAGAATAACTAAAGGATGGGAAGATAAGGATAACAAAAGGAAGGGAGACCTCAGTCCAGGAATCACTTAGAAATCCAGCACAAAAACCCAAAGCAAATCTTCTGAATATACATTCAGAATCATCAAAACATAAGTTATATCATTACTTGTACAGCTCTAATCCTGGCCTGCTTCAGTGCATTTGAACTATTTGTCAGGAGATGCAAGTTAAAACATGGTCTTCAGATCATTCTATCTTGATCCCTCCCTGAGTGTGTCCAGTTTAAAGCTACCTTTACTAAATACCGTGCCATTCACTGCAACAATTATTTTGTAAAGGCTCAGTTTAGAGAAATAAATGACCCATGGATCAACATCTCCAAAGGAAACACTCTTAATCTAAATACAGTTTTGAGAAAGTATCAGGTTCTATCCTTTATAGGTCGACAAGTTTATTATCACCTTCCTTATCACACCAACAGAACGGGAATGTCCCACAGCAGGGCTGCAGCCATGGCTTCCACACCACGTTGGACACAGAGAGCTGCTCTGGGACTGGAGTCAGTGTCCTGCGATGCTCCTCTATGGCTCTGCCAATCTTCCTTATGACAGTGTCAAAGAGGGGCTCTGTGTCAGCCGAGAGAGGTTTGGCTTCAGAGGGATCTTGCGAGAGTTCAAACAGCAATGGAGGCTCATGATGGGTCACTCCTTCCCCAAAGCATGGGCAAACTCCTCTAGCATAACAAGCCCCAGCTCCGGGAGGACTGAAGATGGGAGTCACATAATGAGCCTTCCAAACAGCTCCAGCTGGCAGGAAAGAAAGAATCACAGAAGGCTGGTTATAACACTGTCAGTTATCACAAGGAAGAGTGAATGTTTTTCTAGAGTTCATTTCTGGGTGCACTTCAGCTCTACACTTATTAGTTAATGTATTATTGTAATTTCTCCTGGTGCTGTACAGTACAGGCAGTGCTAGTAAGTTCTTTACCACGTTACACCTGGAACTACTTGGAAAGATGCAATCCCAGAACAAAATGTGCTAGAACAATGTGCCCCCCTGTAGACTGAATATAGTTGGGAAGAAGCTGTGTACTCACTGTCCTTCTGGTGCCAGCGCACAGCGTGCAGGTGAACGCCACAGTAGTGGAACAGGAACTCGTGCTCCGAGTGTGCCACCGTTCCTCGCAGTAAAGGCAGCAGATCCCGGCCATCGATTACCCTAGCAGGAAAAACGGAAACCACAGGGCTGAGGTGAGCTGGACAGGACTGTGCTTCTTCTGCACACCTCTCGCTGGAAATGGCAGCTCTGGACAAGGAAGAGGATTGCAGAAGATGGCAGGTAGGGGCTGAATCTCAAATGTAGAGAAGAGGTGACTGAGCTCCTAGACATTGATGTGTCTAGAAAAGCAGCAGGACTGAAAAAGAAAACATCAAACTCTTAAAACGTGTTTCCAAGCTAGATTTTCCATTGCTTTGGGAAAGAAGGAGGAATAAAGATACTTTTGTTTGTACCTGTCCTGAGGCACTGCCCCTCCAGCCAAATGAACTACTGTAGGATAAATATCCATAAGGCTTGTAGGTTCATCAATAACTGTGCCTGGAGGTAACACTCCTGGCCATCTAAATATCCCTGGGACACGGATTCCTCCTTCCCAGCCTCCCATTCCTTTTCCACCTTTCATTAAAAAAAAAAAGAAAAAAAAAAAAAGTGGGATTTAAATTAAAGAGAAATTTTTCACAAATTTTATTGTATTATCATGTTACTTTGATGAGCCTTCTTCACTCTTTTCTTTTTGCTGCTAAGCTCCTACTGAGCATCAGTGAAAGTGTATTCACTAGACCAGCCCCCTGACAATTTGAGAATTCATGCTTGTAAAGGACACCTGCCCAGGTTAGAATTTACTACATTGCTACATGCCTAATTAGAATGAGACATATTTGCTTCTTGGTAATAAACCAGTGTTACTCCTTGAGTGCACAAACTTATCTAAGCCTTAGGGGTGTCCTAAATTCTTTGCTAGTTGTTGTCACTGTCCCTGACAGCTCTTACCTTTGTATATTCCGTTCCAGCCACCCAGCTGCCTTTCGCCTTCTCGTCTTTCCAGCCATCCACCATGATCAGAGGCAAAGTAAACCAGTGTAGTATCTTTCAAGCCTTCCTTGTCAACAGCATCTAGAACCTGGCCTGTAAACACAAGAATACGTGTCTATTAAAAAGCAAAAATATCCCTCATATTGCATAAATTTTAACCTCTGACTTGTAAACATTTACAAGTGTAATTTCTTGCCTAGGTAAGGCTGCTCATTAATATTTTTTAAGATATGTATTTGTAGTTATGATTTCATTGCCTCTAAAAGCACAGAAAATTTGTGATGTGTTGTAACCACTTTATTATTGGTATTTTAACAAGGAGTTCAAGAACCACAGTCGCAGATAAGAAGCCTGTATTGTCAAGGGCAAAAACTACCATGTGCTGTGAAAATATGGAAAGAAATCATGATCTAAAGCCCCAAAAAGTTAGATTGTGCATCAGTGGTCGCCATCTGTGGGGTTACAAGAGTGGGCTGTAGGCAGCCTTGGCCTCATGGCTTGCGGCTGTGTCCCTGGGAGGAGGGAAGGCCAGCATTGAATGCAGGTGTGCTGATTCCTACAACAAGAAGCACATGAGTAGCCCAAGGGATGATGGGTATAAAGGGCTGTGCTGTAGGATCACAGAGCAGCAGATACTGAGCTGAGTNAGTGGAAAAGCCGGCCGGCGCGTAATCCCTGGGCGGGGGTGTGCCCAGGAGAGTCATGAGTAGCCTATGTAAGTCCAGGATTGGACTGCCTTGGGCGACCGTGCCTCTGGGAAGGACGGTGAGCCGCTGTAGCTCTTGCCCAAGCAAGTCTGGGATTGGACTGCTTTATGGGTGACCGTGCCTCTAAGAGGGATGGTGAGCCGCTGTAGCTCTTGCCCATAAGGTCGGTGAGCCGCTGTAACTCTTCCCATGCGTGATTACTGCAGATGGTGCTGCAATGTTATACTGCAAACTGTGTTGGCCTGATGTAAGGCAATATCTGGAACTATGTTGCCCCAGTGTACGGCAACAGCCATCATGAAAACTACCGAAAAAACATAAGGTTACCCTTATCTTATATTTTCTAGACCACTGTTAGGATTTGCATTACATTACTGCATGGATATAATATGCATTAATAACAAAGTTCCTTTAAATTTAAAAGTCATTCTTGAGCTGTTTCTGATGTTCTTAATTATATTTGTGGTGTTGAAATGTTTGACAGTTAGGTTTGAAACCAAATTCTTCCTGTATGTGTACCTGACTTTTCCCTTTTTTGCAAATGTGGGTACTTTTCGTCCATCATGACTGAAAGATAAATAATTCTCCTTCCCCTCCAGAAAAACAGGCTGAAAAATAACCTGAATCTTAGGAGGGAGGGGGAGGGCAATACCAGTAAACACTGATGAACATTTCTGGATTTATGATTGTGGCTGAAAAATATTCAGTACTCTGCTTAATGCAGCAGCCACAAATAAATAGCCTGCTGTTTTTCATCAGGAATTAATTTACTTATTGATTTTTATCACCTTCTGATGCATCCTACTTAGAAATGACCATAAGAGGCTGAAATGACCTGGTCTTTATTAATCATAGAAACTAAATAATTATCACATATTTAGTAAGAAGAACAGGAGAGCTCCTTGACAGGAGCTAAGGGGACACAGTTAAAACTGGTAAACACTTGC
>VWZT01016595.1:302375-316758 GCA_013397055.1 Pachycephala philippinensis | reverse complement strand
AAAAAAAAAAAAAAGAGTGAACATTTGGTTCAAGACTGTAGAAAACAAAAAGCCAACACTATAAATCAACAGTGCTCACACAAGATTGACAGATGTTCACAAAAAGTTTAGGATTTTTTTGTACATGCTTTTAATTATCTTCCTTGTTCTTTTAATAACAACTTTTTATTTAGATCTAGGTATTAGATAGTTGGAGATATTGTTATATGCTATGGTGACTTACCCACCATCCAGTCCATCTCCTCTACATTGTCCCCATATAAACTGTGTCTGCTCCTCCCAAGAAATTTCTCTGTGGTGAGGAGAGGGGTGTGGGAATGCAAAAAGGAAAGAAAGAGGAGGAATGGCTTGTGCTTATTTCTACAAAACAGAAATCAACACTTATTAGGGAGGAAGGTTCTCAATGCAGATCAGTTGTAATGAAAAATGGTATTATTTTTGTATAGATATTTCAACAATCCCTTTAGAAACACCTTACTTTGTAAGATATTATAACCCAGTGATTAGGATCTGTCTGATAGAATAATGTTGGGCCTTTATAAAATTACCATTTTTCTACCCCAAATCACAGATAGAAAACTTCCAGATTGAAGATCCACTTTCTGCTATTGCAAAGCACAACTGTGCTGCTGAAGTGATGGCAGCAGGTTCATCTCCTGCCAGCTGTTACCCACTTATCAATCCATATGATAAGGCTAGATCACAGCTCTGCTTCTCCTTGCCTGGCCCACACACACATTTCTGACATCACCTGCTATTCCCTAACACTGCAATGTTGGTCTCATTCATAAGTATACACATTTCTTAAATATAGCCTAGTAATATTCAATACAACCCATGGAAATTGGGAAATATTATCAGCTTTAGTGAAGCTAGGAATATGAGGCATCCTTAAGCAGCAGCTGGTTTTTAATTATATGAGATAATTATTGATATTATTTAAAATTAATAAAAACAATAGTACTTCTAATCCTACATAATATTGTAAAAAATAGAAAAACTTACGAAGACATGAAACAGAAAAGTGCTGTTTAAAAGTTGCAAAATGCACAAGAACCAGAAAATTTGTGATCAAAGGAAGCCCACTTCACCTTTCAATAAATGATATGGACTCTTGCAAGATAAGGGACGTAGTTCTGTCTGTCACCATTGGCTGCTCAGTAATTCCATGGTTTCTCATCATAATGCAGTTCCAGTACCGTACAAATCCATAACTTGAGAACCAGGATACGAAGAACAGCAGACTAAACCCAGCGAGGCAGGTCAGTGTTTTCCACTGGACTGAAATCAAGCCTGTCAGTCTTCCAAGGACAGCAGTGAGTGTAAAGAGGCCAATCATTTGAGTGGAAAGCCAGAGTTTCCTTCTAAAGGCTCTGTCCATCTCTGGTGTTTCTGTTGGCTGACAGTCACTTATTAGTGTAAAAGGCATCCCGTAGAAATAGTCAAATCCATGTTTTAGAGGGTGATGGCAATGGTCATTGCGGGATTCACAGTTAACACCTTGATGCCACTTCCCTGAAAATAGAGATTATTGAAATATAAAGAGAAAATATTTTAAAATAATGGACTTTTCTTTGTACAAAACATTTCTCAAAAAATGTCTTGTTGTTTTCTGCTTGTGACAACTTTTTCATCCTATACAGAAATATACCAAGTATGTAGTTATATAATGGGATTGATGAATGTAAACCTCTACAATTTATAAATTTTCAACATATTTATTGGTGCTCTGTACATATATTCATGCCCTGTAGCTTTGATCAAACATTTTTAAAAATGTACTATAAAATCAACTAGAAATTGAGAAAAATTCAGAACTGAGCAAAAATGTACAGCCTTCCTGGTGACCTGTCAAGTATCAAACAGGAGGAAGCTGTCCTTTTGTAAGCATCGGGCAAAATAACCTTGTTTTGTTGTCCCTTTACCTTCAAAGTGCTATGCAGACTTGTTCTTGGAAGGTTTTGAAGTGCCTGATGTCAGGACTATGGCAACACTCAGTGTTGATGCCAGATTGATAAGGGGAGATATGGATAGAGCAGTCAAACTGGCAGCTCAGGTGACTGCTTGCCAGACAAACCACTAGATCCAGAAAAACTTGAGCTCAGGAGATCAGCATTTCTCATGAAGCTGTACATATGTAAGAAACTTTGATTATCATTATATCTCTATATACTGAATGAGAATAAAAGACTTTGTTTTAGAAATATTTTTACCATTTATTTGTGTTTAATCAAATTTTTAAAAGTTAAAGCCTCTTTCTTTTAAATACTGAAGTCTTCATATATCAGAAGGAACACCTCTTGACCTCTTGCAACACACTTTGTTCTTTATTATCAACGTACCAACTATTGTGATGAATGGCATATCAAAACTATGCTTTTGGTTCCCCTCCAGTCTATTCAAACAGATTGGTTAGACACTTAAATGGTGACATAGCAAGTTGGCTCATTTGGTTCAAACACTGAGGATTGTGAATGTCTGAATCAAGTGAACAAAATCTACCACTCATCAGAAGTTTAATTGCATTTTATGCAGATCTTGGATGCCAGATCAATATGGACATTAAGAATTTTACTCGAAAACTAATTTGAAACTAACTCTTATTGTGGAGAGAGGAAATGTGCACTTACAGGATGACGTTATCCTCAACAAATGGTTTGCTATATTACCAGTATGTACACTAGCAGCCAACCCTGAGTGAGTTTCAACAGAATTGCAGTGCATTACAATAGGAGCAGAAAAACTGCCTCAGAGGAGAAAAATTGCTGCTTCTTGGTTGTGAATATAAAGAAAGAATGCAAGTTCTATTGTAGGTGGATGAATCGCTTTCAGCTAAAATCTCTACTCAGTTTACCTCCTGACATATTTAGAGCCAGCTATAGAATGAAACAGGTTTGTAATCAATACATAGATGCATTGGTCATAAATACAGGTGCAGCTAAAGTATTCTTGGAATTCAGATGCACTTCAACACCTAAATCTCCAGCTGAGGTCGATAAAGGTTTCTGACATGCTAGAAAAGAATCAAACCTCCAGAAGCTAAACTAAGTGTATAATTAAGATAAATTAATCTCTGAGGACATTAGTTATACAGCATTGGTTTTCTGACTACAGAATGCCTTCAAAGCATTTCCCAACAAAAAATCTCATTATCACCTCAAGCTGCAGGTTATTAATAGGATTTAACTTTGCAATTAAACTGGTTGTGCTCAGGGCAAAACAATCACAAACAATTCAGGTGAGACTACTTAGTGCTCATTCAGCTGTGGTGGCATGGGTAGATGTTGTTTGGAGATTTTTTGCTTCATGACTTGAATGTAAAGTTCTTGTGGGTTTTTGTGTGTCACTTATCATTGGTGCTTTCCATCATCCCCCATGGTGCAATTAATCAGGATCTGTCAATCCAGTTAATCTAAGTGATGCTTTTGGCTTCTGTAGTGTGATTTTAGCTGAGATGCCCGCAGGGAAAATGCCTCCCCATTTTGCTTCTAGGAGGCAAGCAGCACGACTCTGCTGGAGGGCAATTCCCTGGGAAGAGTGAAGACAAATCTGATTGTTTTGCTAGTGATAACATGCTGAAACCAAGAAGAAGCATGCACGGTCTGTTTTATGAGCTGATTAAAACAACTAAAATAATATTGCTACAAAACTAACAGGAGATGGGGTTTCAGTAACGTAGAATTTAAGTTGCTTGGAATGCTTCTTTTAGTTTTGTCCTGTGTGGTTTAGATTTATTCTGTTGAGTGAATACAAATCTATTTCTGCAGGAACTTTTATTAATACGTTCAGTTGGTTTGTGCAGCTAATATTTTTCTGTGTCAGATACAGATTTTGGATTTTGACATTTTATATGCTCAGATGAAGTAGGGCAAACAGCTAAAAAATCAGCCATAAATGTTTGTGCTTTATCAGCCTGTGGAACTATGTGACACATCTAAGATAAATAATTGTTTGAAACAAGATCATGACCAAAAGTTACAACTGTAAAAGAAATAATAGGGCTATGAAATATAAAGTAAAATGAAATTCACATTGATGCTGAAGAAGGCAGTGTTTTTGGGCTGTACTGAAATCTTGAACCACAGTGGCATGCCGTGACTGAAGAAAAAAATAATTGCTTTGCTTCTGTTTCTGAAAGGCTCAACCTTGTGACACTATTAACTGTCTCTAATGTTTTAAGTAGCAGCTGTTCCCTTTTGTGTGCATCTGCTCTGAACTGTGTAAAACATCATCATGAATATTTAAATGGCACTCATATTTTTACTTTTTAAAAAATGAAATAGTATTGGAATAAATATCTTATACCTGGTACAGTAATATTCAGGAATTAATAACATTTTCTGTCATGTATTTTAACAACCACAGCTGTGCTTGAAAGAAGGTCAATGGCAAAAATTGTCCTCTTTATCATATGCTTGTTCTTTTAAGAGAGGTATTTTTTGGTCAGAGTTTTGTTTTACATATTATTCTTAATCAGGAAATTAAAATATTACAACTGAAGTATAAGCAACTACTAACTAAAACAAATGGTTTGAGTTAGATGTGCCAGTGAAATACATTCAAGAACGTCTTTAGGAGAGGAGTGCCCCCATACCTATCAGTCCTGTGCTGTAGCCTTGCTGCTGCAGTATTTTGGCAAAAGTGGTTTCGTTTGGAGGAAGCCCTCCAGAGCCGGCATTCCAAAAAATAACACGGTAATCGTTCACAGCATCCATCCCTAAAAATACAATAAAAAACAATCTGAGTAAGCATAAAGGGTTAAGTACTTTTATCCAATATACTTTTTTGTTTCCTGATTTCATTGAAATGATATTGGTAAACATTTATCCCAATGCTGTTTGTTTGGGAAAATGAATCTAAGACCCTGGACAAGATTAAGAAAGAGTTAAGACTTGCCATAGTATTCTTTCTTCTTTGTATCTCATACTGAGACTTTTTTTTCTTTAATTTCATTTCATTTGGAATGACATGGTTGTATAGGAGATTTTACATGTCACAGTGGCACCCAGGCTGTATGAAATGCACCTGCGTTGTGTGACTGTGAGGGCAGGGAGGAGCATAAGGAGACTTCAGCCCTCTGTCAGTCTCAAACTCCAGCTCACTGAAGGCTGCTAGGGAACTCAGGATTTCCTTGCACAGTGGCATGGCTGGTATCTGATCTCTGAGCCCCACAAAGCAGCTATCTTCTCTTCATCTGCAGGTTTACACCCTACCATTTAGCATTTTATACTGGCATAACCCCATCATACAGCGCTACGTAAAGTTCAATCTCTCAGTGTAGCGTCGAACATCTCTGGCCCTGTCGTTACAGTGGGAAAGGGTCTGTACAAGCCCATGTGTGTTTTCAAACCACCAATCTCAGTGGGAGCTGTCAGGATAAAAGTAGGATGACATGTCAGCTTCAAAATGCCTCCGGAATGAAGGCTCTGAAGATAATTTGCAATAGAACAAGCATTTGAGGGTTGCTGTTAGAAACATGTAGAGCTATTTGTTTTTCGTACCTCTTCATCTCAGGGATGCAGTTTGACAGGATAGTGTTTTTTCTTCAAGAACACAACTGGGAAAATAATATTGCTGTCAAACTGTTATCTCCTAAGACAGATTAATTTTGACAGATATGTAAAGAAGCTTTCCAATGAATGACTGCACCTTGACTGGAGGGAACGGACACACATCTGCACAGACCTACTCTGCTCCCTGCAGGGCTGAGCTGCCTCTGACATCTGATGAGGAGTCACCTATGACAGAAATTAATTTAACTACTGCTGTGTAAGTGTGTTGTTACTGTTATTCATGTTTTGTGTAATGACTTTTTTGAGTGTAACAGTTTAACTTCATTCTGGCTGCAATCTGTACAACAGAGCATCAAAATGTAGATGAAATTGTGAGTTAGGGGAGACCAAGATGCTCTGCAGAGCTGGTTCTTCTCTGCTCTGCTTCCCTCCAGATCAGTTCACAAATAACTCACAAATACAGATGCCATCTCAAGGGTACTTAGCCTATCTGACATCTCCTGTGTCTCAGTGAGGGATGCCGTGTCTGTGACTCCCCTCCTGTTTGCACGCCCTCATTTCTTCTGTGCCCATTATATGACATTGTTCTCTCCAGCAATAAAGCAATGCTTAAAGGCTGTGTGGCTTTGCAAGGCAAACCTGATCGGAGGGGATATCTGCCAGTGAGGAAAGCTGCTCTGCTGGGTGTGCAAAGTGGAGCTGCAGCAATGTGTTGGGTCAGCTTCACTCCTTCCTTTGCCAGGCGATCAATGTTCGGGGTCCTAAAAATGCAACCAATGCCACCAGATATCATTCAGAGAGTCTTTCAAGGGAATAAAAAATTATATACTTATCTTTATCTTCAGAAGTTTCTTCTATCTGAAGATGGCCAGGAAATATTTTTGTAATTTATTTTAATTTTCTCAAGTGATGAGGAAATATTTATCTTTTTTTTTCTTCATTAACAATCGGACTCTGGAGTAATTTCAAGCCAACCATTCCTTCTTTTTTTCTCATGTCCTATGAAGAGTCTTGCAGAAATCATAGAATTGTAGAATGGTTTGGGCTGGAAGGGACCTTAAAGATCACAAAGGTCCAATCCCCCTGCCATGGGCAGAACACTTTCCACTAGATGAGGTTGCTCAGAGCCCCATCCAACCTGGCTTTTAACACTTCAAAGGATGGGGCATGTACAGCTTCTCCAGATAGCATGTTCCAGTGCCTCACTACCCTCACAGCAAAGACCTATAATCTCTCCAGAACTGCATTTCCTACACTAGCTTCTTAAAGAGCAGTGTATCAGCCTCAGTGTATCAGTGTAAGGGTAATTTCGTTGCCACTGGGTGATGGTGCTTGACTAGACAAGATGCTACATGACTTACAGTACAGATAAATGAGCAAACAAAGTACTTCTCAGGATGTTCGTAATGAAGGGAAAAGGAGAAAAATGGAAATAAATCCTGCATGTTTTCATGCTCTGGTGGCAATCTCTCATGGCAACATGAATTAAGCCAAAAGGTGAGTAAGTAGGTGAGAAGAGGCTGTTTTGCAAGCAACTGGCAACCAACAAAAACAAGCTTGTCTAGCACACTAGTTAAAGACAAGATAATACCTTGCATTTAAAAATACAGTATCTCTCTCTTCCAATCCAAGGTGTGCCTACTTCTATTTTAAATTGGATTGAGCTTCAGTTTTACAATTTTGTTTTTGCAATTATCAGTTCAATGGTGTTCACAAGTAGACAAAACCTTCAGTAGGATTTTAAAAGATCCTGGGTGTTTTGTTGCTTGGTATAGTTATGGATTCCTCCCTCAAAGACACGCTGCCAGGAAACAACATCTGCAACAAGGTTTCTTATTCTCTACAGCCTTTTGCCAGAGGTGCAGTCTGGGGTAACTTGGCAAAGAAATTGGTGTAGTTCCCCCCTTCAGCACAATTGCCATCTCAGCTGATAAACATTGCTCCTCAACGGAGCACTAGGTCTGCTTCCCAAACTGCTGTTTCAAAATCCTGCCATTCTTAGCCCAGCAGAGAACCAATTGCTGAGAGAGCCCAGGTACTCAGTCACCCTGCTAGTACACCCCAGGTGTAGCCCACTGCTCTTGAAAAGAAAATCCACACCTTGGGGATGATGCTGTGCAGGCCTGGCCTTGCAGAACCCTATCAGCTACCTATGATCACCAGCTGCCTTTCAGGAACTTGCTGACTAAAGCCTTTCAGGGTGAGATTCCAAGAATTTCGCTGGATGAGGGGAGGGATAGTTGCAAATTTGGTTTTGTTCAAACAAGTTACAAGCCAGCAGGCAACACTGTGGCACAATTTTCAAAGAGAAGGCAAATTCTATGTCTTTGAGGCGGAAAAGATAAATATTTCCAGGTAACATTGCTCATTGCAGTCATTTAACTCTATTTTGGTGTGATACTGGGAAGAATGGCAACATAGAATTAAAATGAGATAACGAGGCCTGTATGTTTAAAGGGGGGACAATAATTCTATCTTTGGGTATAGCTGGTTTTTTTAGTGTTAGGTAGTTAAGGAATACGAAGCAGCTCCACATAGCAGAGCTGGCCCTGGGAATGCCCTTCAGGCTATGAGATAATCCCGGGCAGAGGATTTCAGGTTTACATTAATTACCTCACCAGCTCTGTTGACCCTTATGGTCAGTTTCCTTACCTGATAGTATCATTCCCATAGCAACCTAGATCCCCTATGCCGAGATCATCAGCCAGCAACAGGACAAAGTTTGGCTGTGTGATGGTGGAAAGCTGTGTGAGTGGTGCCTGCAGAAGCAGACCAAAAATCAGGGGTGTAGCCAGGGCAGACCTGAAACACAGAAGAAGGAAAGAAGGCAGTGATCTGGCCATTCATCACGCCCCCTGCACGTGGCCAGAGACCCTCCGACCTGAGCTTGGCTGCAGACCAGACCACTCTGTCCAGACACAGAGGGTGTGCTAAGTGTTTATCATTTACACAAACTGATGTAATGAAGAGGAAAATGTCAGGAGCATAACTTTAAAATCTCCTTTCCTGATTGTTTCCAAGTTTCCTGTGAGCAGTCTCACATGGGAATTTACATGTAGCAGATGGCATACATGTGATATTGCTTCATGGCTTTGGATGTTTATTAAAAGTTGGTCTGGGAAGCTGAGAATGGCATCAACTTCCTCTGACACATTTTTTGCCCAGACTGGGATCTTTGTGTTGTGAAAAAGTTAATAACAAGAAAAACAAACAAAAATCACACTGTGAGATAAACAACGCTACCCTTTTATAACATAGTATTACGTCATTATTAAGCTTCACTCACTTTAGATCTAAGTATGATATAACGAAACTCATAAATTTTTCTTACCAGTGAGATGTTAGTTGCCAAATCATTTCTGCATTTGGAGGGTTCAAATCCTGCAAAACCAAGATTACCTTGTCATAGTTACATCTTCCTAGTAGTCACTGCAATAAAAATAGATTAATAATTTAATCAAAGCCTGTTAACATTCTGTTTTATTTATGCCAGTGCACCACAGATGAAGAAGAGTAAAGGCATTAATGTTATTTTTGTTGCCCTTGACTTATTAGAGGAATTTTTCTTTTTGTGTAAAGAAGTTTATCTCAAAATAGTGAAATAATTCTATTTGCTTACATGGATCATCTGTATAAAAATATGTACTCTTCAGAAAGGAAAAAAAAGTTTTTTAAAATCCAGTCCTCAATATACTTTATTTTCTGTAATCATAGACGGTAGCAGCATTATGCTTTTTCACATAATGTGCTTAGTTTTCTTTCAGGCTTGTAAGAGGTATTTTTAGTTGTAGAAATCCTAGTGATCTTTTTCCAACAGTTGTAATTTCTTAGAAGAATTCATGACCTCTTGTTATTTAACTCTGAGAATGAAGAGGTTTCTGGGGCTTTTCCTTTCACTGTCAGAACAGTGAGACAAACTATGTAAAGACTTTGAAATAAGAGCCAAGTGAGTTTGGTTCAAAAGCTTTAAAATAGACTTCTTTCAAATTTATCCCATGTCTGGCTGAACTGTCCCAAGCATCTCAATTTTATAAATTATGTTTGTTTCATATTTATTTTTTTGTTGTCTAGAAATAATGTATTAGGCAGTTTAGTTAATATCCATAGTTCTTACATTTTATCTGTCAACGCTACAAGCTTCGATGGGAAAAATTAAATTTCTGTGCTTAGAAAACTGGCATCCAAACACTTGTTTACAAGCACCAGAGCTGATGCAGGGTTGCTATCTAGACACTCAGTTTTCTGCATTTGAGTTTGTGCCTTTGCTGCATCCTAAGTAGTTACAGGGAAAGTATTGGAGAACACCTCAGCCACCTTTTACATTTACGTCCTGTGAGCCTCCAAAACAGTTGAAGTAAAAGGGAGTTGGAAATAATCAGATTTAGTTGTGCAGTTGGTTGTCACCAACTGCCTGTGTTCCAGAGCAGAGACACACTGATTTAAAGCACGAGGAGCTCGAGGCTGAGCTTCCCCAGAAGCTGCCTGGAAAATAGCAGGCAATATACTGACACCAGTTACTGGTTTATTATACTGACTGGTCTTATCCCTGTCAAGCCATTTCCTCAGTGAAAGGCAATGGGAGTCCAGGCAGAGAAACTGCAAGCAAACAGTCCCCTCTGCTATCTGAACTGAATTCGGCTTGAAGAAAACTCTTTCCTCCCTCTCCCACTGTTAATCCCTCCCCCAAAGCAATTTAGTTTTTGTCCCTTTCTTCATCTATTTTAATAATCCTGGGGGAAATAGCTTGCATATCTTTCGTATTTTATCCGTTGTTTTCCTATATTGATTCAAAGTTTATGATCAGTCTTTACCTTTCCAACGAAATACTTATACTAAAATCCCAATTCAAGCCAGATTTTGTAAGAGAAAATATTCATATTTTTAGGTGTACTCATAAACACTCTCCTTGAGAACAGTACGCATTTGTGGCATCAGTTTGGCAACAGTCAGTGAAAAGTCACACAGTTAATACCACTCAATTCAGTACTGTTCGGTCTGTGAAAATTTCTTTTAAAAGTTCCTATTTTGTAGACTTGATACAGATAAAACAAAACCCAGATTTGTAAACACATAGCCTGCAGATCTCACTTTGTACATAGTCTTGTATGAGAATAATGTTGTTGTAACAGGAAAAGTATTTTAAAAACTCCCTTGGGATATTTTTATCTACAGAAGCAAAAAAGAAAAAACCAAAAAAATTCCGAATAGCCATTAAAATTTCCCAACATAGTAAGGGAAGAATACATTACCTGGTCAAGTTATGCTCAAAGCAGGCATCTGACAGACTGGCGACTTAAAACCATTCCAGACTTTTTCAGCACGAGGACTGCTGCTACTGCGCAGCGTTTCTGAAGGGAGCCCTGAAATGTGCCCTTAGCTCCACGTCCCACAGTTCACCACAGGAAAAGCGTGTTTTGCCAGAGCTTTCAAGCAGCTGGATGTTCTGGCTTATCATGGAATCTCAAGCTGCACATCCCCCTGCTGTTTGCACAACTCTGACATTCACACAATGCGTGAGGCTCGGGCTGGGGAATGCCACAGATGTAGCTAAAATGCTTTCTGCCTAACCCAGTCTCTCAAGGGATGGGAACGATCTCCTTCAAGCCTGAGACACTCCCGTGAAAGGCACTATAAGTAACAGTTCCCAATAAACCTCTCCTCACTTCCACCAAGGAAAAGAGAAAATAGCTGTACTTACGGAGCAGCAGTTCTTTGTTGTAGAAATAGAAATTGAGCTAATTTCTTCACTTTGTGGCAACCCTGAGTGCCTGCTGCAGGGCGGTGGTTATCTCTGCACATGCAGGGAGAAATAGTTCTAGGGTAGGGAGGAAATGCCGGTAAGAGGCTTGAATTTGCTTTTTCAGAAAATGAGTCATTCAGCTTCACTTCTGAGTGCTGCCTGTTTTCTAGTCATCGCTCAAAGGGACAAATTAAGGTTACATGCTGGCTAATGCTTACTTTCTTGATTTTATCTTATTTGAGTCCTCTTGCACTGAGTGTTTTGGCACAGCATGAGACATTACCCAACAGCAATCTTGCTTTACTAACAGAGACTTTTCGGCATTTTCGTATCTTATAAGAGAAGGGAGATGTTGTGAATTGGTGGTATCAATTGCAATTCTCAGGTTGGATTGCTAGTGGAGTACCTCTGAGGCAAGTTACAGCACCGTAGGTGATCCCTTCCCTGTTCCCTCCCACAATATTGGCATGCTGGAGTGGTTAAGCCAAAATGTGCAGAAGAAGTGCTGTGTCTGGTTTTACTTCTCTCAGTGTCTGCTTTCTGATCCCCACATGCGTTACAGAATCCCAATATGTACCTCTATAGTTCCCATTCCCCTCATTGAGCCTTTAGCCCTTCAAGGATTCATTAAGGTCAATAGGATTTCTTGTTGTCTGATGCCCTCTACTGCTGCATTTTTTCTAAAAAGAAACACCTTCTGAGCTGCTTCTGAATTTTTCTGTCCAATGAATCCCTGCAAAGCCTCTTTTGCGGCTGGGGCCATCTCATATCCGTGTTGTGTTTTTTTCCAGGACTTCTTGCAAATTCTACAGAGTTTGTCACAGAGAACCGCAAACCGTAACTGCTATGTTATTTACTAGATTTAGAATACAGCAGAAAATTGAATGCATGTCTGCAGTTATACTGCAGGAATTTGCCTTTCTTGTCTTTTACACAGCCCTCTTTAAACACAGAGAGAGCCAGACCAGTTTGCTGCTCTATGTAGCACTTGTTGAAGTCTGGCTGCTAGGAATTGCCACCTGGGCACACCAATGATGTAATGAAGTTAAAGGAGGGAGGGTTGTGCTTGTGGTCTAAAGACTTTCAGAGCGACAACTTGTGCCCATTTTGGTGTTTGATCTTTGAAGGAGGGAAAGGTGAATGCCCTGTCACTGGGCCACTTAAAGATGACATTTTTAAAAGGTCTAGGCAAAGCTAATTCTGTTCCCAACCATTGCACTGAATTTGCACTAGCTGGTTTTCTGTGGGGAAATCTTTAGAAAGTCTGTATTTTTTTCAGAATGTGGAATGAATGTAGAATTTTGCAGAAGCCTTGCATACTCCTGTCTTTTTACCCTCATTTTCTTTACTGAGTACTGGAGGCAGTGACACTCCACGACCCTGTTGAAGTGCTTCAACATTTAAGAGCTGAAGGCCCGAGTTAGTTGGGTTTGATGTAGGATATGATGATTAAGGGGCTCCCTCTAGCGACTAGTTCCTTGTATTTGTTTCAGAGTGCAGTGGATCCACACTCCACCTTTCTAAAAGTCATTGCACGATGATGTTACGGTGTTATTTCTTGGAACTCTGACTTACACTAGGTCTTCAAGGCCTGGATGCCCAGGAGCAGTTGCAGAGCCTTACCTGTCGGCCTGGAACACACAGTACAGGTTTGCAACACCGGGAAGAAGCCTGGTTCAAGTATTCCAGGACTGCTCTGCAACGTGAGCCAAACTGCAGGAGGTGGGGGTGAGTGGGAGAGGTGCTTCAAAAGTGCTCTCCTGGTCTGGGGTAAAGCAGTAATTCAGATGCGCCAATTCCTGTCTAAGGCTGGACTTATCTAATAGCTGGTAAGTAATGCAACTAATATACTTAGAAGGCTGTAATGCAATTAATTGTCCACATGGTTTCCAATAGGAGACATAAATCCAGTGCTGTTTTCTCCTTCACCACAGAATGGGTTCATATCACCTGGCTTTCACTACCAAAAAATTAACTGTTCACACCTAAGCCTGCCATCCAGACTCTATGATCAATGGTGAAAGATAGTCACATTGAGGGCAGTCCAGTTGTCCTATAATGCTATTCTAGGATGAGATGAAACATCCTTTGAAGGTTCCAGTCTATCTTTAATGCCTCTACAGAGAGAATTTGTATGGCTCTGTATTCAAACTAGATTGAAATTGGTTAAAGTGATACAAAACCATATTTTTAGTCATTCTACTAAGAGAGCAAACAAATGAATACTACCATACAAAAAATTATGAAAACTGTTTTTATTACAGCATTTTCAATATTGTTCTGAAAGGTAAATCTGTATTTTTTAAGTTTAAGGAAAAACACCTCATATGAATTAAACAATCCTACTATTAGAACAATGCAGATGCATTTAATTTAATTTCATTTCTAAAACCTTATTATACTATAGTATAATAATAGTATACTATATATACTTCTTATTCTCTTGGGATTGAAGCTATTAAAAGTGAAGTATTTAGTTAGATTTTCAACTGGAATGGAAAAAGCATAACTTAAAATATCAAAAGAGGAGGAAGATGTACTCTGTATTGCATTCTTGGTGTGTGTTTCTCAAGACATCCAACTGCAAGGCATAAAAAGGCAGTGACACATACATGTTATGGGAGATCAAGGGAGTCCCAGAAAGCCCCATGTGAGTACTTTGAGAAACCTCACTGGTTTTTTCTGCAGCACTGGTGAGGCCTCACCTCAAATCCTGTGTTTAGTTTTGGGCTCCTCATTGTGGGGTTACAAGAGTAGGCTGTAGGCAGCCTTGGCCTCATGGCTTGCGGCTGTGTCCCTGGGAGGAGGGAAGGCCAGCATTGAATGCAGGTGTGGTGATTCCTACAACAAGAAGCACATGAGTAGCCCAAGGGATGATGGGTATAAAGGGCTGTGCTGCAGGATCACAGAGCAGCAGATACTGAGCTGAGCTGGAGCTGACTGGGTGGCTGCCGAGCTGGTGCCTGTGGATGTCTGCCACTGCTTGCTGATGCCTGCGGATGCCAGCTCGTGCCTGCTGATGCCTGCCTCTGCCTGCCACCCTGCTCTATGCTGGACCTTTTTGGACGCTGATATCTGGTGCCTGTGTTTGTATGTATCGCGGCGATAACTGGCTGAGCCTTAGAAGCTC
>VWZT01016595.1:259897-302153 GCA_013397055.1 Pachycephala philippinensis | reverse complement strand
GGTGTAAGGCAATATCTGGAACTGTGTTGTCCTGGTGTACTGAGACACCTCATGACAGGAGAGACATTGAGGTGCTGGAGCATGTCCAGAGAAGGGCAACAAAGCTGGTGGTGGATCTGGAGCAAAGTCTGATGAGGAGCAGCTGAGGAGCTTGGGTTGTTTAGTCTGAACAAAAGGAGGCTCAGGGAAGACCTTATTGCTCTTTACAACTACCTGACAGGAGGCTGTAGCAAGGCAGGAGTACCTGGTCTTCTCCCAGGTACAAAGCTAAGTAATCAGGGAAATTGTTGAAAATGCTTCAAGTTGTGCCAGGGGTGGTTTAAATTTAATATAATGAAATTTTCTTCTTTGCAAGGATTGTCAAGCATNCTGATGAGGAGCAGCTGAGGAGCTTGGGTTGTTTAGTCTGAACAAAAGGAGGCTCAGGGAAGACCTTATTGCTCTTTACAACTACCTGACAGGAGGCTGTAGCAAGGCAGGAGTACCTGGTCTTCTCCCAGGTACAAAGCTAAGTAATCAGGGAAATTGTTGAAAATGCTTCAAGTTGTGCCAGGGGTGGTTTAAATTTAATATAATGAAATTTTCTTCTTTGCAAGGATTGTCAAGCATCAAACAGGCTGCCCAGGGAAATGGTTGAGTCACCATCCCTGGAGGTATTTAAAAGATATGTAGATGTGACACTTGGGGACATGGTTTAGTGGTGGACTTGGCAGGCTGGGTTAATGGTTAGACTCAGATGATCTTAGAGGTCTTTTCCAGCCTAAATGATCATGTGATTCTATAGCTGAGTGAGAATGTGTGGGTACGAATCTAAACAAAATAACAAAAATAGTTACAGTGAAAAGGGTTTCTAGAATTTACATGAAACAGACTTGACTGGGAAATACTCTTCCTCTGATGTTTTACTATCCAAAGACAAGGAGATCAGTTTTGGGAGAAACAAAGCCCATCACAAGTGCAACATACTTAAGAAATTATGATTCCCAATGGTAAAAAAACATGTGTCTACTACCAGATATGAGTTGTTTCTCATCTACATAATGTAAACATTCTCTCTCAATTTTTTCTCTGTTAGCCACTGGTAGTTGTACCAGTACAAGCATTTGGGGATTGAGAGATCTGTGAAGTTCCTTGAAATAAACATTTTTTCTGAATTGTACTTCAGTTGAATGAATAAATTGTAGGAAAGGTTTCTATTATAATGTTGAAAGATGAAGCAACTCATACCAAAAATATCTTAACGCCTCATGACCTGCAACTGAGAGAGGGTCAGAATCACCACAGCAAATGAGGTGTGCTCTCTCAGGTGAGCAAATCACCTGAGACAGACACAGGTAGGCACAGCAGAGTGAGGTCAGTAGCAGCAGTAAACATTAAGTTTTCTCATCACCATTATCATAAATTTGGGAACTATCAAACAGGATTTTGTCACTTATCTACATCATTGTTTTTGGAATTCAAATAAGATTGAGTTTCACCATCCCAACCTCTGTCCTCGCTTGCACAGCTAAATCTTTCCTTCAGCTGTGGGGTCTGTCTTGCACTTGCCCTGCAGAGCAGGAGTGATGAGAGAGGAGACCTGAGGCACACATTTGATTCCCTCCCAGGCTCAGGACAGTGCTCGACTCCAGGTGCCCTGCTTCTTCAACAAGTGCACTAACTACCAGGCTGTTATCTGTAATAAGGTCAGGACACCACTTCCTTCTCTTGTGGCCAAGTTTTGGAATGAAACTGTCATGCTCTGGGCTTTCATCAGTAGTGGTGACTAGTCCATGAACGTCAAACAGGTTTCAGCTTGAGATAAGTACTGAGATATGCAATTTAGCTGCCCTGGGGTATATGTGTTGGCAGAACACTTGACATGAAGATTTACCCAGAGACATTCAAAAGCTACTGTTTAGGCTGCCGAAATAGCTGTGTGAAGTTAGGATGAATTGTGTACTGGGACTGAAGTGACTTGCATTTCATCTGAATCATGCTTTTCATGGTTTTCAGTACCTTGGTAACATGTTCAGTTTTCATGGTGCTTGTGGACCTCTCTACCCAGGAGCTCACTAAAAGTGTTTTTTGGGCTAGCACATACAGTTCAGAGAGTGCAGAAGAAACTCCTAACGGCCAGTGAAGAGGCACTGAGTCTGCTCCCAGGGAAGCTTTTGTTGCTGGGTGAATTAGTAGTGGAAGTTAGATCAGAGTCTGTCGGTTGAATAAATGCATGACAGCCCATCTGAGTGGAATGCAGCTGGGCTCAATTTGGCAGGAGAAAGGATTTTGTAACAGGATTAAGGAGAAGGTTCTGCCTTTCTATAGCCGGGGCAAGTAGACAGACACAGGCAGAACTCACCACTGCCACAGCTGAGGATACCCCCAAGCTGTACCTGAGACCTGAACCTTCCTTGCTGAGCAGAAGGAAAGGCCCTATTTGTCTGCAAAGTCAAAGTAAAGCAGTATTATAACTATCCATGCATATCTGAAATGACTGGGGTTTTTGATTTTGTCCAGCATGAGAAAAAATAAATTAATAAAATTAAATAAAAACAAAAATGGAGAGAGAGAAAAAGAGAGAAACTATTGGACCTGTTGAGTTGGTCCAATATTTAAAAGTAATTGAGAGATTCAAATAAATTAATTTTCCTATGTAAACTATTGTACGAGTAGGTGAGAGTGCTCACATGCCTCCCCTCTTTGCAAAACATCCTGGCTAATGTCAGCTGGTACAGCCTGTCCCTACAGCAGAGCTGCTCCATCCCTCTAACCATCTTGGTGTCTCTCCTCTATACTCACACCAACAGCTCAATGTCCTTCCCGTGCTGGGACCCCAGAGCTGGGTGCAGCACTGCAGGTGGGGTCTCACCAGAGCACAGTAGAGAGGCAGAATCCCCTCCCTTGCCCTGCTGCCCATGCTGCTTTGGATGCAGCCCAGGGTACAGTTGGATTTCTGGGCTGCAAGTGCACATTGACGGGCCAAGTCCAGCCTCTCACCCACCGCCACTCCCAAGTCCTCTTCAGCCAGGCTGCTCTTGAGCTGTTTATCCCCTTAAATGCCAAGTTACAAACCATGCCATGAAAACTATCCTCTTTCATTTGTTTTTATATGACACTATCTGCTTATTCTAAATTTGGATAGCTACATTGTGTGAGGTGTTAACTTGAGTGTCTTTTAGTCGCAAAGAAAAAAAAAGGTAATTTTCAGAATGATTCACCTCACCCATTAATAACTTACATAAATAAAAGTCAAACTGACACAGAAGTTCCTGTTTCTCCCCAAGGGCTACAGTGGGGTACCAGATTGTTACCTCAAAACATGGAGATATCCTCATGGCAGATGCTGATGACTTCATTAAGTCAGAAGAACCTTGTCCTGAGTGTTTAAAGAAAGTCAATGTGATCTCCTATATTTATAACCAGCAGGGTAAGAAAATGGAACAATAAGGCACTGTCTAGCCACAATGGTGCATGATGTTGCCATTCTGCCTGGCTCTTCTGAACAGACCAGAAGTTTGTGCATCCCAGGGGATCAGTTTTAGTACAATTCCTTTGTGAAGAGAGCTAATGAATATATGTAAGCAATCACCATCCCCAAAGAAGCAAATATTTGAGCAGACTGAAACAACATATCAGCTCTAAAGCTGTGAATTAGAGAGTAGGATCAAAGTAATGGGGCTTGCATTATTCCCAGTTTAACAGAAAAGAGGTTTTCAGCTAATAAGAAATGTGTATTAGAAACTAATGAAAATGTGAAGATAGCTACAGGCATGCAAGTAATGCCTTCAAAGAGGTAAGATACTTATAGCAATACAAGTACTGCTTTTTCTTCTTGTTTCTATGCTCTTAAATCAAGGTTAGGAAATGGACTTACTGAAAATTTCTCAAAGCATCAGCTTCTAAATTATAGAAAAAATATTCTTCTTTCTACCCTTGTTTTTCAGCCTGGTTAACAAGAAAAACAATACAAAGTATTTGGCTATTCAGAGGCTGGAGACGGATCCATTCATGCTGGGAAGGTGTGGGTGAATAAATTGTAATTTCTCATACCAGGGTGAGCTTATGTATACATTGAGAGTGTGTAGACTCAGGTACGCGAATAGAGGGAAGTGAGAATTAATAACAAGGTGGGCCTAATCTGTATTAGAATAGTGACCAAAATTCTTAAAATGTTAAAACCTGCAGTTTTTCTAACATTGGACCTAGGAGGTAAAACCCATTTCTGTGCTCGTCAAAATTACTAGTTTTCTCCAGGCTTTGTGTGTCAACTGTGCTCACTTTCAAATTCTTCCTCGCAACTAAGTACTGGATTTCGAGAAATGAACCAGAAATATTTCTCTTTCCTTAGACAAACCAAAGAAAGTTCAAGGAAGCAGTTTTGTTGCGGGTTTTTTGTTTATTTTGTTTTTTTGGTTTTTTTCCCCACAAAAGCAAATGCAGTGCATTAGAGACAGCTTTGTCTCTGTTAATTAGAGCCCTGGGCAATCACAAACCATATGAAGTTTAACAGAGACAAGTTCCAGACTCTGCACCCGAGATGGGGCAGCCCTGGTTGTGTGTACAGACCAGGCAATGATACACTGGGGAGTAGCACTGCAGATGGGGCCTGGGGGTCTGGTCGATGGCAAGTTGAACATGAGTCCCCAGTGTGCCCTGGCCAAGAGGGCCAACCCTGTCCTGGGGGGATAAGGCACAGCATCACCAACCAGGCAAGGGAGGGGATTGTCCCACCAGTGCAGACTCACCTTGAATATTGTGTGCAGTTTTGATCATGGCGATGTAAAAAGACATCGAGCTGTTGGAGAGTGTCCAAAGGAGGGCTACGAGGATGGTGAAGGGCCTTGATAGGAAGCTATATGACCATCAGCTGAGATCACTTGGTCTGTTCAGCCTGGAGAAGAGGAGACTGAGGGGCGACCTCACAGCAGTCTGCAGCTTCCTCATGAGAGGACGAGAGGCAAGAACCTATCTCTTCCCTCAGGTGCCCAGTGATGGGACCCGAGGCAATGGCCTGAAGTTGTTTCAGATGAGATTTAGGTTGAAAATTAGGGAAAGATTTTCCACCCAGAGGATGAGATTGGGCACAGGAACAGGCTCCCCAGGAACGTGGTCACAGCACCAGCCTGACAGATTTCAAGGAACATTTGGACAATGTTCTCAGGCACATGGTGTGATTCTTGGGGCTGTCCTGAGCAGGGACAGGAGTTGGATATTGGTGATATTTGTAAGTCCCTTCAAACTCAGGATATTCTATGATTCTGTGATTATTCATAAAACTAATTCAGAATTAATCATAGAATCTGGCAGAAAAGCTTACTTCACTGGCACTGGTGCTCCAGAAGCTTTTTGTTTTTTCCTTTTTCCTTTCTATTTTTCTCATTTTGTTTTGCTCATTTTCCACTTGCAGTGTCAGAAAATGATACACTGGGTTTAAAGGAGAGAGGAATTTTTATTAGCGGCTCGTTCTGTGCTGAGATTGGAAGCAACGCGAGCTGCGGCTCGGTGTGTGCACTGCTGCCCTCCGATGGGGACAGACCGCCAGTACCGATGGTCTGTAGGAGAGTCGAGACACCAGCTCTCGGGGAGTGATGATGACTGTGTGAGTTTATCAAAAAAACCAAAAAAAGCCCAAAAAACTAACAATGGAGATGGTAAAATTATCTGCTTTGTTTTTTTCCCCCCCTTTTTTTGGCATGTTCTGAGTCTAATAGTGATGAATGAAAAAGTACAGAGACTAATAAAGCTGGACAAAGGGATTCTGGGTAGAAGAAGTAAAGAAAGAAAGAAAATAAGTGATGGAAAAGTAGCGGACTATGTGCTTGTCCTGTTTCCACTGCTCACTGCATCCACTGATGGTGGAAGATGTATTTCTGGCAGCCTAAGTGGTAGGAAAGTGTACCATCATCATTTCACAGACAAAGAATGTCAGACTCAACCTCATTTCTCATCAGCCTGCTCTGCTGGTTTGTATCAGCCCTGACTCACTTCCAGTGTAGCAACCCAACAGAGCATCATCAGTATGATTTTACGGGTTGAGCACTGGTAATTTTGGCTGGTATTTGCAACTGATAATTGAATAGAGACGTAAGTAAGACCCATCATGAACTTCCTCTCAAAAAAATTACCAGCTGCGATTAAATGCCAGACTAACACAGGACTGAAAGGTTGCATGGAGCAATGGAGTGAGTGGGAGAAGACAGGCAGCAGCAGCAGCACCATGACAGTCTTGCTGTTGTCTCAGCTTTACACACGCCTCCCACACAGCCACATCTCAGTTACCTCTCCCACATTGCATCAGATGTGCACTTCACTCCATCCACTCACTTTACTCTTATTGTCCCCTTCCTGGGCTGGTGGGGAGATGGAAAATCTACTCTTTGAAGGAAAAAAAAATCAACAGTGATTATTGCAAAACAGACTCATTTAGCTTTTCAAATCCCTTTCAAGTCCCTTGTGCCTTTCCCATTCCGAAGACAAACAAAGCTAGGTAAGAAATCCTGAGACAGCAGTTTGCCACCAGACAGTGCTGTCCTCTCACAAAAATTCTCCCCTTACTCTTCCCCCTTTAAAAATGCTAGATTTGCTCTTCAGCGGTGTCAGGAATTATGAAGTGGCTGTTTTATAGTTCCCTTAATGTCAAGACAAGCACTTTCTAAGCACAGGTAGAATGATCACCAACCCTTCCACAGCTACATGAAGTAGTTTCTCTGAGGTTTGTGGGCAGTGGAGCTTCCCTTTTAATGGAGGAAATAGAAGAAGGCCCCTGGATATCCTGTCTCTAACCTCCACCAAATGTTCCAATGCAAAGTTAAATGCTCATAGTGAAGATGGGCCAAAATTTTCTTTGTAATCTCAGTCCTACTACCTGTACCAGAAGTTACTTTATATACTGTCACATCTCCCTTCCCATTAAGACCCCTATCACATTCAATGCACACAATGTCCAGTACCCAAGCAATGATTTAAGAACTTTTCCTCACGCTTTTTCCAAGGCACACCTCTTGGCTGACTGCACACTTCTAACTGTGCTTGCCTCCGGATCAGAATTTATTTCCCCTGGGGCTTTTTGAGAATATTTGTTGCTATAGTATTTCCACAGCAGAATTCTAGCAGAAATACACAGCCCTCCATGTATTCAAAGCATGTTCCTGCTAATTTCAGTTACAGCTGTGTGTTTCAACACTTCTGCAAATGAGACCACAGGGGCATCAGTCAGTCAGACAGAGAATGAGGAACATTCACTCAGTGACCACCTGTGAAAAACCTTGTTTGAGGAACTCTGCAGCAAAGGCTAGGGCAGTCTGGAAATTTTCAGACAAAACAGAGCTTTGTCAAAACCACAGTTTGTGGAGGCCAGCGTGTTCTCCTTAAAATATTTTAGACTGAACAAACTTATGAAACTGAAAATGATGTCTGGGGGGAACTCAGCTTAACTTCCAAATGGGCTGTTGGCTGCTGAGCCAGGCAAATTGAAAGTGGAAGTCTCCAGATTCAAAGGAGCTCATCAAGACTCCTCCCTAGGCCAAGAAGTTCTGGAAGCTCCTGAGCAATGTCAGGAAGGAGAACTCACATACATGTTGTGATTCAGGACTTCCTGCAGCCTTTGGAATAACTAACATTCATCAGGATTAGAGATAGGATCTGTAGATTTGCCAAAAATTTTTTGTAGAAATGGTTTTAAGTCAAAACTGAAACAACTCTAGCCTTAAAAGAAGAATGAAAATCAACATCTGTGGAAAGTAAACATGACTTTTCAGCCAGCTCTCACTGACAGAAAGGGAATACAATTCTGATTTAAACAGGACATTGTAATGTCTCTTCTTGCATGTTCTGCCTCATTTACTACTTCCTTTCAATATTTCTGAAATATATTTCTGGCCTTCAGCTTAAAACACTTTCCATCAATATCCCATTTTCCAGAGGATGAAGTATCTTCCTTCTGTCCACTGAGTGAACTGGGGGGGAGGTGGGGGGCAGTGGAAAAAGAGAATTCAAAGGGAACTTGCAAGAGAGTGAATGAAGATTATTACTTGGCCACATGGTTTGATTCAATTTACACCCTTAGGTTTGAGGTCATGCAGTACCTGATGACTACTAGCAGCTTGCTGTGCTTAACTGGAAGCTGCCCTGCTCAGTACATAAATGTTTGCTGATCCTGTTGAAGCACACACTGAGGAACCTGTGTTTCATTTGCACTCAGGAAATGAACATGCTTCCTTCCCCAGCATGACCCTTCCTGACCCACCAGTTTCAGTCCTTTCTCTGCCCCTCACACCTCCTGCTTTCTTATCAGAGAATCAGCCAGGGGAAAGGGATCATTTAGAAGGCCTGTAATTCATCCTGCTCAAAGGATCAACACTGAATTCAGACTATGTTGCTCAGGGATTTATCCAAAAAAGTGTTGGAAATCTGTGAACAGCCTGCTGCAGTGGCTGACTGCATTCCCCACAGTATGACTCTTCACTCCCTTCCTGCTGGCTCCTGCAGCCGTCATCTTTGCCTGTTGTTTGTCTGGCAATCTCTTCATAACCTGCTAACTCCCAAAGATGGTGTAGACCAAACGTCCAAGCTGGAAGGTGCCAGCTTACCCAAACAGTTTTGGAAGTGGCTGCAGCAGCAGCTGGATTGCTGAGGCTTTCATGCTTCACAGTGTGACACAGAGGACACCTGTGCCATGGCAGATGAGGAAGAACAAGAGCTCTCCCCAGCAGCTTTGTTTTGCTCATAGATGCATGAGTTATGAGTTGTGAGCTATGGATAAGAGAGCTTGTGTATTAAAAACCTCATTACTTAGACAATCAATTACTGAATTTAGTGAATTCACACGATAGTCTGTACAAAGGGAATTGAACCCTTGTTTGTCAAGTTTGTTTTCTTTCCCACTTAGCTCATAAGATGAAGTTTAATTTACAGAGGATATTGACCTGCAAATTTGAGAGATCCAAATGGGCCACCACTGTAGCCCTCTCAAAAGGTAGATTTCTGTTTTCTTGACAACCTCCTAATTGTATTTGAAGGCTATTATTAGGATCCCCCTAACCTCTTCTCCAGGATCCATGGAGACAAATCCATGTACCTCAGCCCCTCCTCATATGGCAGGAATGTGCTCCATCCTGACCATCCCCAAAAAAAGGGGAATGACCCCTTCCTTTAATCTACTGGTGACACTCCTACTGATACAGAGCAGTAAGATGTTAGCCTTTGTGTCTGACAGGGCCTCACTGCAGACTTGGGTTTGGCTTGCCTTTCCCCAGGAACCTCTGGCCTTTTTCCACAAAGCTGCTGTCTTGGCCTAACCTCACCTCATTCTCAGGCTTGTCACAGCTAGTCCATGTCATGCTGTCACATTTCTCCCCACCTCACAAGCAACGTATCCTAGCTAGGGTCTCTCCTGTTCTGCAGTCCAGCTCCAAGTCTGGTTTGTTTTCCCCATCACTGCTGAGACCTATGTAACCTGCAAACTCCATGAGAGTCTTTCTACATCAAATATTTAGCTTCCCTCTTCCCTGTATTTGCACCAATTTCCTTCTCACTGCTGTTTGGACTGACCTTGAAAAGCAAGTTTAGGCCTTATTGGTGTAATCCAGACACAAAACTGCCAGGAACATTTTCCTCTTCTTTTTGAAAGTTCCATAGAGATAGAATATGCTTAACATGAGAAAGCATAGAATATTCTTCAAAAGCATATGCCTTGTCAAAGTATGAGTTTAGAAGAAAGAGAGGAAGGAAGAACAAAAACCCTGCTTAAAACAAAGAAAAACCCACATTACACACATTTCTTCTTTCAAAGCAAAGTCTCTAGACTTTGGAAGAAAAAGTAGCCAAATTGTTAAAATCCAAAGAACGCATTTTTCCTAACCTCATCTTTAAAAGAGTAGAACTTTGAGGGCTAAAGTTATCCAAGAGAATTCAGCCTAAGACATAAACCAGCAATACAGAAAATGTCAGCTCCAGGAGTATAAGCCTGGCAAAACTATGGGACCACTGAAATGGAAGTCTTAAAATGGCAAACGTTGAGCAATTTGAGAAACAGTCAGATGTAGGAGAGTCATGTAATGACTTTACTCTGTATGTTGGCAGGGTGTGTGACTGCACATTATATAAAAGAGATGAGACACAAGTTACATTAAATACCTTACATTCAAAGCAGCTATATATCTGCCAACTGCGCATTATTAAAAAGGAAAGAATGATACAACTTCACACTTTCTGTTAAAATGTACTGGAAAGAAAAAGTCCCTTATGTTGCCACACTGCTGCTAAACACCACATGCAAAAGAACCAGAGTATTCACACAGTGTGTTGCATTTGCAGAAACCTGTCTTAAATGCCAGATATCCTTGATAAAAATGTAAAATATTGTATGAACCAATTAGATACTAATTATTACTCATCACACTTATTTAAATAATATCTCCCAAAAGCAGAATGCTTTACTAACTCCCACTCACTGAAGCATAAGTGTGATGCTGGTCTGGATGCACTTTGCTACCTTCTGTATCACAAGATTGTTAGCAGAATGATCAGGGATGAAGTATTCTCCTTTTCTTTATGCTTTGATCAGAAAATGCTGATCTGTTAAAACTCAGCTTTGTGCAGAAGCAGGTTAATTTTGAGAAGACAAGTTTTCTCATCAAGCCAGTAAAAAGCTAATCTGACAGCAACAAAACTGCCAGATTTGTCAGTAGAAATATCTGAACAGTCTCAACTTGCACTCTGCACACGTGGGAGTTCTCGTGGTTCACAGAAACATGGCTCAAGTTTTTTGTGAAGAAACTAGAGGTTCAGTTTCATCCTTCTAAGGAAGAGAACACCTTTAAAATTCTTTATTTCAGAAGACAAAAGTTTTCCTCCAAGCCAGACCATTTCCAAACTTCTGCACTTTACACATTTGTCAGCAGCAGAAGGAAGAAATGCATCCAGGGAGATGGCTTAAGCTAAGCACACACAAACCCAACAAAACCACTGGGGAAGCTTACACAATAAAAGTTAAATTTGCAAGTTTAGCTACCAAGTCTCTGGGAAAGCAACAGTAACAACATAATTTTTTCTATCATTAAACAATGCTAAAATCAACAAACTTCTGATCAGAGATTCTGGGCATCATTAATGTATGTCACTAATAACAGACAACTCGCTGCATGCTAACAGTTGTTTTACCTACATGCAGCGTTACACAGCCTTGGTTAAACTGAGGGCTCCTGTACAGGATTTCAAATGTCTTTTTGGCAAACTCAACACATCAAAGTTTAATAATAACAATAAAAAAGACAAAAAATAAAAAAAAAGAAAAAATCAAAAAAGAGCAGCTGCAGCTTCAGCTCCACAACACAGAAATAAAGACATTTTAAGAAAGGAGGACTTGCAGGTATTTTGAAACTGTAGGTAAGCCTCATAAAAATCCCAGTGTAAAAATCCAATACACAAATGCTTATTGCTGAACTGTCTTGCCCAGAAGAAGATGAAGCCCAGAGAAGATGAATTAATTGTTTCATTAGTTTACCATGCTCTATAATCCCGAACTCCAAATCTCTTTTATTTATTGTCTACCACCATAAGAAATCAATCAAATCACAATTCATAAAAACAGACAAGGAGACTGCAACATACAGAGCATCTTTTCTTTACTAAGTGAGCTTATATAACACAATCCTCAGGTCCTAAAAAATATTTTCAAATTAAGTACAATTCATTACTTGGGGTTTTACTTTTTATCTATTCCAATAGCACTTTAATGCTTCTTAAAGATCAGGGGAAAAAGTACAATAGCTCCTTTGACCATACAATATTTGGGGTAAAAAAAGGCATAAATACTATCTACTGAACAAAGCAGCCAGACAAAAGAAAAGGAAAAAGGACATCAGTTTATTCTTTCTACAGATCTGAATATATTTGTAAAACAGAATTAAGCACTATATTCAAAACTGCAGAAAAAGCCTCTGAGATACAAGTGTATTTTCTTAGTTGCATGGCTGGTCCTTGATCTATTGGAATTTTTTTTTTTACTATATTGCATAGAATGGATCATAGCAAGAAGCAAGGGAAATACAAAAAATACGTATGAAGTAATATTTCCATTGGATAAACTGTTCAAAAGAAGATAAAATTCTATGCCCAAATGCCCAAGATATATGTCTGTGTACATACTTTCAAATATATACAGATACACCTATGTACTGTATATATATACACATCTATATATGACTGCAGAAATTATGGAGCCAGAAATCCAATTACAACCATTGTATTGTGTCTAATTTCACTGTGTTTCTTCCTGTGCCAGCCTTGTTTACACAGAATTCTACACATATTCCTTAACAAGTAACAATGCTTTGAAGATTGAGCTGTTGAAGCATTTTACATGTCCTTTTTCCAATAAAATTAATTCTAATTAGTTAATGCTAACAGATTTTAGTAATTTATTCATTTTTTTGTTCACAGGGAAGAAACAAGACAGTGGCTACTATTCTGTATATTTGTTTTCATTATCCCAGACATTTAGAATTTTTCTGTCCCCAGTATCCTTGGGGAAAGAAAAAAAAAACCCAAAACTCAGAACCCACCTAACAATTTCATTTTGTGGTGACAAATCTACTGTTTGATGTTTCTTCCCCACACTTTATATATCAAATACTTTCTTGATGGAATAATGCAAATCTAAGATACACTTTTATTTTAGATTTCCTTTTCAATCATGGATAACAATTCTATAGTCTGTGGTCCTGGTCATGCTGTTATTTTTGGTCAACTCCTTCTTTGATTTACCATATGGACAACAAATTGTTTCAAAGCCAAAACCTCATTGCTTTACAGTTGTTATCTAGAGTCTCCCATTGTCTAAAATAAATTGGCTTTCTGGTAATCACACAGTGGTTTTAGCACAAGCATATCTGGTATGTTTCCTGTTTTGGGTTTGCTTATTAAAGTGAAGAAAATTTTTAGAAGTCTGTGGTGAATTGGGAGAGGTTGAATTGGCAGCTTTATTACAATTCAATATTTTTTCTGACAAAGGCATAGGTAGAGAAGAAAATGGCATTAAGCATTATAACAGAAATGAAGGGCTTCAGAGGAGCCTTACTGCACCAAAAAAAGTACCATCTCCATCCAAGGATATTTTAGCCCTTCTCCGTGGTATTGTAAGTTGAAGTTCATCCCCTTCTTCTAATTTTGCAATGCCTGGCAAAAGATTTGGAATATTTTTAAGTTAATATACCAAATACAGAATTTTATAAATGGTATTCAAAAGTCATTATGTGTCATCTTGCAAACGGAAGCATGGCTTGTTACTTGTGATGAGTGCTTTTATCTTTAGGCATAGTCTTAGAGTTTACAGCCTATCCAAAGCTGGAACTTAACATCTTCTGTGAAACTGGACTTAATTTCCACACTGCACTCAGCATAACACAGTTCACTTAAGCAAACCCTGCAAAAATTTCTAACAGTGGTGTACCCAGGTTCCTCATGTTATGGTGAGGAGACAGTCAAAGTCAGCACTGAGTATTACTGGCCCTAGACCACTCCATTCCCACACTTCTGGAGGAGGTCTTGTGAGCTTTACCAACCTAATGAATTTACCACATCAGCTGATGCAGTGCAACTGCAGAGCACAGAAGTCTGCTTCCTGCCAGCTGCACCTCAGCTGTTATGTAACCAAGAGCATCTCGCCTTCGAGCTGCAGCCGCTGAGCTGAGAATGCATCTAACATCTGCTGTGACACATGCTCAACAGCATGAGAGAGAGCAGTCAGAACTGCTTTTCCAGGTGAAAACAGAACAGTGGGAATTTGGGAAGCAGGAATCATGAAGTGGCAAGATAGAGATCCTAGTTAAGAAAGGGGAGCAGTAATACAAGGGTAAACTCAGCATATACGTGAAATTGAAGGTGGTTATGTTGCTAGAATGTGTGGCTGAGGAGCCAGAAAATTAAAGGAAATGTTTGAATAGCTTCAATTGCCAGGACAAAGTATGTAGTTAGTTAGTTAGTTAGTTGGAATTTATTTTTATTTGGAAAAAAATTAGTTTCCCATTAGTTTCATGCCATTACTTGCCAACAACTCCATCAGTCACTGTCACCCACTTTTTCATAACGCATTGAAAAAAAAGATCTTGATGGAAAATAATCAAAGAGAAAACTCTCAAATCCATCATTAAGGTGAAAAGACAGACAAGTAAGAGATGATAAATGAGGTTTTATAGGCCTTGACACTAATTCCCTAAATGCTACTGCAGGAATTTACACATATATTGAGCATTGAGCCTGCTGGACTTGCATTAAGTATTTTAATTGTTCTTGCTTGTGGTGTTTCTAATTTGTGCAGTCATAAAGAGCACCTTATAGGAATTAACTGTTTTTCATCTAACCAAAGACTAAAAATGCAGTAGCCTTAATAAGGAGTAGAAATGCAAGTAAGGTAAGGAAGTATTGGATGGCTAAAATTCATATGTGACATTTCAAAGGAAAATATAGCTCTTTAATATTTTCTTGGGATAACTAAATGTGGAATTCAACTCCTAAGTTAAACTGAGTTCTTCAAGGACAGTATATACTCCTCTGCCTCAGGCATCTAACTGAAAGCACCAAAATGTCTAACCATTTTACAGAGTCAATGAAGAGAGCAAAGTTGTTCAGATCACAAAGTTAGATGCATAATCTCCAATTATTGATACTTTATCTAAAACTGTATTTTCTGAAAGTATTCTGTAGTTTTGCACTTAGCCAGATCCATGAATGCAGACCCTGTTCTTTATGACTGCTACAATACAATTGCCCAACATTACAGAGTCTATTTGATACGGCTTATTTGGAAACAAAGAAAAGGAAAATGCAGATATTTACCAGCAGTATAGCAAGAATTATTTGGATAAGACTGTGGCATATTTTGGATGCAGCGAAACAATGTCACCAAGCTGAGATCATCACCAAACACATGAGCCTTCTTCCTCTGTATTAGGTGTCCCATAGCAAATGTTGTATCTGTGTATAAAACCTACAGAAAGAAGAGATGAAAGCTTCAAACTTGATGCATGGAGGCATTAAAAAATCCTTACAAAAGTCAGATACTGAAGTGAATTGAGCTTTCTCACCTGGCCATATATGAAAAAATAACCTGTTTCTTTGATCACTATTTTATTTCCTTGTTCTTCCAGAGCCGTTCCACGTTTAAAGCTCAGGAGCCANAAAAAAAAAGTATGATCAGAAAGGTTATAGTCTTTATAGTCTTCATTTTCACCTGACAAAAATTAACAAAGCTGACTTCTAGACACAACTTCCAGCCTTACAAGCTGCATTTCCCCACTGAAAAGATGATACTTGCAAGAGCCATCCAGATACAGGGACCTTCCAGATGCAGGGACCTTGTTTTTTGTTTTGTTTTGTTGGTGGTGTTTTGTTTTTTTTTTATTTTAAATTTGTTGTCAAAACTCAGTTACTGCTTAGAAGTTAGGTAGAATTTGTTGAAACAGTTATCCCATGGAATAGTTAAGTATAAATCACGGCACATATTCTTACCTTTCTGTTGGATATCACTTTTGCTGTCAGCAATCAGTTGCAAGCAGGCCTGCAGCACTGCAAAGTGAAAGCATTTTGGAATCAAAGAAACATCAATCAGCAATAGAATAGAGTAAACTTATGAAACTACTTTAAGAAAAGAAAAGGACACAAAAGAAATCTCTCAGTCTCACCACTTATTTTAAAACAGAACCTGGTGGTTTTAACACAGATCTTACTCAAGCGTGAAAAACAAAACACATACTAGATGACTTTCAGAGATCATGCAGCTGAGTGGGAGGCCTCAGGTAGCAGCACAAGTAACACTTGCTTGTTTTAATATCTGGTCCTAATATAATTATGCAGCAGTAAGTCAAATGAGCTAGAAATCATCAGGTCAATTAGCCTTGTTTATTTTCTAAGCAAAAGCTTAAAAAAAGCCCCAAACCTGCCAGCTATGATAGATAGCCGATTTTCTAACTGCGTTTGCCGTATTATTTAGAGAAATTACTTTCCAGTTATAGTGCTGTAAAATATTAGTCATATATACTGGGTATATGGTACTTTCATAATAAATTCTCAAAATCCATATATATGTACTTTCAGTATGTTTTCAGATATCTACACTCAATCAACCTATACTGAGACTAAGAGGGAAAATAGAGAGATGACTCTTAGCAAATTAATGCACACATAACAGAGAGCTTAGTATCTGTCAAAATGTGTTGCTCAAAACTGTACAGACTGGTGACACTAATGAGAAATTAGGCATTCGCTCAGAGAAAAATACTGAAGAATGCTAAAATATAGATTTGCAAGTGAATCAAAGATCTTGCGAAAAAACCTGCTAAGCATAAGTGTCAGGCAACAGGATAAAAGGAAAAAAGAATAGCTGCATTTGCTTGGAGCAGATTTTAATCAAAATATCTGGTTCTCATGCTACTTTGAAGGATGGAAAACTGAGTAGTAACATTTACTGCACTTGACAGAGACCAAATGAATTTACTAAGAGAAGAAAATTCTGCCACGGATTGCTCCATTTTGTTTATCACTTTTCAGCCTAGAAGGCTGTAGGTCAGATTTGGCCACACAGATTTGGCTATAATGGGCAATGCCATGGATCTGTGGGATCCTGTTTCTACATCTGTCAGTGGTACCCACATGAGCAACCAAGTGTCCAGTAGCACAAACCTCTTGCTGCACAGCAGGTAGTGAGAAGATTTGGGTGGAAAGCAGACTCTTTCTGTTTCTAAGTATCCTTTTTAAGGGGTCCTTCTTGAAAACAGCAGAAGAAGGCTGGATGTTCACCAGCACCCAGCCGTGCCAACTGGCAGCGCACAAGGATTCGAGTGCACATCTGGGAATGCTCCAATGCCAGAAGGATCACACAGCCTGCAAGCCCTAGTTATGTTAACAGGAATGCTATCATCCAAACTCCTGTCTCCCACACTAAAATGCGTCCTTGAGTCCTATCAGTACACATCAATAATGTGCTACAATCTATAGATTTTTCAAGCCAAGAATTTAAAGGCATCTGAATTATCTGCCTTCTGATAATGAATAAAAACACCGAAGCCAACAAAAAATTTTAAAAAGTATTATACTTCAGGTATTTTTCTGTCACACTTGTGAGAAAAACAGTTTTCTGGAAAATAAACTTCTAAATAAAATTAAAATGGGATTTTATGGAGATGCACAACAGAACACATCAGGCAATTAATTTCACAAGGTATTAATTCTCCTTTGGAATAAAATGCCTTCCTAGTGAATGGAATTTGCTGATTCCCTAGTATTTCAGTAAGCTAAATTAAAATTTTAATTCCTGCTTTTAGAAGAACCCACTAGTATGACCACTGGTTTTTCCATTAACGCAGTGAGAGGATTTGGGATGATTCCCAGTAACCAGCTGCTATCCAGCTGGGTACCAGTGAGTAGTTTCTACAAGCAATAAAACCTACGGCTACTTTAGCAACTCTTGTTAAACCCACTCGGCAAACTTGGTGGGCGTTCTTGAAACTATCCCAATTCTCAGTTTGCCAGTCTGGATTTCTGTTTCAGCTGGTTGCAGCACTGAACCACTAGTCAGCATTGCTGAGAACTGCTCACAGTAATTAAAACCTGCAAGATCAGTACAGTTTGAGATCATCTCCATCTTTTTGAAACATGTGCCAACTCTATTCTACAGACATCAGACCTACGCTTAATCTCTAAAAAAAATTCTGTCTTTTTTCTTTTAATATATGCAGATAGGAATAAGCCTCCACAGAATATAGTAAGCTTGTTTTTTGGAGAAAACGGATGCAATAGTGTCCTTCCTGACAATAAGGAAACAGAAACTAGCACTGTGGCCATTTTGCCTAAAGCTGCAAAAGACAAACAATATCTAAAAAAGTGCTTGAGGTATTGAACAACTACATGCTTCAAAAATAGGTTCAGAAGACAAAGTTGACACATAACTCTTTCCAGTATATTCAAGTACTTCACTTTAACTTCAGTGGAACTACTTACATGCCTAAAATTAAGTAATTAATTGAAACAAATTCCAAGTAAACACTATTACTATTAAGGAGAAGATATGGATATACAAAGTACATTTTTTGGGTGAATTAACAGGAGTTTTCAGGAAAAAGTTAACATTGTTAAGAAATGCTAACAATTCTATTCCAAGAAGTACCCTAATCTTACCTTAAGCACAATATGAAGAATATATGTATTACAAAATACACATTGAATAGTTGCTATTGGTACTGAGCAGAATAAATCAAAAGCTCTACCTGAATGTCTTTCAGCCCGGTGTAAATCAAACCTGAGCAACATCTTTGTAGTCTAAAGAATTTTTGAATAACTAATAATGAAAGCAGAATACAGGATTGATAAAATACATCTTGAAAATGTGTAAAAATATCTAGACTGAATATCACAAGATCTAGCTGTATGAAAGTATATCTAGAATGATAAAGCGTGCCCCATCCTCTTGTGACTTTATCTAATAGCTTTGCTTTGATGAACATTCTTTTTTTCCGCTGATTTTAATTGCTCTGCAGGCTGTGGGTTGGCAGAAGTTCATTTCAGAGTCTGTCTTATTCCGTGAACAGAAGACCCAATTCTGAAGAAGTTAGTCAGTCCAGATGCCTTTATAAACCACAGCCAGCACACGAATTGATGTGTTCTCTACTGGTTGAGCAATGTAGTCACAATTAAAAAAAAAAAAAAAAAAAAAAAAAAAACAAAAAACTACTAACTTTCGCTGCAGGGCAGCAACTCAGCTTTCTGCATATCTCCATGATTTAAGACCTTATATTGGTAAAATAAAATTTTCCCTCACATGCAAATTTTGTTACTATTTAAATTGCATAATAATTTTAGTATTTTGCAATCTCACTTAATGATCCATCCAAACAAAATTTCAAGTTTACTATTTGTGAGCTTATGTACAAAATTTAAAGTTTTGATGTCTGAGGCTTGAGACATCTGTGCCAATTTTTGCTGAAATAAAACCTAGGAAAAACCCTGACCTTGAAAAAAACCCCTCAGACCTGCTTATTTAGGTTCCTTTTTTGTCTAGATCTGTTCTCTGTAGGCTTCCAAAGCACATTTAAACACTAGACAATTTAATTTGTAAAATGACAAGCATTTTCTTGAACCATTTGCAGTTCTTCTTCCCTTAACTTCTTGATTCCTCATGACAAGAGATCTTATTCTAGTTTTTGCTTGCCCATTTTTATTAACTGTATTCATGAAGTCTATCACAGCAGAAACCAGGACAACTGGCTAATTTAGTGCTTTTAAATAGACATACCTTTGTATGCCATTAATTATGGATTCAGTCAGTCCCTGCATTAAAAGGCCTTGATCATAGCTGCAGGTATGACTAAGATCTAATAGATATCTTCAAAGAATTGGTAGCATTATTTTGATCTTCATACAATTGCCAATAACATGCTACAATCAGAAAAACAAGGGAATTGTTTACTAGGAATTCAAACTTCTATTATATAGTATAAAGCAGAATGTTGGTTTTAAAAATTAGAGCCTATTTGGTGTATTTTTGATTGTGCAGTGTTCTGCATAATACACAACACTGATTTATTCACTTTTTCATTCACTGAAATTCTTCATGCAAAATTGCAGGCATTGCATTATGTAATCTTCTATCCTTTTGCATAGAAGGGTCTATTTCCTCTTGAATTAGAATGTTGTCAACAGAAACAAATAAGGATAACATTTTCAAGAAGTAGGCCTTTCTTTTTTCTTTTTAATTTGATTTGAATTTTTATTTTACATTTGACCTCTTCAAACAATAAAATATGAAGTATTGTGAATATTTGGTAAGGGAACTTTATATGTAGTGTTTGTTGAAGCTAGTAACAAAAGCTTATGTCTCAATTCAAAGATCACTAAAGTGAAGTGCCACTTGTAAAACTTCTTGCTATCCCTCTGCCACAGACATCTAAAGCAACAACATACAGAGTCAAAACACTTCCAACCAACAAATGTACCAATTTTCCAGTACAGCAATTTTATCAAGAGGAATGGCAAAATTATCACACCGTGCTTGGAAGGCAATAGTTATTTCCCATGGACACAACTGATATTGGAGTGGAACCTGAGAACTGCTAGTAAAAGAAACAATTGCCAAGTGACATGCCAGGTTACCCTGCCTCATTGATTTGTGGAATTACATAGAATTGCTCCTCAGCTCCTACATACATGCAAGGAGTTGGGCAACCTCAATACATACACCAAAGTAAATGTAGTCCATGGGGGCTCCAATCTGATCCCAGCAGGTCACCCGCACTTGAGTTTGCAGAAGACCTGATTCTCACCTCTCTAGGCCATGAGAATCAGAATCTAACAATAATGATGAGAATGAGGCACTGAGGGAGTGTGAAAATGAAACTTGATGTTTGTACATTGGCTTAGACAACAGGACATAAATCTTGTTCCTGGACTGAAGTGCACATGCAGCTTAGAGAGAAACACACAGGCAACGCAATCAATAATTGTGAATAGAGTATAACATTCAGGAGAGGTCTTTTGTTGTGGACCAATTTTCCTCCACAGATGAAATTTATAAAGAGGAAGATAAAAAGAAAAGGTATATCTGTTGTTACGTGTCCTGATATGACATTTGCCAGAAGCATACGTTTCAAAAATCACCCATTACCTCCTACTCGTATCAAGAACTCTGGTTCTGACTGCTTACTGTGCAGCTTTCTTTGGCATTAATGCTTGAAACACTTCTGTTCAACCTACCCAAGCTGGAAATTTTCGCAAGACACAAAACGTGCAACTACTGATGACTAATAGTCTTATGCATCAGCACAGACAAATGCATACCCCATAAAATAAGAAACAACATTGTGTTAAATCCGCTTCCGTTCAATTGTCCTTTTAATTAGAATGCTAATTTGTGGCCACTTGCATTCATTAAAATGGAAATTCAGTATGTTCAAGAAGGACTGTGCTGGGTATAAAAAAAGAGTGATGGGGTATCCATTCCTTGAATTTAACGATTAAAGTCTAAAAACCCCAGAACTGAACGATAACTTTATTTATAAACAAAATAATAGTTCTGTATTTTACTTCTGCTCTCTGTTGAAGCACAGAGAAGAAATAATATATCAGTGATGTTTTCAAATAGTAACTTTCTAAGGAATTGATCCATATAAAAGTAAAATGATGGGTCAACAATTAATTATGAAATCAGACTCTACTTTGAGACCTTGCTGAAGCAAACAGAAGTAGGACAAGAACAGGCACGTCACCCAATACCCTCATTTATTTGCCATTATAACAGAATGAGTGCCACACATCTGCAGGACAGTTTGGAGGCTGATGGGATTCTGGTACCCACATATGGATGTCAAAAGATCGAAATGCAGGGTCTGTAATTCTGTGTACATGACCGAGGAGTAGACTGGATTCAGCACCATGAACAACACCATGTTCTCCTATTTAACTCACTCTGCTAAAACAAAATTTAACACTGACTAGTAGGTTCATGTCCATCAGCGAAATCTGATCTGAGAAAATATAATATCTTACTGAACTCTGAAAAGCTATTTTTTTTTGTAATTTGGGTAGGCAGAAAGCTAATTCTAACAGACAACCTTTCATATAAATGCAAGATTTGCAATTTACTTTTTTTTCTTTTTTATATACAAAAATATGAGGTTCATGTTAGAAAACATTTTTGTAATAGGTCAAGTTATGTAGCTTTTCCCTTTAAAATGGATATTCATATTCTGTTTTCTGCCATCCATCCTAAACAGCTTTAAAGCCAGCTTTACCTTAAAAAAGTTTACAGAAATAAGTAGCTTAATTGAAATTTTAGTGTTAGAGGTAAACAGGTATAATCAGAGGTGGCTACATGATGAGAAGAATCTACAGTCTACTCTGAAGCACAGCTGAGGAGCCCCAAACCCTGCTCACCTCAAATAGCAGTAAGACTAAAGATGAACGCTATTGTGAAGGAAACTGGATCACTTGCAGAATATTGATGCTCTAACGTTCATTTAAAAAAAGACATCTCCTTAGTTTTTATTATATTTGTACTTTAGATCACTTGTTTTCATTTGGGAGCTCTTAGGGTGGGGAGGGCAGGGGAGCTCTGTGGTTCCTGTGATAGGAAACAGGCTACAAGAAATACAATTTAAGCAATCATGACCTCAGTCCTGTTTGCGAAATCTTTCTTAGCCAAGATCCTGAATCAAAGACTACTAATGAAATAGAATAAATCCCAAATGAACTCGTGGATTTTAGGTGATTTCCTAAATTAATGGGGGTTTTTGAATATTGGAAGTAAGTAGAGTGATTATACTCTAGAACTTAAATTTCATTTAGCTTACTGAAGCTCAAGTGAAATACATTTCATGTTAGTTACTCACTGAGAAACACATTTTAAGCAAAGCTTCATGTAGTCTTTACTTATAATTTACTCCATTTCAACTTCTCTAAACAGTTTAAGATATCAGTTAAAATAATGAAAAAGTATACAGAAGAAGAGTGAACTGATTTAGCAACTCAGGAATATTTTTAGTTACTCAGTGCAATTAGAGTATGTATGCAAACTGGTATAATAAAATAATGCATTTCATCTTATAAGGCCTCGTGTTTGGAAAAAGAAAGAAATGTAGGTATTTTATCCCCAAAGGAAACAAATATATCCCATTATTATGCCAACACTATAATACACATCGGAGATCTTTTATGGAGCACAGTCTTCAGTGTTCTTTGTATAACCTTTTAAAAAGGAGAACCATGACAAAAAAAGATCATCTTACTGGATAGGCATTCCCTTATTAATGTTACTATTTATTGATTGGTTGTTTTAATGTAGAAATGATGCTAAACTTCTGAATTCCTTGTAGTCTGCCTCTTTTGTCAGGTACAACCCAGCCTTTCTCCTTGAAAGCTCCTATTTCCCTAAAGTTCTCATTACTTCTCTCTTTTCTGTTTCCCAGAAAAATGAACTGGCATTTTTATTAATAGATTTCCCTCCCTACTATTATCAGAGAGAACTGAACAATTGAAAATCGGAATGATTTGAAGTTGCCTTTTTCAAGTCTAATGCTTCATGCAGATTTGGGATCTAACATTCAAAGTTCAACCTGCAGATAGCATAAATATCTGATACCTTAAACAATATGTACCTACTCATTGCAGGACCGTTGGACTACATGACCTTTTAAAGGTCCCTTCAAACCCAAAACATTCTGTGATTCAATATTCTATCGTTTAAGAGAGTATGCCCATGGTTAACACCATTCATCCACCAATAATTTTGAAAACCAGAATGGGCTCTGGGAGCATGGATCAACCGATAGGAGAAAGAAAACATGAATCAAACACTCCTGCTTTTCTCTAGACAGTATCCAACTGTGGCATCCCAACCCACTCCATCAGGTGGTATTTACCTTTTTCTTCTGTGTTGGCAACAGACCGCCTGCCCCTGTTTCTACTCCCATTCCAGATTTGCTTTTGGAAGCTCTCAACTGGGCCAGTACCAGCAAGCCTGCTCTCCTAACAAGGAGAAGCAACAGTGAGTAAAAGCAGCCCCACATTTGTCCATGCCCTGCAAGTCAAAAGCCACCCTTCCAGCTTACCTGCCTGGCAGCAGCTGCAGACCCTTGCAGGAAGGAAGAAACAGGGATACCTGCTTTATTTTCATCGGGGGACACGAGCGGCTGGTCTAGCGGAGACCTCGCCTGGACGCTGTAGATCAGCTCGCTGCGCAGAGCTTCTAGTTCTGTTTTCAGGATGATAACATGGTAAAGAGACACTGCTGCAAGACAAGAGGACAGGAGCATTGCAAGCCACAGGAATGTGACAGAAAAAAGTCCCGTGGCGCCTGAAACAGCACCAGGGGGGGCAGAGGGAGAGGAGGCGGTATCCTTCTGTTGGATGACGTGCACACACTCCACGGATTTCATCGCTGCTCTTTCCTTACTAAAGCCAGAGGGAGAGTTCAGCTGTCCCCTTCCGAGGTGCAATCCATGTTACCAGTTGCTCTCTGAAACTAAGGGCATCCAGAATAAGTGAACAAAACGCCCAGATCATTTCCTGTCATATGAAGCCGTTGATAGCACTATTAAACTTAATGTACAGAGTGAACGTCTAAGATTCTCTCTTCCCTTTGTTTTCACCTCTCTGTGCTGCATTTTGGAAATGAATGCTTTCTCATGAGCTGCTTGTTCAATCTACCTTCCTCCTTTCACTTTCCACTAGTTATTTATGTGGCAGCTTGCTATAGCCATTTCCCATAATCTTTAAGTTTTGGCACAGCCAGAACCACCAGTAATTTCGAGCCTTATCTAGAAGTGCAGAAACCATGTAAAGTTTCCTGGCAGCATTTCATCCAGTGCTACTTAAAAGACATACACGTATGACAGGCATGTGCCTCTGTGTGTGTGAAGGCATATAGATGTACTCTGTATATACATTATATCATCTATATCAACACATTTATATTCATATCTAAAGTGCCAATATGCATACAGAGGAGACAAATTATTCAAAATAAGTTTTTTATCCTTTCCTGAAAACAGTAGTGAAAAATATTCCCAGATATGAGTCACAAATTATGGGTTTCTCAGTTGTATGAAGCTGCAAATTCTGCAGTTCAGTTCATCAAACTAACTTGAAAAGGGATGACATTTCATTAAACTTTTCTAATAAACACAGTCTCTCTAAAGAATTCAAGAACCTGTATTTATGCAAAAGAGAACACAAAGAAGCAGGGAGAGGAAATTTGGCAGGGAGGAACTAGAAGAGGTGAAAACTAGAGGATGGAAAAGAGAGGGGAAATAAGAACCAGGGGAAAGGACAAATAATTATTTAGAGAATTTAAAAATTAAAACACGACCCAAGACTTTCAACGTGCATGCTGACAACATTCAGGTGAATCCTGAGTGTCTGGTTTAAGTTAATCTTTTAAGATTTCAGAAGTCCTTTCATCTTAAAACCCTGTATTAGGAATTCCTTTCTTCTCTGCAACAGCAAGGCTACCTAGATGTCCCACACATGTTCATATGCTTTTTTTATTGTTTTCTCACACAAAATTCAACTTTTACCCCTTTGTTCAAAGTTCCAGTGGCCTGGGACAGAAGAAAAAAGATAAACAGTATCACAGTTATGGCTAAAATCAACGGGTAAACCCCTCTCACCATGTAAGTAAACTTTATCTTTGCAAAACATAAAACTTTTACAGGTCAGTCCAAATACTGTGTAATAAATCCTGATGACAACACCTATCAGAGTAGTTCAGATCAAGCTAATTCTGTTGGGAAGGAGAAGGAAGGAACAACAATAGAGTAACAACTTCTGTAGCCTCTCCCTCTTCTGTTTCTTAAGGCTACAAGAAATTTAGTGATTATAGGCTTTAATCATCTTCCGTTGTGATGCAAGGCTCTCTTTTCCTTATTTTGCCACCTCTTGCAACCACACACATCCTGCACAGACAAGTTAATCTGTTCCCAAATGCAATGGAAAAAAATATACCATGTATCTTAGCTTGCACCTAGAAGCCACATACATACTGTGAGAAATTATACAGAAATTGGTGTGGGGTGGAAAAAATACAATACCATACTATTTCTGTTCCTATTTTCAAGGCTAAGTTAAGCTGTAAATGGGGCTGCATTTTGAAGTAAATTAACGTGAACAAATGTAGGGGTTTTTTAACAGAATAACCAATTATTAGAACTAAGCAGACATGCCTTCAAGTATCCCTAGACATCAGAACATTACCAGCCTAGTACTGACTGTTCCAAAAATAAAAATTAATGTGACAGTTGGAAGAGAAGTGCTATTTTAGAAAATGAAACCGAGAGAGAGAATGAAAGTTATAACTAGCTATCCAGGAATACCAAAAAGCTATTGGCCAGTGAGGTCTCTGCAGTCATTAATGTATCAGAAAATAACACACCGGTATATAAATAGCAGTGCTCCAGCCACTTCTAGAGAAAATAGGCTGCTCCCAGCCTCCACAGCCTCTTTAAATGGGGTCATTATTTGGGCTGACAAATTAATTGTGGTGACATAGAGGACTTCTGCAAGACATCTGGCTCCATCTTGCTTATCATTCTGATCAATGAGAATTTCAAAGGGGAGATGAAGAAAATCACAACAGCCCACACATGGGAAATTGTTAAATTCAATAGGCATTTGTAGCTGAGCATCAAAGGGATCTCTCTGTTGGCAACATTGTATTGTTCTGTAGATTTATAAGCAGTTACATGGTTTGAAAGAAAATGCAACTTCAGACAACTTCTGTGATGACAAAAATGGGGAACAATAAATAATGACAGTAAGACATCAATAATGAAAACGAGTTTGAATTACCTGGAAATATACCTAGTTGAACAACTTCTAATATAATCAAATGGAGCTTCAGTTAATTGCAGATTACGAATTGCATTAAAGTAAATCACAAAAATTACTTTAAAAAAAACCCCAACCCCCCAAAAAAACCCCCAAAGCAAACAAAAACCTCATGCTAGTTGCAGCACCTAGAACCCGGAGTCGGTGCCTCAATTGTTGCCACTATGTCTTGTCATAACATACTCTTCTTATGATTCCTCTTGTTGGCAGTGCTGCTAAGCAGTCCTTAGCCTGCTTAAAGCACGGTCAGTAAGATTAGCACAGGCTGTTTCTGCTGTGTTTTAAACTAAGGTGTGACTAAAGAGGACTAAGGAGTGCTCAGATCAGCCTCCCATTAGGAGACATGGGAAGGTGATGATTTCAGCTGAGCACAAGCTCTCAGAGGAATATTCTTGTTGAAATAGAGGTATCCTATTTGGATATATATGCTGGGGGAAAATAGCATCATGCTTTTATATTGACAAACCTATTTGCATATAGCTAAGACACAAAACTGAACTGTGAAAAAGGTCAAAAATCCAGAATGGATATAAGAGACCTAAAGAACTAATCTCAGAAAGCGTATTCAGTTTTGGGTTAGCAGCCTGCTTCTACCGGACAGCTTTCCTGAAAATCCTTTTGCAAACACTTGTACCACATCAACAATTTTTGACTCAAAACACACATGTGGGCAGAAAAACCTTAGGGGCTGCCTCAGGACCAGTTCAAGCAGCATTTTCCAAACTATTTCTACAAGAGAAAATGTCACTGCAATAAACTGCAGAAACCTAGTCCTGGCCACCTGACTCTGCAAGCAAATAAGAATAAACCCTCATAAAAAAGGTATTCTGAAAATACAGTCTTAATCTGCATGCACAGTACATGATCCGTGCATACACCATAGTGTCTCCTTAACCCAAAGGATGAGCTATGTTGAACACTCAGATTAACTGACCAAAAAACCTCTTTAATTTAGCCAAGGAAAACTATTGAGAAATGCCTTGGCTAGTCTAAGAATTCTGCTTAACCAAGTCTTTTACTTCCAGGGAAAAGGGCAAACTTCTAGGTAAAATTCAAAATAATAAATAAATGAAAACCAAAACCCAACACTTTACCACTGAAGACTCTTAAAGGTGAGAATGTTTCACGAGAACACAGGAAAATGGGTTCCTGAACAAAAGTAAGGCTGGTTAAAATTTCCAAGATGTTACAGCAGAAACAAGCCCTGCAATTTTATGCAGGTGATTATTTTTTTCATTTCCATTATGCAGTGCATCAGATTAAATGATCAAGATGGGTCCTGCTAACTTGAAAACTTAAAAAAAATCAACATACATCTGTGGGGAACCAGGGCAGAGATAGTAACCAATCATTCAGGAAATTTGTGGTTGAACTAGAAACTGAATTCTTGATTTCCTGAAATCCAGTTGTGTACTTTAACCACAAAAGCATCTTCTTTGTGGGGGAGGAAAAACCCATAATGAAATTTAATGTGCAAAAGAGAAGCAGTTGATATGTCTGTGAAGGCTTGGGTAAAAACCCATGAACATGGAAGTTTACTTAAAAACAAATGTTCTGTTTTTAAAAAGGAGGTTGTGCAGATGCTGCAACCCAGAGATTCAGGCAAGTGTGTCGAAGGTCACACCAAAAGTATGCCTCCAGTGGCAAGGGTCCAGCTTCACGTACTTCTGAAGCAGCCACAAAATGGTCCCTGTGGTTATTATGAGAAAGAGACCACGATATCTTGCCTTACCACACAAGACAGAGCAGAACAGATAGAGAAGCACAGAAAAAGCAAAGGTTCCGTTCTGAAATTTTCCATTTAATTTCAAGTCCTTTCTGAAGATGGACAAAATAGGAGTTCTATTTTGGAAGAGATCAGAATAAATCCTGTATTATAGTTTTCTGCTATTAAAGAAGTCTGTATTAAGAGTACTCACAGATACCCCTCTGAAACAGTACACATTCCCTTCAAGAACACTTAATTAGTTCTTTCAGCCATTAACTACAACTTATAAAGTAGCATATCTAGGCAAGTTCTGCCTCACAAATAGATCCAAAAAGTACTTTATTTCTGGATACTCCACTCCTGTGGCTGTATATCTTACATCTTATTATTTTAACTTCTGTAAGCTGTTGAATACCTTGCAAGTAAAGGATGTGTCATACAAACAGTTAGAGCCTTATCTGATAAATTACCTCGTTAAAAGGAAAACAAAAAATTCTATGAGATTTTTCTGAAGCGAAAAGGGTAATCTTTTAGTTTCAAAATTGCCGAGGATAATACATATGTCTCTGCACATTTTAGATATGCCATCCTCGATTTATTCCTTGCAATATATTATTTCTCTAGATATCTAGACAATTTGGATCCAAATGCATACTATACAAAATAAACCTAAAGCTGACTTGCAGCCATTGTCACTTTTTACATGGTTATTACAGTGCTTTCAAAGAGAAAAGGAAGTGACACAAAGGAAAAACAATTATTATAGGTGTCTTTCAAAGAATGCAGCAGAGCCAGCTAGAAAATAATTTTTAAAACATATAAAATATAAAAAGACAACGCAGGATTTATATACTACAGCAGCTTAATGCCAGCCTCCTCCCCTTCACCCCCCTCCTTCCCTCTCTCCCTCTCCCCCATGATGTTACAGAAATTCCTTCTTACTGCCCAAGGGAAAAGGAGCTCTGTCATACAGCTGAAGCCCACTTCTCCTACAGTCTCACTGGCTTTGCTACCCAGCAACTTGGAGAACTGCATTTCTCCACCTCTTTGACACTATGTAACTTAACAGATTTTGCACAGATGGGCTAAAAATGCATTTGTATGGTAACAAAATAAACACGGAGCCCTGGCCCTTCATGTGGGAGCAGCCGGTCTGCTGCTGCTGCAGTCTGGAGACCTTCAAGAGAGGGCACAGGACAAGGATTCAAGTATTTTGAAATCATAATGTTATTTCTTCGTAGCTGTATGTAATTGCTACACTGTCCCTGAGTCCTAGAGGACAGACAGGAAAGAGTTCTCTGCCTGACCTTTCCCTTTGAATCATTGTAAATAATTAGCCCACACCAGACATTAAGTGTAATTCAAACCAGCTGTAGAACTTCCTTTCTTTCTGTCTTCAAGCAGCACAATCTGTTCCTTAGTAACTTGTCAAAACTAGCGGCAACATCTCTCTGAACTTGGTACATGAATGTACTTAGGTTTCTGTCAGACACCTTGCAGCTTTGTATTATTCAGCTCATTGCTTCAGATTATTAAATATGTATCTCCAGTTGGGAGCGAAACCATGTTCTTTAATACAGTAAGACTAAGTCTGCTCTTAAGCTGCACTGCCTTTCAGAGAAAGAAAAATTGCTGTTTTGCCAAGCCTTACAAGAGTTACTCTGCCCCCATCCACGCTGACGCATAACAAATTAATCACATCAATGTTTTTAAAACAAAGCCAGAAAATAATCAGTGTATCTTCCTTATCTACTTACAGAGACAGAACTCCGTACAAAGTCTAAAATGAAGACCCTGAATAGGATCCAACAAGAGATTTAAAGCTCAGGCATGTTCAATATCTTTGGAGCAAATAATTTTTGCTAAGCCAATGGTTCAGTATTTTCTCAAAACCTTATCCACCTTGTCTTTTTAACAGACAGCAAGCCTTTGGTCTAGGTTTCATTTCATAGTCATAGAATGGCCTGGGTTAGAAGGGACCTTGTTCCAACACCCCTGTTGTAGGTATAGGCATCTTCCACTAGATCAAGTTACTGAAAGCTTCATCCAGCCTGGCCTTAAACAGCTCCAGGGATGGGGCATCCACAACTTCTCTGGGCAACCTTTCCAGTGCCTTACCACCTTCACAGCAAAGAACTCCCTCCAAATAGCTAATCTATACCTACTCTCTTTCGATTTTAAGCCTTTCCCTCTTGTCCTGTCACTACATGACCTTGTAAAAAGCCTCTCCATCTATCTTGTAGCCTCCCTCAGGTACTGTAAAGCTGCAATCAGGTCACCCCAAAACCTTTTCTTTTCCAGGCTGGACAAGCCCAATTCTCTTAGCTTTTTCTCACAGCAGAGGTGCTCCATCCCTCTAATAAGCTTGGTGGCCCTCCTCTAGACTCCCTCCAACAGTTCAATGTCCTTCCTGTGCTGAAGAATCAAGAGCTGGACGCAGCACTGCAGGTGCGGTCTCACCAGAGTGGAGTAGAGGGGCACAGTCCCTTCCCTGGCCCTGCTGCCCACACTGCTCCGGATGCAGCCCGGGACACCTTTGGCTCTCTGGGCTGTGAGCGCACATTCCCAGACACGTCCAGCCTCTCATCCACCAGCACCCCCAAGGCATTCTCAGCAGGGCTGCTCCAATTTTAGTTTAGATGTTCACATTCCTTCATGAATGTTTACTGTGATTTTATCAGTACTTGCAAATTCAGAGAAAAATCCAAAATCAGTGTTTTGCCTGATATGAAGGCCTATACCTATCTACTAAGCATATGAATATAACATCATGAGAAATTGCAGGACAGTTTATGTTGCACTTTGTAGCCCAGCTGCTTATCAATTTTCAAGTAAGAAAAAGCAAATGCAAGACTTGTGTTCCCCAGAACAGCACAGTGCAAGTAAGTTTTAGTGACATAGTTCACAAGACAGCAACCTGCTTCTCCTTCAGGGCAGTATTCACATGAAGTACCCAATCTAGAGTTGTTCCATACTGTCACTTCTTTCTTTGCAAAAATTAGAAGTACCTTTTTTATTTTTTTTTATTCCAAATTAATAGGTATCTTGAACAGTGTCCAAATGTACCACACCTACACCCCACACCCACAGCCCCGTTTCCTAGGTACTGGGTTAAAAATGAACTATAAGCCTTGCAGTAATTCAGGAGAGGACACACATTTTGCAGCCTTAGAAAAGACAGCAGTAAGCCCTTATTTTCTGGGTATTTCATACTAACCATGCTGAATGGAAGCAGAGGAGATATAAGCTTAGTAATGCATTTCTCTGTAAGGAAGTAGAAGTTGCTTCAGACTGAGTTATCGCACTCCGGCTATATGAATTAACTATAAATCTGAGTGGCATTACAGGATTTAAAATTGACATTCAAAATATTGCCAGCATAGGTGGTAAAACTAGTCAGAAACACTTCAAAATACTTCCTAATGGACATAATACCTAGACCATCTCTCAGACCCCCAGACAACAGAAATTTTGAAATGCAAAATGTGTTAGAAAGTGACGGAGAGCTACCAGGTTTACTGGTAAAACTGGTAAAGTAAGTTAGTAAGTAAAACCATACCAGTTTTACTTACCAACACTTCCTGCAAGTGAGGACACATGACAAAGCTTAGAAACATATTTGTAATATGCTTTTTCCTCTGCTGTAATAGCTTTCCACAAAGGTCACATCTAATGATGCAGGTGTCTAGTCCATGTGCTCTGGCACAGTAAGTGACTGAAAACGATACCTTGGGGTTGATTTGTTACCATGCAAACAAAACTACCCCTTAACATGTGCAGAACACAGGCCACAAACTAGAACAAGACATTAACAGCACTTTTAATGTATCAATTTATTGCATATGTCAGTACATAAAAATAGAAAAGTGTTTTTTGTAAAATTAACTTTATTGTAAAAACCAACTAGAATGATAATGTAAAACTTTGCCACAATTAGCACATATACAATAACATTTATGCTTTGTCTACAAAACTTAAGAATACTTTATAGGACAATTTTGCTGTAACTATATATTAAAGAAAAATCAAATAAAAAGCTTGCATTTCATAATCAGTGACTGTTTCTGAATTCAAAACACAAGTGTCATTTAGAACTTCAGTATGATATCTCTATTTACATTTCTGCGGGATTCTACTCTAAATTATACAAGCAGGATGGCATTGAAAATTATACCTAATGGGATACATCAGGCTGATCCCACTACATGCAAGAGGCACTGATTTAATATTTGGCAGAAGTGCCCCTAGCAAAGTCACCTGTCATTAACAAAAATAAAAATGTATTTTTCAAGAATTGAATTATGAAATACAAATGGAGGTACGTCTGCATCTTTTTGCTAACAGAAAAGATCATACCTTGAACTCTCAATTCAGCCTTGCATTCTTCACTGTGAACATCCAACGTGACCTAAATTATTAGCTTAGAGATGCTGATATGCATATTTTGTATAAATAGTTAATCCTTCTGCCCTTCAGCTGAGAGATTGTCCGTAGCCTACCAAATGCATTTGTGCTCTATTTCTAATTTTACCTGAGAAATGGACATGAGGGCAGCTAAACCAGTTAATGTTTTTCCAGAAGAAAGCACAACTCATCTCTCTGCATTTCACAGTTCGGAAACAAATCCTGGGAATGTAAACTTGGGTTAGTAGGAAGCCTCAAGTATTTCCACAAATTAAAACCACACACATGTGTGCACATACAAGGTCTTACGCTTCCTTACAAGGAACTCTACTGCTACAGCTGTTCAACTCCTGACCCCCCTCCCCCGGAACTTTGTTTTTACTTTTTTTTTTTTTTAAACCTAAACTTCCTCTTATAAAAAGAGAAAATTCCTTTAATGAGCGTATTTAAACTTTCGTACAAACCTGTGAAAGGCTTTCTTACAAACCTGTTAAAAGAACTCTACTTCTTCCCAAACTAGAAATTTATATGCACAGGACAAGTATTTGGGAAACATCTATACACAAATGGATAATTGGTATGGGAAAACATAGGATGGTATTAAATAAAACAAATGCAACAGTATCATAACACACCTTTTGGCAATTTAAAGTCATTATTACTATGTTGCTTGCAGTTCAGTTTTTAGCAGCAGATAACTGTGGTTTCCATCACACAGTTCATAAAACAAGAACATGTCTTAACTTGTCAGAAAAGGTTTCCTCCCCCTCCATCCTCCCTCCCTTAAAGAATTGTATGCCGAGTGGTGGAATATTTGCATAAAAACATCACTTCCCTCCTATTTTCCTTCAGTGGATCTCATAACCAATGCAATGAAAAACAGCATGGATAACATTCATTCACAAGTGCATGTGGCCAACCCATTAAGGGAGAAGTAAAACTCTGCACATGTGGAAGGCAGAAGCCCCCTAAGTGTAAAGGATGTATATATGACAATTGAGTCAACTCATACCCAACACCTGCAAAATCAAAGTTTCATATTTATGTCCTGTAGACAATATAGTGAAAATATATGGCTTGATAATAAAAAGTAATATTTAGAATACAGCCCACTTTGAAGAGTTTCAGATTGCCATAATCTAACACCACACATTTGACTTTGTCTTAGCAACTGTGTGCTCAAATAGGAATACTTCATTTGTATACAAGTAGGGGTATTCTGGGGTTGAGAGTTTTGATTGGTGGAATGTGGGGTTAAATGCCATGTTACTTTAGAAATTGGCGCTTTGTGAAAAATAAATGGTATTTAAGGGCAAGATATGACAACTTCTGAAACAATTACTTTCTCTTCATTCTGTCTCCAACAATTAACCTATTTTTTTGGCTTTATCAACTGATTTTTAGAAAAGCAGTATTTGAGTGCTTATTTTCCTTCTCTCCCTCCACCTCTATTCTAACACAATGTGAAGTAGATGAAACAATCTATGCAAGCAGCTCACATCTCACCGTAGAATACATCAGGGAAAGGCAATGCTATGTCTATCAACTCCTTTCCGCTACACAAACACTGCCTCATCTCCCAGCCCCCAGCCAAACTTCTCCAACATACCTTGCCCATGTGCCCCCCTCACCAAAAGAAAAAAAAATATACCACCACTATAAGGCTGAAAAGATAGTTTTGGTTTCACTCAGATTTAAAACTATGCTCTATGTTTTTAGGTCTATAGATCCACAAAGATGTATAGTTTTTTCAATCAACTCTAAGAAAAACTTAATAATAGTATCACAAAAGATACTTACCAGACAAAGCAGCAACTTCTGGTATGTATATGTTTATTTAAAAAATTAAAATTTAAAAAAAAAAATCACATTTACGAAAAGATGTATCATCCTATCTACAAACTGCTGACAACTATTACCCACGTGTATGTAAGAATTAGAATTCCATTAGGAGGCATAACCATTAAGGCACCAGTTCAGGAAAGCAGTTTTATTCAACCAGAGAACTTAAGCACAAGCTTAAAATATGACTGTCCCTCAGGAAACAGATTTTAAGTATGTGCTGAGATGCTTTTCTGAATCAGGACAACATGGCAGAAAAGTTTATTTAAAAATCTGAATCCAAAGGGCAACTTTACAGATTGTGTGGAAGATTTTCCAATTTGTTCTTTCCATAAAAAAAAAAAATATTTTGAAGAGGCAAACTCAGCTGCAGCAGATGAGAAATTAAACCTGCAGAAGAGATTTAAACAGCTCCCAAACTCCATCAGAGACTAAGCTAACAGCATACCCTTGATCAGAGTCATCAAGGTTGAAAGAGACCTTCAAGGTCATCTAGTATGATCAACCTAACACCACCATAACCACCCCTAAACCAAATCCCCAAGTGCCACATCCAGACGACTCTTGAACGATTCCAGAGAGGGTGATCCCACTACCTCCCTGGGCAACTTAGTCCAAAGCCTAACCACTCTTTCACTGCAATTTGTTTTATAATATCTAATTTGAACCTTCCTTAATGCAAGGCCATTTCCGCTCATCCTTGCACTTGAAACGTGGCAGAAGAGGCCAACTCTCACTTTGTTAAAGCCTCCTTTCAGGTGGTTGTAGAGAGTGATAAGGTCTCCCCCGAGCCACCTTTCCTTCAGACTAAACAGCCCCAGCTCCCTCAGCTGCTCCTCACAGGACTTGTGCTCCAGACTGTTCCCAGCTCCATTGCCCTTCTCTGGACTTGCTCCAGCACCTCAATGCCTTTCTTGCAGTGAGGGGCCCAGAACTGAGCACAGGATTCAAGGTGAGGCCTCACCAGTGCTGAGTACAGGGGCACAGTCACAGCCCTGGTCCTGCTGGTCACACTACTGCTGATACAGGCCAAGATGCCATTGGCCTTCTTGGCCATGCTGCTGGCTTACATCCAGCTGGCTGTTGACCAGCACCTCCAAGTCTCTTTTCTGCCGACCAGCTCTCAAGCCACTCTTTCCCCAGCCCGTAGTACTGCATGGGGTTGTTGTGACCCAAGTGCAGGACCCAGCCTTTGGCCTTGCTGAACCTCTTGCAGCTGGCCTTGGCTCATTGCTCCAGTCAGTCAGTACTTGCAGAGCCTTCCTACCCTCAAGGATATGACCACCTATGACTATCTGCTCATTTTCATTATCCTTACTGTAACAACTGTACACATTAATCTCTAATCATGTGATCACTAGTAATTATTTGAATTTGTTCCTTTTAGAGGCATAAATAAAGGGCACAAACATTTAACTCCACCAGCATAAAAGTCTGAACACAAAAACCTACTTTTACCTTGCATGACCACCCATTTTGCCTTGAGAAATACCACCTCAAATGCACAAGCAGACTAATACTAACAAATATAGTTTGCCTGTACATTAGTGAGGACAGCTTGAGGCAGAAAGGAGCTTAGATTGCACTGATCTCTTTCTGAAAGTTAACTTCTATTTTCTATGAAGAAATTGCCTGGGTAAAATCTTGAAGTCACGATGTTAGGCACATACAACCTTCTGTGCACTATTATAATGTAAATAGTAAATGAAAACACAGCAAGTACCTTCATCTTCAGCTGCAGTTTGACACATGTAAATTTTCATACCCATGAAAACCAGTAATAACCCAGGATAGTATACCTGCAAGTATACTCTACCATTTATGTTATTTTATATTATTTAGCACATTAAAGACTTCCCACTTTGCATAATATAAAATTTCAAGAAATAAAACACTAATCTCATGCATGGCACACTTTAAATAAACTCTAAGAGAAGCAACAAATCATTGTGCTAACCATGGCTGTCCAAAAAGCTCACACATACAGCAGTGAATACTGAAGAGCCTCCCATTGTTCTAAATACATTCTGTACTACTTTTGTAGCAAGTTTCTTTAATAGCATCTGTTGTACATATCAAACAAATGTAATATATGGACAGAGATACCAAAAAAGTATGAGAAAGACATAAAATGGTTCATTTACAATGCTGCAAATGTAAAAGTTATCTGGAATACCTTAATAAAATATTAGACCTTTCAAAGTTTAATTTCACTCTTTAGGCAAGTACAGACATGACATACATTTAAAAACAGACATTCTTTTACCACTTATCACAAATCAAGGTACAGTGCAGGTACTTGCCCCACCCCACCCCAAAGAAGAATATCAATTATATTATTGTTACGTTAGAAGATGTTTTCGCCATTTCTTCAGGGGAGTGACTCTTTATTACTTCTTTGATGAACTGTTCAAGTGCAGTGAAATAACCCTGGCACTGCCAAGTGTCATTGTGAGTTCCATCAGGAAATATCGCCAATCTCTTAGTCCGAGCTGGGGATAATTCATAAAGTTGCTTCATCATGACTGGTGGAATTAACTGGTCAGACAACCCAGAGATGAAGAGAGAAGGCATTCTGCACTGAGAGATTTTTCTGTAGGATAGAAATTTATTTTTGTAGCACCATAACGGAAGATACCTCATCGGAAAGAAAGAGAACAAAGTGCTGGCCATGTATGGGATGCTAAGAAAGGTGTTCTCCACCACGATGGCAGAAATCCTATGGGAATTTTCAGAAGCTAAGTGAATAGCTACTGCTCCCCCCAAGGAACGGCCAAAAAGAAAAATTTTTGTTTTATCGAGATCAGACCGAGTCATCACATAGTCTAAGACAGCCTCAGAATCTAAGTACAAGCCTTCTTCACTTGCTTCTCCTTCGCTTTTTCCATACCCTCTATAATCGACCAGAATTACGTTTACTTTCAGGTTTACCAGCATTAACAAAGCATTTGGCAACCTGTGGCCAATGTTGCCTGCATTCCCGTGAAAGTAAATGATGGTTGGAGAATACGCTGCATTGTCCCCTGTGTATCTCAGCAGAATAAGATTGAGAAGAACTCCATCTTTGGTTTTGATGAAGATGTTTTCATGTGGTATACCAGTAGGCATAGGAACATAAAGGCGAGATGAAGAGGGCTGTTCAGGAAAGTAAAGCAGAACATCCTGGAATTTATATAATATACCCGCTATCGATACAAATATTAATATAAGTAGTATAATGCCTCCGTACAAGTGAAAAGTCACTATCAAGGGCAAAAGACAAATACGGCAGAGACTCCAAGACCAGGAAGCCAAAGCTAGTAGCCATCTTTTAACAAAGGTCCAAAGCATCCATGATTTTTCCATTGTAGAAGTCAGTGATCTTTTACTCCAAGTAAATCCTGCAAAAGAACCCAAACGTATATATATAAATATAGGGAAAAGAAAAAGGAAGCAATTTAAGCATTTGACTTGCAGGAGATTAATGGTAAGTCAACGTATTGGAGCATTAACATAAAATTTGGTGGCAAACTCCCTTTGAACTTTTGGAAACCATTTGACTCTGTAAAACAAGTAGAAAAGCAATCATAAGGAATGGCTTTAGAACTCTTCAAAAACCCATCTAAAGTATTTCTGCCAGCAAAGTCCATTAACGGCACTACAAGACTGGTTGACTGAGAACACAGTAACTTCTGCTTTCCCTCAGACTTTCCTGCTAATCAAGAGAACCATACAGATTGTACCACCAGTTTGTCAAAGCTGCTCTTAAAGTAACTCTAGAAGTCAGGGAACACAAACAAAAATAGCCTTTATTTCTAAGTTGCTAAGTAGCATGCAGTAAGCCTGTGCACGTCACTCCGCAGCCTGTGGCGGCTCACCACACATCCCAGCACTGCTGTGGGTTAGGGGCTGTCTTTCAGCATCTCAATCAACTGTGGTTACACCTGAACTGCTCAGAAGAGAGAGACTCGTCTATACTAAGATATCACATTGTAGTTACATTTGTGACAGCTTTTTTGCGATATTTTAATTGCTTCTTATTTATAACAATCATTTTCCACTATCAGATCAGTAATCCACATTAAGTCTTTAGCTGAATGGAAGATTTCATCATCATGCAAGACCACTGAAAACAATCAGCTAACTACATTATTCTCTGGTCAATGAAAAGCACTGCCGAAAATACCAAACATGAAAACAGACTCATGACAAAAACATACACACAGCATAAAATGAAGAGAGTGATGTTAATGACAGCAAGTTAAACCTTCTTTCCAAGCGAAAGAGATAGTTATGTCTCCCAGCATCCACACAAGATCTCACAGTATTCATTCCCGGTTCATATGGAAACAGACAAAAACTGCCAAACCTACACAAAAACCACAGTAACCATTCAGTCACCACTGAACTGAATAATCACACCACCTGGAAGGGACAACACAAACTCAATTGTTTGAGAACACTAAGTTATATAGCAGATAATAGTTACGCTTTGGACACAAAGTTATAATCTCCTAAAATGATATAGCATGGCAATAATCTGAATTCAAACTCCAAAGGAGTTTGACATGCAGAGATGCATCCAAGCATTTTACACCAGCCATATTGGTAGGCTCGAGTGATAAAAGGGGAGCTCTGCAGCTACAGCCTTTGCATTCCACAGATATGAGCACCCAATCTGACAGGAAAAACTGCCATCTCTAACTATTTTATGCAAAAATTAGAAATAAATTAGAAATAAAAATATATCTGTCACATCTTAAGATTCATGTATTAACCAAAACCAATGTGATATTAAGCTTTTATATAGTGTATCTACTCCAAATACATGAAACTGGTGAAATACAGTGTAACAGAGCAGTTATCCCAACTTTGTTCTCTTATATTATTTATAAGTTCATGTTTATTATCCACATCCAAGTATGCACAAATATTGTCTATATGAAAATTTAATTCTTGTGATCCGTTCCCTAGAAAAGAGCTCACAATGATTAGAAGACATATAAAGTAGCCACTTCAATTTCTAAGAGAACTTCCTAAAGAAGTTAACAAACATTTCCTGCATTACATTTCAAGACTATAAGAACATTGCTAATGAGACACTAAAACCATTCTCCTTACCTATGCTATTCAACATTTTGCTGACTTTCTTACAAAATGAAAGAAATTCCAAAAATGCTTTCTCAACAAGATATTCACAAGAGTAAGAGACCCACTGTTAAAAAAAAAAAAAACAACAAACTACTAAGTGACAAAGAAGTAATAAAAATCTCACTTAAAGTGATTAAGTTTTGCAATGGCTATCCCACATACAATAAGGATTATTATTTGGAGACTGATACCCAGAGCTGATTTTATAAGCCATGTTAGTTTCATGAGAAGGGCACCACTCCCATTTTTATTTCAGCAGGCTGGCTAATATTATCAAAATGCTATACTACTGAGATACTGCTGCTGTGTGATTACTTCTTATATATTTATATATAGGTATATAGAAATATATATAGGTATATATAAATACTTTGCTACTGGAGTTGCAAAACCAGTACATCCTACAACTAAAGCTTACCATACAGCAAGCAGTTAGCAGGAAGAGCAAACTACACAGCCACAAATGTTTTGCACTCACTATATATTTAAATAAAGCTGACTACTCTGTAATACCGAACAATTACATTACTATTGAAGTTTTTTTCCCAGCTATGTGAAACTTCACTAGTTCAATCATTTGCAGGCCTTCGCATCTTACTGCAAGATTTTTTAGCTAGAGAACTAAGATAAAAATTTCTCCTAGGTTCTTCCCCACCTTCCAATACCAATTAAAAGATCTCTAGAGAAGAAAAGGATGGTTTCTCAAACAAGCACACACACAGGCCTGTAAGAAGCTCATTCTCAATAAAGGTACAATCCACACTTTCTATGGACCTCAAAGCAACACACCTTCCAAACACTATCTTGGACAGTAGATGATACAAACAGAACAAAATTTCCCCTTGAAGGACAGAAATAAAAAGGGTAAGCCAATAATATAAGCTAGTAATATTCAGTGAGCAGTAAGGTCAGCACTCTTTGAATTGTGGGATTTGAGACTGTCAACTTATTGCAAGACAACACACACACACAGAATTCTCTTCTTGGTCTTTATTTCCCACTCCTGGTATGCGGGATGGAAAGTTATAAACCTTTCAAGCAGTTTACAACGTAACATCTTATGATGGAAATACTCTGTCTTGAATTATGAAGAGCATTTGTTGCATTTCTCTTGCATCTCTAATTTTGTGACTAATAGGGGGCCAGAAAAATCTGGAAAAGGAGTGAGAGTGGGAGAACAGTGTATTTAGACTTTGATGTCTGATGTGGTCAACTCCAGAAACAGAGCAGACCCATCACCTTGACAAACCTGATCCTCTCTCCAGACAAGACTGCTTCTGTTCCTAAACTACAAGAACCAGGCACGGACTTGCCCCGTAACTGTCTGATATCCCAGTTATAGCAAGACGCATTCACCCCTTTAAGTTCTTGGAGGGCATTCTTGCTTCTATAAAAAAAAAAAAATTTCTTTGGGGGAAATATTGTATTACAGCACTATTGTATTTCAAGTAATTGCTGCAACTTCGAAAACAACAGGATTTTCCTATAACAAGGAGTCACACCCCATTTTACAGCATTCACTGTATTTCATAATCACTGATTATTTAAACTAAGTTAAAGGCTAGGTAAATAAGCATAAGGGCATTTAAAAATTTTTTCCTCTTTCCCTCTGATAATGCGCATTAGAAAGGCTAGCCTTTCAGAATCCTGATACTTCCCACAAGTATTTATTTGGTGATGCTCGTAAGCTTGAAAGACAAGCAGAAGACAGTACTGAAATACAAAGCCTTACTGTGGAAACTACTGCCATGTAGAACAGCAATGCGGCACAACTCAACGTTAAGACCTAATGAAAGTAAGACTTAGCCAGACTGCTGTTGTACCTGTGGCTGAAACTGCTTAAACTGTATTGTCTCTCAAAACAGAAAGGAAATTTGGAAGCGGTGAGTTTCAGCTTTGTGTTGGGATATACACATGTACCTCTATCTATACATCTTTCTATCTATACATCTCCACTGCTGAATCCACAGCCCAGCAACTATCGCAGACCTCTGTGTTCTACCAGATGAGCTAAAAGTCCCAAAATTAGGTAACTACTGAAAATACAAATCACTCACAACAAAAAAAATTTTGAGAAAAAAATAAACTCTTTATCATCAAGGCATTTTAACAACATTCTGCTTTGCCCCAACGCTATTTTTAAATGGTTAATACCATTATCAACTGAAAACAATCACAAAAATTCAAGTGGATATTTGAAGTACTGGGGAACAATTTTTCGTTCATTTTGAATGGCAGCTGACATTACTCTTGTATCTGCCACAGGTTCTGTTGTTTTGTCTTTGTCTATATTTTTAATATTAAAAAGTATCATTTTCATACACTAATCATATCATAAAACATTTACCTTTAGATGTGATGATTTCCCAGGCTTCATCTCTGCCTGAAAGACAATTCCATTTATGAATTTTGAGTAAAATCGTTTTGAATTACACATGTAATTTACTGTTCATCTTGTTACTTGAAAGAAAATTAAGAAGTGATAAGAGCCAAACCCCCTAGAAGTTACAACTGCTTCACTAATGAAACTGTGCATCTCATGCTCCTTCTATCAAGCTGGATGCTTGTTTGAAATATTTTATGAACTTGCAAACATCTTATAATGAAGTCCAAGAATCACGACAAAATGTCCTGGACTATATACACAACACACACTATATACCAATACTGTAATACTTAATAATATATATATAACTACAATAATTTTAATAATAATATAGGATATATTCATAGTGCATAAAAACAAACATTGCATTGTCTCCTTAAAACTAACTTTTAGTGCATAAGCAGCTTTCAAGTTAGTGCTAAGAAGCACAATCA
>VWZT01016595.1:243825-258704 GCA_013397055.1 Pachycephala philippinensis | reverse complement strand
GCCGCGACGGGCCCGCGGCGCCGCCAGACCCACCCGCCGCATCCTCCCGGGCGGCCGCCGCCGGTGCCTCGGGCCAGCGCAGACCCCGACACGCAACTTCAACCACCGCTCCTTCCTCCCGAGGCAGGAAGTCACCGCAGCCGCGGTTCCGCTTCCAGGGCACGGCCCGGCCGGTCTCCCTTCTCTCCCCGCCTTTCCCCGCCCCGGGCTCCGCCACCGTTCCCGGCCCCGGCCCGGGGGAGGAGCGCGGAGCGCGGCGTCAGCAGGCGGGCCCTCCTCTTCCGGTGTTAGCCGGCTCCGCAGGTAGCCGCGGCTCCCCGTGAGTCTCCCCTGGTTCCTCCATCGGCCCGCCTGTCTGGTCCCGTGCGGAGCCGAGGGTGCCCCGCGGGCGGTGTCCGCTCCCCCGCTCTGTGGCCACCGCAGCGCCGTGTGGGGGATGCGGGGTGCGCGGTGCGGTCCCTGTCCGCGGGGCGAGCACCGGCAGCGGCGTCCGGCCCCGTTGGACACCGCTGCCCCCGCCCGCACGCAGCAGCCGGGCGGCAGGGGCCGAGGCGGGTGGTGTCAGGGGCAGGCTGCGTTCTCGGGGAAGGTGGAGGAGGAGATCGGTCTCCGAGCAGTGAAAGGTCCCGCCTGGGCAGCAGCGGGAGAGGAGCGCGGTGCCTTCTTCTGCCGTGCAGACAGATCTCTGTCTAGGTGATGCCAGTGTTTCAGTGTCGCAGTCTCGCTGCTGACTTTGACCCTTAACTGGGGACAGTGGACCCAGCTGGCGACCTTTAAGATAGTGGTTAGATCTTAGTTAGAGAAATGAAAACGTAGGTCCTAATTCCAGATGTGTTTTTTTACACAGAATAACGTGCTGGCGTTTTGTTTATAAATATATAATTTTGTTTTGTTTCCAGTGAAAAACAGACTTGATGGCTTCTGCACCTGTTTCGCAGCTTCCTCCTAAAAAAACGGTGGCCTCTCACGTGCCTTTTGCAGATCTGTGTTCTACTCTGGAGCGAATACAGAAGTGTAAATCTCGTCCAGAGAAAACCAAGTATTTCAAGGATTTTCTGGAATCCTGGAGGAAATTCCATGATGCACTTCATCAAAAAGAGAAAGATGTCACAGATTCCTTTTACCCAGCTATGCGACTTATTCTCCCACAGTTGGAAAGAGAAAGGATGGCATATGGAATTAAAGAAACCATGCTTGCAAAGCTCTATATTGAACTGCTTCATTTACCAAAAGATGGAAAGGATGCTGCAAAGCTTTTAAATTACAGAACACCTACAGGCTCACGTGGAGATGCTGGAGATTTTGCAATGATTGCATACTTTGTGCTAAAACCTAGGAGCCCAAAACAAGGCAGACTGACAATAGAACAAGTCAATGAACACTTAGATGCAATAGCTAATAATAATGTTGCTAAAAACAAGGGTCAGTTAAAGAAAAGTCTTCTTCAGCTAATTACCCAGAGCACAGCACTGGAACAAAAGTGGCTTATCCGAATGATTATAAAGGATCTAAAGCTTGGTGTTAGTCAACAAACTATATTTTCCATTTTTCATCCTGATGCTGCTGAATTGCACAACGTTACTACTGATTTGGAAAAAGTTTGCAGACAACTGCATGATCCCTCTGTCTCACTTAGTGATGTTTCTATCATGTTGTTTTCTGCCTTTAAACCAATGCTTGCTGCTATTGCAGATGTCCAGCAAATTGAGAAACAAATGAGTAACCAGACATTCTACATAGAAACTAAGCTGGATGGTGAACGTATGCAGATGCACAAAGATGGGGATGTGTACAAGTATTTTTCCCGAAATGGGTTTGACTATACTCAGCAGTTTGGTGCTTCACCCCTTGAAGGTTCATTAACACCATTTATTCATAACGTATTTAAGAGCAATATACAAAATTGCATTCTCGATGGTGAAATGATGGCTTACAATCCTGAGACACAAACGTTTATGCAAAAAGGAAACAAATTTGACATAAAAAGAATGGTGGAGGACTCTGATCTGCAGACCTGCTTCTGTGTATTTGATGTATTGATGGTTAATGATCAGAAGTTGGGGCATGAAGTACTAAGCAAAAGATACGAAATCTTAAGTAGTGTATTTACCCCGGTAAAGGGCAGGATACATGTTGTCCATAAGAGAAGTGCCAGAACAAGAAAAGAAGTCATTGATGCTTTAAATGAAGCAATAGATAACAGAGAGGAAGGGATTATGGTGAAAGATCCCATGTCCACCTACAAGCCTGACAAACGTGGGGAAGGCTGGTTAAAAATCAAGCCAGAATATGTCAACGGACTGATGGATGAACTGGACCTTTTAATTGTTGGTGGTTACTGGGGGAAGGGGTCTCGTGGGGGAATGATGTCTCATTTTCTATGCGCTATTGCAGAGACGCCCCCTCCAAATGAAAAACCAACCATTTTCCACTCCATTTGTCGTGTTGGCTCTGGCTATACTATGAAAGAGCTGTATGATCTAGGCTTGAAACTGGCTAAACACTGGAAGCCCTACCATAGGAAGGACCCTCCTGGTAACATTTTGTGTGGAACTGAAAAACCTGAAATGTACATTGAACCTTGCAACTCTGTCATAGTTCAGATCAAGGCAGCTGAGATTGTTGACAGTGATATGTACAAAACTGACTGCACTTTGAGATTCCCCCGGATTGAGAAGATAAGGGAAGACAAAGAATGGTACGAGTGCATGACTTCAGACATGTTAGAAGACCTCAGAAGCAAAGCACAAGGAAAGCTGGCATCTAAGCACCTTCATATAGATGAGTATGATGAGCCACATGAGAAAAAAAGGAAAACTGTTTCAAAGGTGAGGAAGATAATTGGCATAGCTGAGCAATTTAAAGCTCCTGATCTTTCTAGTGTAAGCAAGGTTTCAAATGTATTTGAAGATGTTGAGTTTTGTGTTATGACAGGAACGGGAAAATACTCAAAATCTGAGCTGGAAAGCAGAATAGCCCAATGTGGTGGCAGTGTGGTGCAGAACCCGGGGCCGGAGACTTACTGTGTCATTGTAGGGGCTGAGAATGTCAGAGTGAAAAACATCATTGCTTCTAACAAATATGATGTGGTGAGGGCAGAGTGGCTCCTTCAGTGTTTTCAAACCAAAATGTTGGTGCCTTGGCAACCAGCCTTTATGATTCACATGTCTCCTGACACAAAAGAACATTTTGCTCGTGAGTATGATTGTTATGGAGACAGTTACACAGCAAACACAGATGTTGCACAGCTCAAGGAAGTGTTCTCAAGAATGAAAGACAATAAGGCCATGCCTCTGGACTTGATTGCAGAGCTAGAAGAACATTATTGGTGGAACAGTTGTCAGCTCGGTATATTCAGAGGAAGCACTATTTATGTGGACTGTTATGCTGTTGTTAACGAGCCCAAAAGCAAAATCCCTGGAACTACACTATCAATTAGAGCTTTGGAGCTCCGTTTTTATGGTGCAAAAGTAGTTTCTCACCTTGAAGAGGGTGTTTCCCATGTTGTTGTAGGAGAAGATCATTCACGGGTAGAAGAGATGAAAGCGCTCAGGAGAACATTTGGGAAAAAATTTAAAATTGTATCCGAGCTGTGGGTAACACACTCAGTGGAGGAAGGAGTTGCAAAGAATGAAAATCAGTACTTGGTTTAAAGCAGTTTTTAAGATTGGAGTGAAGGCATGATTGGACTCAGATTTCGTGAGGTTGTCCCAAATTTTTTGTGTGTTTTCCTGTCTGTTTAAAGTTGGCTCTGGCTAAAGAATAACACTGAATTGCTGAAATCGGAGGAAGGCTTTTAATTTTACTGTTGCAGAAGCAAGAGGATGCTAAGCTATGTTGGAGGGGAAAAAAACACCACAAGATAAATAATTTAAGTCTTTTAATCTTCAAACAGGTCTCAGGAGAGATCTAAAATTTTACATAAATAAAATATGTTTGAAACTGTCTGGTTCTAGCTTTAATAATGCTTGCCTCCATTGTTCAAAGTGGAGACAATAATTTATTATTTTATGGAGATTCTGCTATTTATCTGTAGTTACCAATTTGCAATCACATTCATTTTTTTGTGGACTTGTTTTGTGTGTATTCCATATGCTAGAGAATTCAGTAATTTATAAACTTCATCTGAACTATTTTAATTTGCTTACATTGGTTTTAGCATTAAGCACCACAAGCCTCAGAAGCACTTTGATTTTAGGACATTGTGTAGATCCCATGTTTCTTTGTGTAAATAGTCTTTGTACAAAAGAACCTAAACTTTTCATTGAGGTGATAATGAATTAATCATGACCTGTATATGTATGAAATACAAATCAATTACTTAAAAAATGTAATAACCTTCTGTGCTCATTACAGTTTAACTGTGAAGTGTGACAGGACCAGGCTTTTACAATTAACCATCAGTTTATCTTTTAAAAATGCTTCTTAAGTTATTGTAGGATTAATTTCCAAGTATCCAGTTCAATGTATATTTTTCCAATTACTAAATAAAATCTATTTTTAAAGTCTGCCTGGTATTTATTTTTAGTAAGCAATAACTTGTGAAAAGCACAAAACTTAGTTTCTTATTTTACTGTTAGATAATGCATGCATTTACTTTGAGGGGAGAAAAGTTGAGGCCTCATTTCTTCTTACGTCAACATTGGTATCAAACAGAAGTGAAGCTGGGCAGACCACACAAAGTCAGTTTTTAGCTGACCTCTTTCTTCAATGCTTTCTGTGGTCACGTTCATACAAAAGTTCTTGTAAAAATAATTGGGAAATGTTATATGAAAGGTTAATTGGGAGGACTGTATTGATACCTCGTAGTGTATTAGCAGCTCCCTTATTATTTAACATATACTCAATAGGTAAAATGTAATAGCCACAACTGTAACTGTCCACAAATTTCCTGTCACCACACCTGCTTTGCTCTTTTTCTCGAGTGGGGCTTGTATGGCAGGACTGTGCTTTTTGTTGGTGCTTTTGACAGCCTTATGCCTCTCTTGCTGTTCCCTCAGCACGCTTTCCCTCGTGGAGCAGCCCACTTCCATCCCTTGACACAACAGGGATTTGGATGAATGAAGGAAAGCGTCGCTTCTCTCTGTTATGGAAATCCTCACCTTTCTTTTGTCCCCCTGATACTCATCTAGTATTTAGTTTGGATGTGAACTCCTTTGCAGAACCAAATAAAAAAAATTGTGGAAAGCTTGTCACTTTTTTACTGTAGTACATCTGTTTGGTGAAACACTTAACAACTGTGTGGTTCCTGTTGCTCAATTTCCAGTTACTCTTTTCTGAGAGAGTACATCTGTATATTTTAAGAGTCTGTATTGACATCCTTGAAAAGTAGAAAATTCACTTATTCAGGTGAAATAGTCAAAATCTCTCAGCTATAGGAAATGACATGTAAAATGTACCATTCTGTTTATGGCATCTCAATGATCTGGTGAGAGATTTTAAAAAGCTCTGTAGTTTGCTTGTGGGGTTTTTATAATACTTTGTGTCACTCCTTCTGTTAAAATACAATCAAAACCATTTAATCTTTCCAATCTATATGTAATTGCAGTTTGAATTCTTTTGAAAGAGGGACTCAAAGTTATAAAATGTCATGAAAAGGATTAAAAAATGTTAATTCGAAGGTGACTAGGGAAATGCCTTTTAATGTAGTTCAACTGAGCATAAAGCATCTCCAGCTGGTAACAGCTGTTGTACCACTAAACAGTAGATGGGCCTATAAAATTTTACGGTACTATTTTTTGCTGTGAGGGGATAGGAATGAGAGAATTCTCTGTAAATTTGACTTATAATACAAACCTAACAGTGAAGGGGGAGCTTGTAGGTATAATTAAAATATTTGTCCATGTTGGTTTCTAGAAGCAAGGAAATGAAAAGGCATCAACCTCAAAATTATTTATTTTAGAAAAAATATATTTAGCATTATTTTTTGGATGTTTTTAACAGATACAGCTTTTATTTCTTTATAATTTTGGGGAAGATTATCTTGAGAGAACATATAAGGGATAATTTAAGTTCAAACTGCAAGCATTAATGTTCACAGCCTATGTGATTGTATTTGAAAACTGATGTAATAAGAATGTTTCAATGTGTATAATTGTCACTAGATTAGTGACAATATATTTAAATTTATTCTTCTGTTAATGTTACGGGTAGGGGAACTGTGTAAAGCTATGAAACCAGAGTTCATTTGTCTCCCTGTTATATGTAAAGTAAAACACATTTTTCAGGACTAAAGTTGCCAGAAATAAGATACCAGGGGAAAAACAAGGATTGTTACAAAATGAGTGGGTATGGTGTGAGGGGTTGTGTATTCCATTCTCTCATCCTTAGTCTTTCCCAGAATAGAATAAATTTACATAGTCTGGTTCTGTATAGAGTTGTAGTAGTTGGAATAAGTTAATAAGTATGACTATAGCTTTTTATGAAGTTCAAATTAGCCTTTTGAAATAGATTCGGGTAGAAGGTTGGGATTTTTTTCATTTTTTGTAGAAATCCTTGTTCTAATTTAAATTTTATAGTTTTTCTAGCATTTTGTGTTTTGTTATAGTAGAAGACCAGCTTGATGGAGAAAGGTAGAGCACTAGATATTGCTTTTCTCAGCTTTAAGAAGCCTTCTGACACTGTCCCGTAATATTTTCATAGACAGCTAATGAAGTATGGGCTGGATGAATGGACAGGGAAGTGGACTGAAAGCTGGTTGAAATGCCAGGCTTAAAGAGTTGTCGTCAGCAGCCAAGGTACAAGATGAGGCAATGAGCACAAAATGAAACAGGAACTTCAGCTTAAAACTAGGGAAATTCTTACTGTGAGGGTGATGGAACACAGGAACAGGTTGCTCAAAGGGGTTGTGGAATCTCCATCCTTGGTGACATTCTAGATGCAATCAGATACAACTTGTGCTACCTGACCCTTCAACTGGACAGTGTTCGACTAGATGATCTCGAGAGGTGCCATCCAGCCTCAATGGTTCTGTGAATCAGGTCTGAACTGAATTTCCCATTCTGATTTGAGGTGTCTTGTGAATGCTCAAAGTGTCACGTGGTAACATATACATTGCAAATGTAATGGATTTTTTTTTATTTGCAGGACAACAGATACTCGTATAGCTAACTCTCTTTATCAGCATGACTTTTAAAGCTAAACATTAAACTGGAGTAAAAAAACAAAGCAAACCAAGAAAACCCAAAGTATAAAGCAAATTGAGTTACAATGAACGTGAACATCAAGGTAGTTCAAAGTCTCCTGAGCAGTGGAAAGAACTCTCAGTGCTGTGTATAAATGTTTAAATACTAGCCACATCTGAGAGAACAGAAAAGCTTGTTTTCGATTTGAGGCGATACATAACTGTATCAATTGTGAAAGGGAAAACAGGCTCCAGTAATTTACCCACTTTCGTCTGACTGCCCAGTCTTGGTCCGGGAGTGCTGAAGTAGCACCTTCTTTCTTGTCATGGTAGACTTTACAAACATAAACACTATGGATCCAAGGAGGAGGTAGGATTTCTCCACCTTTTTGCACATGGAAGCGTCCTCCTGCAGCTAATATGCTACAGCATCAGCAGACTCTGCTACAGCAGCAACAACAGCAACTAGAGGCAACATGTTCTCTGAAATTGATGTTTTTAGCCTCACATCTTACACCTGCAGTTAATGCAATAACTGTCTGGCCAAAGGCAGTTGGATAGGGCTTCCTGTCGGTGCGTAGCTACGTGTATTCAAGTAAAAGACAGCAATAGATGTGTAACACAGCTAGTCTCAGCTTAGGTTCTGTGGTTGCTTTTTTCCTTCTCAGTCTCCCACAGCTTCTCCCTTGAGCTGGCATCTTTTGACTAGTGTGTTATAGATGTTGTACGTCAGACCTGTGTGCTGCCAAAGTGGAATGATTTTGTACATACAGTTTAAAGCTAGTTTGCATACCTCTCTGTTATGCTTCAGTCTGCCCTGTAAACATAGTCACATATAATTATGCCAAACATAGTTACATACATACTGGATTTGGGGGTTCTGTTGGGTTGTTTTTTGTTTTGATGTTTTTGTTTGGTTGGTTTTTTTTAATTTTTATTTCACTAAAAATCTCTGAATGCTATTAGAATAATAAAAAAATTAAAGACTATTCAAGGCAAAAGTAACTATGAAGATGATAGGTATCACATTGTTCAGGTCTCTGAACATGGTTGTATGAAGAAAAGAGAAAATAAACAAGATAGCCGGTTTTGCAGGTTACATCTCTCTGTAACTGAAGCACAGCAGGTGCTGGGAGTGTGCCTGACATACTGCTATAGCAGCAACCAGGGCAGAGCAGTGAGGTCACGTGCATTAACAACATTAAAAAAGTCAATAAATAAAAGACAGTTAAGAAAAAAACCATAATTTTACTCTTTTTGTTCCTCTGAATTATGTGGTAACTGTAGAATATTTTTTTACTATATTTATAGACCTAAATTCTTATGCTTGGTGATGAAGAGCTGTATAAACAGAACAACTGCTGCGTATAGATCTCATACAGGTTCCTGGCAGACACTCAGTAAAGGCATCTAAGGTGCCTTTACTTAAATATTTAAATTTTTAAGACTGAAATATTTAAATTTTTTTAGTGACTGGGAGATATAAAGAAACATTTTACCACTAGGAAGAGATCCGTGTCTTAATATGTAATGGTACTGGAGAAATATTCTGCTGTACGTGTTTTGGATAACCTGCCTTCCTGACCTGTATTTTTGGAACACACAGCCAATTCCACCTTTCCAAAATCATGCTCACATTTGCTCTCAGTGTAAGATGCTTTTAGAATTACATGATATTTTTCTACATTCTTTCTACTGGGTTGTCTTTGCTTATAAATTCTGGTCTGACTTACACAATTCTGTGGTTCTTTTGGGGTGCTGAACCCTTAGCCCATGTTTTGGCTGCTGCCCAGGGATGGCTGGCTCTGGACTGGATGGCTGCCCAGGACTGTGGCTCAGTCATAATGCTGCTCTGGACTTCTGCAAATGCACGATTGTCTGTCCAGCATGGGAGTGATCTCCAGGAATTGCATGGAGGGGAGGGGGATTTCTAAATCAGAGCAGCCAAAACCTGCTAGAGTGTGTGGAAATGTGCACAAACATATAGAGTGTGTATATATGTGTGTGTGCACACATATATATAAATATATGTATGAATATTGAGAGAGAGATTTATGTGGTACTTATGATGGCTCTCTTCTGCCCTCAATTTTTATTATTCCTTCATCTTTAGCAATGCTGAGGAATATTTTTAGAGATCCCAGAAGTGGATGGATAGGCTAGAGAACAAGAATTTGTGCATGTTGCAGAATTCATACCTACAGACTGCCCCAGGCTAACACACCTACACACAGTCACTGGCATGACTGTGCCTTACACACAGACCTCTTCCTCCCCATCCAGAAAATGCACTGTGGAAGTTTTACTTGGTCAGTAGAAACAAGAAGATCCCAGGACTCAGCACAGGCCATTTCTCGCATTCTGCTGCTTACACTAAACAGAAGTGGTTCCCCAGTTCCAGTTCTTTAAACTATATTGTCAACCATCACCAGCTATTTCTCACTCATACAGCAAAAGTTCCCATTTCTTAAAATAGTTCATAAATAAGTTCATAAATAAGCTGCACCCTTAGCCCTGGTTAGGCCCTTCTAGCTGGGACTTCATCACTGTTTGGTGAATGCTATTTGGTCCAGACCAAGCAGCATTATGGACAACAGCATGGTAGTGTCAATCTTGTGCCACTGATCTGTAGGATAAAGAATTGAGCCTGAGCTGAGCATCTGACATGGAGAAGAGCCTTGAGACCATGGAAAATACATGGTATGCCCTGGATTATGTTCAGAAGCAGAGAAGAAACATGGGGAGGTGGCTGGGTTTTGTGGTCCCTGAGTATGGACACAGCTCTGCTGTGGGAATTTGAGCTCATGGGAAGACTTGTAAGTGTTCACGACTAGCTATGCAGTTATAGGTAACGTCAAAACAGAATGAGTGCACAGAGGCCAAGGAAACAGACCGCAGCTGCCTCTTACACAGGCTGAGGAGAGATAAAGAGTGTTATGTTGACATAACCAAAATGTTCTGTGTGCATCTCCAGCAAGGGCAGTGGCAACACTTTGCTGCTGTTCAGTTAAGCCTTCACCCACAGTTATCTGCCCTTTGGCTATATTCCAGAATTTCCATGGGGAATTTCAATACTCATTTATTATTGCACAAAGGTTTTAGCAATCAGACAACACACAAATCACATATTATCTTTTACAATTATATTAAAAGCTTACAGGAATTAAAATAAAGATTAAAATCATTTAGCAGCATTCACACAATAACAGTTCCCCAAAGATCAGCACAAGCAATCAAACATTGGCAGGAAATAAATAGTTAGGCAGGTGGCCAGCACAGATAACTTGGCTCATCAGTATTCAAGCAGGAACAGCCTTTGCATTGTTAGTCAGCCTAATTTCCCCCTCCACACCACAACCACCCCCAGCCCCTGCCTCTCTTTTACCCTCCACTTAACTCCTTTTAGGTGGGGTTGCACCCTGCAGAATCTTGTGCCAGGTCTTGTTTTAAATGCTGTTGAAAGAGGGATACAACTTTTTTCAATTAATATGTTTATCAGGCTGACCTGGAAGTTAGTTAAATGCAAATAAAGAAGTTTATGCACCAGCATTAAGCAGTATGTGCAGTGCTGAAAATGGTGTGAAATAATTTCTATGTACAAGACAAATAGGCTGTATTGGCTGTGTTACATACATAAATGTACTGTGAGCAGGTTCAAGATGATCACAAGGAAGAAATAAGTTTTGCCAATATATCCATCTAAATTAAATGTTTACCCATCAACATAATGTACATCTAGCTTCAAAGCAGAACTACTTAAATTTGCTAAACAGCCTCTGGAGATCTGCAGAGAGAAATCAGGTCCACCTGTCTCCAGTTACTTGTACAAAAACTTCCCTCACTTTCATAGTATCATGCAGTTCACTGGTTTGGGTGTCCAGCCTGTTCATTGCATCTGTAAGCTTACTGCTCTGTGAAGACTTTCTAATATAAAGTGGCTCCTCTTCCCAGGAGTTTGTCATTGTAAAATGGTCAATATATACCCCAGAAATTCAGATGTAGAAAGCCTGTCTTAATCTGTCCCAAAGAAACCTGTAAAAGTGAAATCTGATTCCCTTTGACTCTTCACATCTTTCTCCTTGACTTCCATAATCATGTATGGATCCATGCTTTGGGAGAACAGTTAAAAGAGCTTTCAGCCTTCTATATATTCCACCTACTTTAATTACAGCCTGTGATTTGAGTGTTCCCCAGGAATGAGAGGACCCTGCTGCTGTTGTATGGTACTCACTGTGTGAGAGACTGGACTTGTTAATGACTCAAACAGTCGACCTCTTAACTGCCCAGGTGCAGAGGGCAGTGAACACCCATCACAGGAGGCTACAGCTGGGTGTTGAACAAGATAAGGGAGAAGGCTGGGAAAAGGCAAATCCCACGAGGTGGGATAGTGCTTTTTATCATGCCAGTGTCCTCCCTTACATAATGGCTCAGGTATGAAAACTCCCCTCCACAGAAGTATCTGGACATTCACAAGTAGCCTGAAGGTATTTGCCCCTTCTGACGGTTTATTGTTGACTCAGCTGGGCTGACCTGAGAGGCAGCTGTACTGTCTTAAGCCACCAGACTCCTGAAGTGTCCCATGATCCACAGGGACAGATCCACATCCTTCAGTGGGAAATTCCAGTAATCCTACCTTCATGCCCCAGGGAAGGTACCTGGGCATTCCCACCTGAACCTGAGGACATATAAACCCAGTGGATGCTGTTTTGTGGGTTTCCCCCACCCCTGATGGATCAAGACAGTGACTATCACTTTGACCAACATACTCTAAATTGCAACAATCAAGTCTTGTGGCAGGATCCAACAGGGTGTGACTATAGACCTTTCTACTCTTATTCTTTCTCTTTATTTTTCCTATTTCTTTCTATCTATCTCTCTACCTCACAATTACTGTTAAATAAAAATCTGTATTATTGGCTTCAGCATATGGTCTCATTTGCTCACCTTACTTCAGGCAGTGGCATCTCTCTAATAATTTTCATAATTGGATCTTAACACACTGTTAAGGACAAAGAAAAATCTCATTAACTGAAAGAAATTTACTTATTTCTTTTCTTTCTTTATTTCCAAATTTAAATATCTATGGCAAGACTGGCACAGAGCTTGAATTCTTCCTGAAGTTGGGTGAACATAAACTCTTCTTTGAAAAGGATTGGTAAACATCAAGATTTTAGAATGGCTTTGTAACCTGGATTCATTAATAAAGTATTTGCCATGGAAAGTTTCAGTCCCTGCTCTCAAAGCTGTTTGTTTGTTTGACATCAGAGAGAAATCATGATAGGAACTGATACAGCAATCCATATAAATGTCCCAGCCATTGTCCACAGGATGTAGTGAGAAGTCTGGGGCTGATACGAGTACTGAATTTCCAATAAAGTCCCCAATTAAAAGAGACTTCATATACCACAGTTCTTCTGCTGGTTGAAAACACCTATAAGTTTCCAAAGTGTCAGTTTCAGTTTTGGGAAATAGGTTACCTGTCAGCTATGATATTGCTCCTGATTGATTAGGAAGTGTTGAAAGGTACAAGGGTGCAGTCTGAAAATGGGATATATACAGTGCTGAGGAATTTTTATGGTACCACTAGAGCTGAATTAAACACATACGTGTGCTTATATATAAAAGAGAAACAGTTAATGAATAATGCATTGGCCAGAGTTCTAGCAGTAGATGCAGTTCTACATGGAGTCTCCATAGACACGTCATAAGCAGATGCCTTATGAACTCTTGCATCAGCACTAACCCTGACAGTGGTTGCAGGTAGCACCTCAGCCCAGCTGTGGGTCTGTTCCCCAGCCCAGGTCTGCTGCCCAAAGGTCGTCCCTAAGCTTGCACCCCTGCATGCTCCCATTCCAGGATGATTTATAAGGCAATGCTGAGGTTGTTTCTCATCTCATCATCCAGGGAACCTTTATTCCCTTGCAAGAAGTCCATCTGTCTCTGGCACTCCTGCTTCCAGACAGGTTAACCCTCTCTTGCAGTTAGGCCTTCTAGCCCTGCATACCAGATCATTAATTGGCCACAAATGACCATATTGAGCAGTTACAATTAGACCTTCCCCTTAAACCACCAGATTTCAAAGACTGAACCATGCAGTGGAGAGCGCAGATCATTTACCTCCTTTCCTCTTAGAAGTTATGCCTCAAAATTCTCTCCCTGTCCAAGCTCTGCCATCAATTGCTTTTGGTCTGTTTGGGTTTTGGTGGCATCCACAGAAACTCAGCATGGCTGAGTCATTACCTGTTTGATGTACCCAGCTGATGTAACAGTTTGTAACACTTTGGACACCTTTAGCTATTTGCAAAGAGACTATGACAGCATAATACATACAGCTATAAAGCATATAGCAATTATTCACTGCTTGGCATGTACGGGTGTTAGCTACCTAATAAAGAGCTAGGCTAAACCTCAGTGTGCTCAGCCTTCACTCCTTCCTTTATGTGATACTCAGAGACTCCTTGATAGCCAGGGATCAGTAATGAGGTCAGGCCAGGAAGATCCCGAGTCAGGTAAAGGTGCCAAGGTTGGCCCTTGCTGCTCTCTGGATTTCATCTTTTCCTGAGTTCTCTTTCACCTCCTCCTTCTTCCTTCAGAGTTTTTTCTTTTCCACCTTGGTGTTTTTTCCTTCAGAATCTTAGAACCACTCACAGACCCAGTTTCAATAATCCCACCTCCACTGTCAATTTTACCTTTTTTGTCTCACATGGTTCCACTCTGCAGATGTTGTCATAGCTCTTTCTTCCAACTTAGCAATTTCCTCAGAAGTCTGAGCCAGGTTTCCCTACCAGAGGTAAACCTTGGATTCTTGAAACACAGTCAGCTGAAATCCTGTGTGTGAGGAAAAGTTGTATGAAGGAGATACATTCATAAAACATATATATCTATATTTAATGGAATTTGCAAGACAGCCACTTATTTTGAATTCAGGGAGAAGCTGCATGCATTAAGTGCTGTGTGTAGTAAAATCATCTTTCCAGAGACTTGCTTTTTTCTTTTCTTCCCTCCCTATGAGAATTTTACATTAACCATAAAGCGAGAAATCAGAGGCAAAATGAAGGGAACTGCAGCTTGTTAGGAGTCAGAGCTCTTTATACAGAAAGCAGATTATTTACTTGTTTCCTCTCCCTCCCTTCACGTTTTCAATCAAGGTGTCTGAAAAGAATGAACATTAAGCAATCAAAGTGTGAATGCCTGTGTCTGTGTCGATTCATATATAGCAATTTATGAACCAATGGGCCAGTTCTATCCAAATTTTACAAAGAAATAGTGGTATCCCTCTCTCTGCCCACTCTTCTGCCCAAGCTCCAGTATGGGAGAGGCCTGAGAAGAGAAGGCGGTAATGGCCTCTATGAGGGAAAGAGTCTGTGTACCTATCCCGGAAAGAAAATATTTCAGGTGCCAAAAGAACTCCCCCCAGTTTTCTCATCTTCTCCTGAAGTCAATACTCCTGCGGTGGTTTAGTTCAGTTCGCATCTTTTCTTTTTGTGAGATAAGAATTAGAAGAGGGGCAAAGCAGACTTAAAACTCTAAAGAATATAAAGAAGTTTATTACTAACAGAATTAAAGGTAATAAAAAAATAATAATAATAAAAATTAAAGCAAACTCCCCCTTTCCCTCCGGCACTTCCCCCCTTCTTTCCAGCACCTCTCCCCTTTTTCTCCCAACTTGCACAAAGGATAACACACGTGATTTTAGGTCAGAATTGCAGTTCTTAAGTCTCTTCCATATTTGAAGAAAAAGAGGTTTCTTCTGCTC
>VWZT01016595.1:229748-243426 GCA_013397055.1 Pachycephala philippinensis | reverse complement strand
CTAAGCGACAGAACCAGATGGTCTCGGCTCTGCAGCAGCTATAGTTGTTTCTCAGCTGCTCACGGGCTCCGAGGGGCCTTCTTGCAGCACCCAGGGGGTGCCGTGCCTCGGCCCCGAAAAGGGAAGGGGAGAGGGCAGGGGGCTCGGCCCGGCCCCCGCCACCCCTCCCGGTGAGGGACCGGAAACCAGAAAAGAGCGAATTCCATGTGCCAGTGCCTTTATATGCAAAATTGAGAGAAGGGATTGGTCCAAAACCCTGTCCATCAACTCAGTCTCTTCAAACCACCACAACTCCCAAGGCACAGAAAGAGGAATACAAGCTTTTTTGGTTGTGACACGACCTCTCCTGCTCCAGTTGGATGCTTAGTGCTCACGTGAAGAGGGAACAATGAATGTCCAGTCACATGAAAATCTTATACTTCATTAGGCATCAAAGTATCTAATCATTAATCTGCAAAACTCTTTGAAACCACTCTCATCTGGTTCTGTCGCTTAGAGACCTCTGTATGTTCAGCATTGCTGCAGTGTGTGATGTAAATCCTGATGTGCACCACTCTTGGAAATGCCATGATTTTTATTTGCGTTGTTTATTCAGACTCTCAGAACCCAGCACACTCCTGCTATGTTACTGTCTGCTGTAATATGGTGCTGTTTGTCATTTTCATTTAGTGAGAAAGATACTAAAAATGCAATGCTATCACATCCTTTTTATGAATATTCAGCAAATCTAAATCGAATGGAAATAAAAGGAGGGTACTCATACGTGAAGGCAATTTGTACCTGGACAGAAAGAGCCAAATATGAGGAAAAGAGACAGATAGACAAAAAACTGTTCCACAGATTTTTCTTTTTAGTTCCAAAAACTACATAATTGCCAAGCTCACAGCAGAGGGAGAGTGATTTGATCACCAACAGACATCCCCATCAAAATCATGTGAATTGATTATGGTTTGGTTTAGGTGGTGTTCCAGTGCTTCACCAGTTACTGGATAGTGTGTGAAATGAAGGGTTGCTGCACTGCCCAACCCTACAGGAAAACTATTAATTTTATATTCTTGTTGGTAATGCAGTTTCAGAGTATTCATTTTTCTCAGGACACTGCAGTTTCTTCCTTAGAAATTTTAGGGCTATGGTTCAGTCCAAGTCTTTGGCAGTGCTGTGCTTTTCCGGGAATGGTCACAATAATATGTCACCAAAAAGCATTTTTTAAAGAAAGCTTTGTTCTTCAGGATCCAAAATATAAGATCCAAATATAAAAACAGGTATGATGATACAATTTCTTCTTTAACTTGTTTCCACATGATTTGAAAATCTTATTGTGTAATATTGTCAGTTTTAATAGTCCTGTGCTCAAGAGGTATCTCTGTTTCCTTAATGGTTCACAGTGTAATTTTATTTACACTAAAATAATATCAGCTTTCATTTAGGGAATAATTAAAAGAGCTGTAAGTCATAGATTTAAGAATTAAACAAAAATTAAAAATAAAAATGTGTATTTCTATGGATAGAGGAGGGTTCTAAAAATTCTTCTCCTGAATTAAAAATTCTATCTTTACAATGAAAAACTTAATGTTGTGATCCAAAGGATAAACTAAAATTCATGGATGGTATTGGGAACGTATCTAGTAGCTAATATAAAAATTAATTGTCCCAGGAAAAGCAAACTCAAGAGGGGAAGAAACACCCTTGTGCTGTGAATGATTTAGACATTAATGAGTCTGTGTTCATTAGCAGTGATGATTGTTAGCACTTAAGACAGCATAAAACATCAATGTCTCCTTTTAAAGACACTCATAAAGCAGACAAATTCTACAGCAATCAGAATTGAATGAAAGTACTTAAAAGTGAATAACAATCAAATCAAGCAATGACTTTGGATTTATTCTTTTTTTTTTTTTTTGTCTGGCTGTTCTGCTCTGTAACCCAATATCACTGACAGCAGCTGGCTCTTAATGCAGACAAAAGATTCCTCATGAATACTGAGTTGACATTTAAAGTCTTATGATCACTCAACTTAGGGAATACATTTGTAGATGAAAATTCATCTGACATATAACTGAAAAAATGTGCTGAAGCAACATAACTTTAACTTCCTGAGCACAAAAATAAAGCAAAGATATTACTCTATGTTTTTGAAATTACCTAGCCTCTGTAAAGGTTAAATAAATGAAGTATTCAATCCACAGTTCTTCTTGAATCATCAGTCAGCATTCCCAAGTGCAGAAGTGAGCAAGACCAGAGTATGAACTATGGCACCTCTAGAGTCAAACATTTAATGAGAAAATGCATGTTTGAAAGATAACCAATCAGCTTGCATAGGCTGGCCTTTACCTCCTAATGTGTAGTAGTTCCAATGATGTGAGAATTTTTACCTTGTATCATTCTTGTTTTCTAAGTCCTTTGTCATAAAAGCCCTTTGTTATCTTCATTTTGTTAAATTTGCAAAAATAGGATTTAGCTGTTACAAACTCACCTTAGACAGGGTTTAGACTTCCAGTTAGCATCTTCAAGACCTCTCTAAATACTACCAAAAGCTTTTAAAGCTTTGTAAGTTATCCCTGGTAACATTCAAGGTCGGGTTGGACTGGGCTATGAGCAACCTGATCTATTTGAACACATCCCTGTTCATTGCAGAGGGATTGGACTAGATAACTTCCAACCAAAACTGTTCTGTGATTCTATGATTCTAAGTTCCTTGGTACCTTATCTTAAAAAAAATATGTTGTCTCCTGCTACTGAATATGAAGAGCAGCATGTCAATTTTCACAGCACTGAGCATTGTTGGTGATGAAGGCTGATAATATTCCATCCACCGCTCCACAAGGACTCGACTCAGTTATCACTTCACAGCAAACCTGCTGCTGTGGTTCAGCCTGGTATGCAATGAAATTCACTGTTTCTTTGAAGCGATGCTGGTTGTTGTTATAACAGATGTTAACATGCAGGATGTGGGTGACCTGTGTTAAATATCCTGTGGCTGAGAGGCTACAGGTTCACTTGTGCCAACTTTGCAGAGGAAACTGAGGTGAGCAGGCTGGAGGCCTTGATATACTACAGGCATTTTTTACCTGACCTGTGGAAGCTGTGCAGGAGCACTGCCCTGCCAGCTCTGCTTTGAGAGTTGGTTATATATTTCATCCGGTAACAGCTTAATGCAGAATGCAAAAACAGTACTTCACATGTAGATTCAAGCTTAGAACTTCTGCATCTAAAACAACACAAAGCTAATGGGTTGTCACTGTATATACATATTTATATATACACACACACATATATACCTTTTATATACATATTAGCTTTGTATATGTGTATGTATAGGTACATACATATTAAACTTGTGTCCTCCTCCAGAAGACATTCCAGCTGTACATTTTAACTAGATGGAAATGCCTCTGGGTAGCCTAGAGTCCTGTGTCTAAGGCCTGGAGGCAGGTGACCTCTCAGGCACACCCACGCCCTTGCTTATTGCGTCATGCCTCCTTCATAGTCAAAATAGAAAAAGCAATCCTTTTTCTATACCCACCTGTGTATAATTTTGTTTCCTTATGCCTGTATGAATACTAAGAGAGGGATTACAGATATTCAGAGCTTTCCAGAGATATTCAGTGAGAAGCTCCATTTGACTCTTACTAATGTGTAGAAAGAGTTGCAGAATATTTGAAATATAAATCAAGAGTTAAAATTCAACTTTGCCTTATTGTCATGCAGAAAGCCAAATGACTGTGTTTATAGAAATGACATTTTAAGAAAAGGAAAATCAAAAGGTAAGAGAAACATATCTGGATAATCATGTTCTTTATGGTTTTGTACATCTGTATAAATATATCTTTGAAATCAGAAGGATGTTGGTTTGTGTCAAAGTGCTGACTTTTGACAAGAGCATCACTTTTATTCTGATGATATCATCAGTGAAGAAGCAGTGCATCTGCAGTAATAATTGACCTTTTCTGTTTACTGCTTTTTAAAAAACTTTAAGGTATATTGCTCTTTTATTGCTGAAAATACACTTGCTCTTTTTGCTAAGTCAAATCAACAAAGGCAAAAAAGCCCTGTGTCAGTTAGTGCATCAAGAGCAAACAATTTTGTTCATGTGTCATCCTCATAACAGATGAGAGCTCAAAGGCCATCAAAAAAGGCAAAGGAATTCAATGCTTTGGCTTGGAGCATTTTTGTTGCTATCATCCTGCCAACTGCTTAAATGTGGTTAATTTTAAGTGTGGAAGTGGTTCTACTGACTCATGTATTTTTGAATTCATTTTTAAAAGGCATGTATTTAAGCATATGTAAGACTGGATGAAAATTTAAATTTTAGTTTTCACATCTGATATGCACAGATTATTCTGGGCATCTTTACACACAAGTGACATTTTGAGTCAACCCTTTACCTTACAAAAGTCAGCCTGGTACAGTTTGATTGAATGGTACTCTTTTACGCTAGCTGTGATCAAACTATTTTTTTTAGTTTACAGCAGAGTGAATTTTTGGTGGATTTGGTTGAGAGATTCTGTGGGTGAAAGCACAAAACAGTGAGGAAACAATTTCCTTGTCAGACAGTATTTTAGGAGACAACCTGGAGGGTTCAGCAGAACAGAGACTGCAGCAATAAAACTGAAATGCAGACTATTTGCCACTCTGTTTTGACTAAACCAAAGCAAAATACAAGGTAAAATAAAAATATTTGGATGGAAAGAATATCATTAAGAGAGATTCTCTTGACTAATCTTGTATATGTATTTGTCTGAAAAAGAAACAAGGGGTACTTGCTTTAGAAGTATTTGTGCTGCCACTGAGGTGTTATCAAACACATGTACCCATAAATATGAAAATACTGAATTCATGAGGCACCTACATAAACATGCCTCAAAAATTATAAGACACATGTAAAAAAAGGAGAAAGAGAAGGAAAATGCTTCAAGACAAGATATGTCTCTACAAACATCATAGTTATTAAGTGACAACAAGATGACAAGAAATGGCCTATATAGTTAAAGAGGTATGGCATCTCTCCAGAGAGGCCAAGGGTAAGACAGCGACAATCACTAAAGAAGAAAGAAGTGAGGTTTTCTTGATTTTCATCTCCCAAAAGACATGTTGGGATTTCTGGGACATTGTCTTACAGTAACTCTTTTTTTTATTTATTTAACTGAAAAGAATCTTGCACCAAAATATGTCAGTCTCTATTTTTCATGCTCAAAAACCCTGAAAAATTAATTGTTGCATCTGTTAATAGTACAGTGCAGTTTTTAGTGCTAGTTGCTTCCCGGAATAAATAAACACGTGGTTTATTCCCAGATTAAGTTAGTCAAAATATGGGACAGGTATTAAGTAAGCAAGTAGTTTTAGGCTTCATGTTTAAGATAAGAAAAATCATTGAAAAACATGTGTTTTAAAGATGGAGGAGAGAGTGAAAAAAAGGAAGGAAATTAATTTAGGAACAGAATCATCCAGTATCAATTAGGTTGGAAAAGACCTCTGAGATCATTGAGTCCAACCTATGACCCAACACCACTATGTAAACTAGAGCATGGCACTAAGTGCCAGGTCAAGTCTTTCCATAAACACCTCCGGGGAGGGTGACTCCTCTGCCTCCCTGGGTATCCCATTCCAATATCTAATCAGCTGGTCTTGAACTTCATGCTGTTGGTCTCAGCCAGCCTATCCAGCCTGCCCAGGGGGAACCAGTGTAACCAACATATTGGGAAGGGACAGATCAGTAGTGAAATGGGGAAAGACTGCACCAAAAGGAGATCAGAAAGTTGAGTTAAGAATTATTGTCATTAATGGCTAGGAAAGGGAGGCATGGCCAGCAACTCCATTACATCTTATCCTACAGGTAAAGTTTCCTTAGCTTGATTTGGTAGCCTAAAGTTTTCAGCCATAATTTCTTCTCTCACAAAAAAGTCTTATTGACAGAACTATCTCAGAGGGTGACAAGAAGTACAAATCACCTGGAATCCCCCAGCAGACCCTTTGCTTGTAGTCTTTCTTGAATCTTTCTTTATTCCAATTTATTAAGCTAATTCTGATTGAAGGATGACTCGCAGTGTGACAGTGAAGGAAATATGCAAGTAAAATAGCCTTGCCTCTCCCCATTCCCCAACAGATGGGAGGAGAGACCTTTACATTTCCTGGTGCAGTGGATCCCAGGCAGCATGTACAGTTTTCCACAATGTTCAGGATAGACAAGTCCCAAGTGAGGTGTGTTCCAATGCTGTTCCAGGGATGACATATGCTAGCACTGCTGCTGGAGGTGGTATTCATACAAAAAGGCTCTGCTCTATGGAGGAAAGCAATGGGGCTTTTGAAAGCGATGCACGAACATATGGCAAAATGTTTTGACATTGTAACAGTTAGAAAAAGGGAGCTTTGAGAGTTACTAAACCATGAGGAAATCAATCAAGTCTAGCAAGATAATGGTTATGACTGAAAGATTTGAAGTCTATAAATATAATGGGGGAAAAAAGGAAGAAAAACAGAACAGTGATATTAGGGGAAAAAAGAAGGCATTCAGTTTTGGAGAGGCTATGCCTGAAATGATGCCTGAAACTGCCAAGAAAATGTGCTCAGGGGCTGTCCAACCTGGACAAAGGGAGAAGAGAGCAAGAGGAGTAATTTTGGTGGGGTTAATGGGTAAAACAGTGGGAGCAAATGGCATTGGTAAGGAAATAAAAAGGTAAAGTGACAAGATAAGTGATCATAAAACCAAAATAAATAACAAGAAAAAGGAATAATTAGTTACTTTCATTGTTGTTATTAATAACAGCACTTAGAACAAAACAAATTGTTCCTGTTGTTGGCATGGGTAGGTAGTGAAAAAGCACACAATGGCCTGAGATTTCCCACTGGGGTGGGAAATCCTTTCCATGTTTTTGGCTGGATCCTGGTTGTGACTTAGTTATGCACTAACCGATGTAAAACCTCAGAGAATACCCTGCATGGGCTGATGAGGGAACCGGTGTTCCTGCAGTGTGGGGCTGCCTAGGTCATGAGATGAGGTGGTAGAAAAGTACCCAGCTCTAGCACTACTCTTAACCCCAAATTTCCCTTGTGCGTGTCCTCATGCTGCACTTGGAGCAGGAGAACCATTTCTCCACTGCCCGACCTACATGACCCTCAGTGCAGGATGTGCTGCAAGCCCAGTAACTGGGTGTGCATTGCACAGGCTCCTCTCTTCCCACCAGTCTGCCGCTATGGCTGCGTCACCAGATGTGCCAGCTGCTAGGAAAGAGTTTTCCTTGCTGGGTTTCACTGTTGGAAAGTGGCCGCTGCCATGGACAGGAGGAGAAGGGAATCTAGAGGGAGCTGCCATTGCCTCCTGCTGTCCTTATGCCTCTGGTGGCTCTTGCTGCATTCCAGGCAAAACTGTCCTACTCCATGGAAACACCAGAACAGTGCTCCTCAGCTCCAGACAACAGTGCAGCACAAGTGTCCAGCCAAGGTCATCTCAGCATGGGGCTGACTCTGCTCTGCATCACCACCTGGCAGCCCACAGCTGGTGTGGATTTGGGCTCCCTGTGTGGACCGAGAAGAGAGAAAATTCTATACAGGCTGCAAGACAGCCATGTGCTGGACTGACTGGCAGCAGGGACAAGATGACTAGGAATTTTTTTTGACAAAAAGCAAGCGGTAGAAGCTAGAACAAAAACTGGATTTGCTGCAGGACAATGTGTTTGGCTCATCTTATTATCCCTTTCTGCACTTGTACTTTCTAATGTAGCATAAGCACTATGTATACACATGCAAATTATTGATACAACATAAACCTCTTTCTGCTTTCTTTCTTTTTTACCCTAGACCTAATCTTTTTTTGTTCCTCCTCCAAAATCTTGAGTGGACATAACAAACCATTTTCCAGATTGTAACAAACAGCTTAAGCCAATGCCTTGATAGTACTTACATGGATTTATACCTGCTGAGGATTTGGCAAAAGAGTTGTCTACTCATAATTAGCTTTTTCTTTGGAGTTGGAAAAATATACCAGGAAAAAACAAACCCAGAGAAATACATATTAAAATAGCCATATAGAATGTATCCTTTGCCCCTAAAATATTCTTATTCTAACAAGTAATAAAGAGACATCTTGATTTCCTGAACATTTTTTAGCTTTTCTTTGAATCAAATGGGTAATTGGGTAAAAAAAGTGAATATTTTCATAATTAATATTCTGAATATTTGATCCCTCATGGCTTGATTTATTTAAAAAAATCTGCTCACCTTGAATCAATTGCTAATTTCTTAACTGTATTTGGAAATAGTTATTCTTCATAATTATTACTATAATAATTTATTATCAGCTTCATATCTACAAGAGAACTGTTTCCTAAATTTCCATGCATCTTAGAGACTGCTGAACCCCAGATATTACAAATCACATATAACTAAGAAACTTTCAGGGTTAGAAAATATTTGGATGAATAGCTAATTAAATTAGCATCAGAAAGAGATGCCAACAATCTAGCCGTGTTTTAAATCTAAGGCTGGCTGCCTTATGCAGCTTTAAAAGCTCTGAAATTGCAAAGGCAATTTCAGTTGCTTACAGCAGGTGGTAGTATGTGCTATTAAAATAACATATTTACTTCCAAGAAGGACTGCAGCTTAGTTAATAAGAACATGAGTAGAATGGGCAAGAAATCGACCGCTGTAAATGCGTTAAAAGCTTGTAGATTAGAAAATTGAGTATTTACTACTGCTTTTTCTTCAAAGCTTCCTATTTCTCTGCCACAAAACTACAGCACTAGCTTCTTGTGGGACATTTATGGACAAGTTATAGACATATTACCAAAAATAACTTAAATCACATAACTCTTACAGAGTGGTCTTCATCCACAAATCCCACAGTCTTTTAATTCCACAGCCTTTTATATGAAGACAGACACGATGTACTTTAAAACAAGATCTAAATGGAATTTAAGTAGGTAAAAGCAAACTGGTAATTCTGATAAACCTCTTTTCGTGGCTACCTGAGGCTGGGGTGAGTTGAATTTCTAGAGTCTCTATTGCAGAGTCCACTAGGGGCCCAAGACTGCCGTTTCTGTACGTGTGGAGCTGTGCCTCAACCTTGCCCTAAAATCAGTTGGATCTAATCCCAAAATCACTGGGACTAGAGACTAGCTGTTCCTGCAGCAATACCCCCAACCCAATATGTATGTATACACAATGCATACCGCCAATAATATGAGGTGATTTACAAAGGAAACTGCACAGATCCCATGTAGAAAATCCACACCTTTCTGCGGTGTTTCAGGATGGACTCCTCACTCATCTTCATTTTCCCTTGACATCCAGAATATACCAACTTCAGACAGATTTGCATCTTTCTGTCTTCATGCCCTTGGGAGACAACCTCCACAAGGCCATGAATTCCCATCATGGGGACAACATGTGAAAATCAGAGGGTCAGATACCTGCTTCTGTTGTCAGAGGTAGTTTTTTATGAGTATGAACATGGATTTCCCACATTGGGTGTGAGATACTGTGATCAGCTACAGCTCCCCCTGCACAGCTACTTTATATTTTCCTTTGGGTAGGTGAATTTTGACGTCATCTTTCAGATTGGATTCTAGAGGTAAGATGAGGGACAGTATAATTAATGGCTAATGAAAATCAGCAAGATGTCTACCAGCTTCCAGGCTGCAGTTGATTCTGGGTGAAGCTAGCAGCAGATATTTAGGGCAAGTTTATCCATAAAATTATAGTTACCATGGCATTTCAAATGCCTACAAGAGTGATAAAGCAGTAAACATATTTGTCGAGCAGCTCATAGGCACAGCTGCAAACCTGAGTTCTTCTGTGAATTTTTATAGGTTATTTTTCAGTCTCTAAAGGCCTTTTTGCCCTCATTTACTACATTAATACAATATGTCTAAAGGTTGTTCCCCTTGTGATATTAGTTTAGCACAGCATGGTCTTTAACTGAGCCATCTTCTTGGAGTCTGTACAGTTATTTGCAAGTACATAAAACCAGCAGTTAATTTAGAAAAGTAATTTTTCTTCTCAGAGAATCTTCTAATTAAGGTTTTGTTATTTCTCAAAATAATGTGTTGGCTATCAGTTCTGCTCAAACATGGCAAAGGTAGGACCCATAGGATCTTTGGTTGAGTCAACATCAGGGGACGAAATAACAAAGAGCTGCAAGGGCACCTGAGAGCACAGGTTTTCTATAAGCCATGTCCATCCTTTTGTGCCATTGGTTTTGCACAATAGAAATATTTTTCCTCAGACAATGTATTTCAATTGCGAAGTAGAGAAGCTTTTTTGTCTTTTTCCATCTTGGAGGCTCATTTTTAAAACCAAACAAGTCCATACCTCTGCAAATTGCAATCCCCAAAAAGAGCAAGATTTCCCTTCAATGAACAGGATCTTAAAAATGTCAGTATCAGCTTTGGCTGAAGCTGGGCTGTTACTCTGATATCCTTTCATTTCATACTGACCTACAATAACCCCATCATTTCCATACTCCCTTGAGCAAAAGTTAACATTTGTACCAAGCTGTGTTAAGGTATCTTGATTGCAAATACCCACAAGGAATTTAGCAGAAACACTCTTGGCTTGTGCATCACATAAAATTTCAGTCCAGGAGCAGAGACAGATAAAAGAAACTATAATCAACTGTGAATTATCTGTGGGTCGTTTATCCGGTTCCTGATTAATCATTCCATTAATCCATGCAAAGACAGTGAGCTAACTCAGTGCAGAGCCAATTTCTGTGAGCTGGGCTTCTAAATTCAAGTGCAGTGCCATAGGAATCTGGCTGTGTGTGTCTGGAAGTATTCACTTTGCACAGTTTGGAACTCGAGTCAGTAACTGTGCCATTCAGAAACTCCTGAACTGCTGCATGCAAACCATGCCCTGATCTCCCTGCACTCATTCCCATTACTGAGAGCTCTGGGAAGAGTGACACAGAGCCTCCAGAGTGATGCTGCATAAAGCCAGTGCAGATCCAGCATCACTGGCACAGAGCGGGGTGAATGAGGTCATGGATATCTGAGGGAAACTCTGCAGAAGCACTTTGCAACAGTCTTGCTAACAGAATTTTCCATTTCTGGTGCAGAATGAGGAAAATGGAGCCAACACACAAGCAGTGCTGTATCTGAAGCAGTAAACGTGTGTGAAATCAGAAGCTTGATGCAAGGAAGCAACTGTGAGAGTAATTTCAGGTCCAGTCAGTGATTCAGTGATTATTGTGAGCTAGAGTCTACACAGAGATGTTTGGAAGCCTCTGTACAGTGTTGTCAAGCATCCTTATGATCCAGGGTGGTTCACCTGCTTGCTTACCCATCTGTCCTAATCCACTCCATTACCCTGGATGGAAGAGAGCTAGTGGTTCTCAGATGCATTATCTGTTTGTCCAAATGCACTGTGAGTTTCAGACACAGCAGTGTGATAAAAAGCCTGCTAAAGAGCTGCAAAGACTGCAAATTGAAACTAGGGAACTGAAGCAAAAGTATTACAAAAACTAAACAGTAAAGCTTATACTTCAGATTTCTAAGCTTTTTTGAGCTTTGGGTTACTGAAAGATGTGTCTGGGTCTAGCTGAAGGCACAGGCCTGCAGTAAATAGGAAAAGCCTAAGGCTAAACTAGATGCCTATATCTGTTGTTTTCAGTTTAAAAAGTCAACCTGGTGATGCTAGCAATAGAGATAAAGCATGAGGTAGGTTCTGCAATTCAAATCTATTGATTTACAGGACTGATGAGTCTCAGGTTTAAACTTCTGATTTTTGTGTCTAGCTTCCACACAGCTATTTTTTATGAAGAAATAATTATAACGAAGTTGAAAGGCTTTCCAATCTCTCCCTTCCCAGTGGAAACACTAGTAAGAAAGAGGCAGGTAGGTGGCAGTAACAAGTGACTAATATGCTGCTGGATAATTACATCTGCCACAGGCTTATCTCTTAGTACCAAGTACCTCAAAATTAAAAGCAGGGAGTATAAGACAAACGTTAGGGATATAGAATTAAGCAGAAGGGGAAAAATAGCCTGTAGAGAGTCAAAGAAACTGTGGGAGTTCGGTTGGGCAATGAAGATTGTAACGTGACAGGGAGAGAAGCATGGAAGCTGTCCTAGGGAAAAACTTTCAGGACCAGAATCTGCATACACACAGACATATTTTGGGCCTGTGACACAGATGTGGCAATTTTCTGAATGCAAGGCTCTTTGCCATAATATGCTGAGTCAAGGTGAGGTGCCTAGCCTTTAAAATCAGGAGGAGAGAGAAGTGCTTTCAGGTGTTTGAGCAAGGCACTTGTTCTTCTCTGTATAAAGAGCCAAGGATTTCTGTAAAAGGGTTCAGTACTTCTTATACAAAAGCCTATGTCCCTGATTCAGAACTTCACATTACGTTTCCCCATTTCACAAACCGGAGCCTTTGTTTAAATGTAGACAGAAGGAGAGGAAATCTCCTTTTTGGTGCAATTTGTGTAGTTGCATGTGAATTCGCAAATGAATGATTTGAGCTACAGGTTCTCCATAGCGTGACACATTTTAAAATACCTACTATCATGTTTTTAAAGTATTTGAACCACAAGACTATGTGGTGTTGCAGGAGGAAGATCACTGCACATCTCTCCTCTTGAAGGAAGACCATTTTGCTGTGCTGAATGCAAAATTTAGGGCCTTTTTTGTAACCATGGCTATTCTCTCAAAATAGATACCCACTTTCAAAAGGGCATTCCCCACAGTAGATATGAAGTGGGTGAAGATATAGCACTGTAACCCAAGAAAAACCTGCTGGGGGTGGGCCTGATCTCCAAAAGTTTTAGCACATTTTTTGATCTTTAGTCCTCTAAACAAGAATAACAAATGCATCTTATAAGAAATGTAAAACAGCTTCTCCTCATCTTGAAAAAAAAAAGATGGAAGAGTATACCAAATTGCCTGCTAAATTCCCAAATGACTGTTCTTATCAGTTCTTTCTATCCCACTACTAAGTGCAAAGTACAGCCCATTCTGGTGACCACTAATCTAAATATGTTTCTAAATAAAAATATCCTGGAAACTTCCAAAACTGAAGGACAGTAACTTGCTGGAGTCTGAATATTTTACTTTTTTATTAATCAGAACGCTTTCATATTAAGACCTGTCTTGTAAAAACAAAAAACCAAAACAACAAAAACCCCCCAAAACCACTGATGATTTAAAAATGTTAAGGTTGGCGCTACTTGAAACAATTAATTAGGACAGAGGGGCTAATGAACTGTGGCTGGATGGGTGCAGTCTGGAACCCGGTGCAGAACATACTTGAACTGTAGCAAGTAGCTTTACAGAAAATATGCCACAGAAATACCACAATTCTGAGAGGAATTTCAGCTATGTGTTTAAGCTGAGGAGCTTTTCAGGGTCGGAAGCAGATAGAGAATGAGGGCAAACTTGAGTGATGGGAGTGGTGATTATACAGATGTCTTGGAGGCTTCTCTCGTGTACTAAAGTGGCATACATATATTGTCCCTGAGGAAATGGTGCTTGCTTACCTCCAAACTCTGGCCAAATTCCGTAAGATTCTGTACTGAAATAGCCTTGTCCTTCCATGTAATACTGTATTGGGTTTGTGTTGCTGTACACTGGGGCCAACATAATCTCAGATGTTGCCTTACACCGGGCCAACACAGTTTGCAGTATAACATTGTGGCACCATCTGCAGTAATCACGCATGGGAAGAGCTACAGCGGCTCACTGACCTTA
>VWZT01016595.1:93150-229105 GCA_013397055.1 Pachycephala philippinensis | reverse complement strand
GGGGGGCACTACAGGGGTGGCTTCTGTGAGACGCTGCTGGAAGCTTCCACCATGTCCGGCAGAGCCACTCCCTGGTGCCTCCAAAGATGGGCAGGCCTCTGGCCAAGGCTGGGCCAATTAGAAATGGTAGTAACACCTCTGTGAGAACATATTCAAGAAGAAAGAGTTTCAATTGTGGCCAGAGAAGAGCAGAGTGAGAATATGTGAGGAGAACAACATGCAGGCACCAAGGTCAGTGCAGAAGGAGGGGGAGGAGGTGCTCCAGGTGCTGGAGCTGAGATTCCTCACCTGTGGTGAGGACCATGGTGAAGCAGCTGTGCCCCTGCAGCGTATGGAGGTCCATGGGGATGCAGAGATTCATCTGCAGCCCATGGAGGAGCCCCACACTGGAGTGGGTGGATGCCTGAGAGGAGGTTGTAAACCCATGAGAGACCCAAGGTAAGAAGGGCCCTGCTTCCATACTGAAGCAGCCTGTCCTTGGAGGACTGCACCCCATGGAAGAGTGACCCATGCTGCAGCAGTTTTGGGAGGATTGTCTGCCCGTGGGACAACAGGGAGCTCTTGCTTGTGAGATGGAGCCACGTTGGAGAAGTTCACAGGGAACTGTCTCCCGTGGGAGGGACCCCACGGTGCAGCAGGGGAAAGACTCCTCTCCCTGAGCAGCTGGAGAAGCCATGGATGATAAATTGACCATAACCCCATTCCCTGTCTCCCTGCACCACTGTAGGAGGTAGAGCTGGAAGGAGGGAGTGGTAGGGGGAAGGTCTTTTTAAGGGCTTATTTTACTTCTCATTATTCTGCTCTGATTTTTTTAGTAATAAATTCAATGCATATTTCTAAGCTGAGCCTATTTTGCCTATGATGATATTTGATGAGTGATCTCTTCTGGTCCTTAACTCATGAGCCTTCATTAAATTTTCTCTCCTCTGTCCAGTTTACTGAGGGGAGTGAGTGAGCAGCTTTGCTGGGTGCCAGGCCAGCATCAACCCACTACAAATTCACACACAGAAAAGAGCAATAATGCTGTTCATCTAGTTTTGAAAGGTTGTGGACAGTTTACATAGGTCAAAAGGCAAGACATGGATGGAACTGAAAAAAAAATGTAGGGAATGAGTGCAAGTGTTGCAAAGAAAACTGAATTTATCTGAATGCAAAGGGGATGGACATTGACCTTTGTTTTCGGTGAATGTCAGTGTCAGTCGACTGGATCAACTGGTTGTGTAAATTGCTTTGTCTGAGTTAATCAAAAGGTGTGAATTTCTTCCCAAGCCATCCAGACCAGTAGTGCCTGAACTTTGCTTCAAACACATGAGGAAATAGTGTAAAAAAACAGTTTTCACACGGGCATTTTGTTCATGCTTGCATTTAATACTTTTCTTTCAGGTTCATCTTGAAATTCTCAAAAGTTTTAATTTAATGCTCAGCCATCAGTCTATTGTTTTTTCCTTCTCTCCAGCTTGCTACCAGCTTTTTATATGTATACTACAGCGTGGGAGGTAGATAAGACACTAATCATATCTAGTAAAAATGTGTTCTTGCCAAGAAATAAAGATATATTGATCACAACTTAACTGTACATTGTTGTACATATATTGAAATGTCTGCAGTTGTTATTCTGTCAGCATTGTCCTACTGCAGTCACAGAACTATCCATCTCATAAAATTCAACACAAGAAGTCGCTTTGAATCAGCCAATCTCTCAATCATTCCCAATCAAGTGAAGAATGTTCATAACATCATTTCAAAAAATCTTGCTACCATTCCTGCCCTGGTAAAAATAATAATTTATCTTTCACCTCTGGGTGCAATGACAATTGTGAAGAAGAATTGTTTATAGGTTATCAAGGATGCTTGAAAGACTGATCTGGTTCTAATCCTGTATAACAGGGAAGGAGGCTGAGTTGTTGTCCTTGTACTGTGCCTTAATATTTATGTAATGTTAGTCAGTAGTATTCAAGGCAAGTAAAAATGTCAAATTTAGTTTAACTTGTACAGGTGCATGCTGGTTTGCTAGCTTCATTTCAGAGGTAGATAATCAAGCATATAAATTCAACACCGTTTAAAGGACTACCTTATCTTAGTGGGTATCTTATTTACAAGAATAATAATTAATAATTTTCAACACAGTTGAAGAACAGGAACCAGGAACACACACACACACACACATTTTTTACAAGTTTCTGACCCTGCCTGCTCTCCTTTAAAGCACTTGTTTTTCAACTTAATGTTATAAACTGCTTTCAAGATTAACATGCCCTTCAGCTGAACACTGAAGAGAAAAGAAATGTCTCAGTTGAAAACCAGATGAGATACAGATAATACAATTACTTATACATCTTGCTATTATAATATATAATGTTTTAGTATTATTAATATCTCTATCTATGTAAATATAAGTGAAAATAGTAAGAACATTTATTATTGAATCAAACCCATCTTTAGCTTAGGTTAATATTATGTGGCTATTAATCATCATTAGAATTTGCCCTAACTGTGAGAAAAAATAATAAGCTATATTAAAGCAAATAAAAATAGAATTTAAAAATACTAAATTAAAAAATAGATACTTAATTGTGTAATATTATAACATTTAAGATAAAAACACATACCATGTATGTTTAGCCCTGTAAATTTTATTCTTAGCCATTTATTCCTTTATCCCAGCAATTTTTATGTAGTCTCATGGAGAAATATTTAAAAGTGTGAAATCTGCTACAGAGGAATAAATATGGCTTGTATATTTTTTTTTCCTTACAGAAATGTTTATGTTCCTGTATTCTTTATAGCACAGCATGTTCAGGGCATGTTTTAGAGGGGTGTTCACAGATATAATTAAGCAGCTTTTGCATGACAAGCTGCTGACCTCTGTGCTAAGTACTAGTGCTTTCCTCCTTCAAGTGCCCACAAACATTCCTGAGAGACTTCTTGTCCCAGTAACCTCTCCAGCTACCTGGTTACATTTATAAAGGTCTGACTATTCACCCTGGGAACAAATGGTCAGAACACAATGATGATCTGCCATGGAACTTCAAGTAAACAGAACTTTTTCTCTCATGTCCATGTAGAAAAAGAGTGTGGCCTAGAGTGGTCAAGCTTGGATGCAGTAGCCTCACAGCAGGTAGACAGAATTCACAAAAACCAGTATGTTGATAAAAATTGGCTAACAAATAGGAGAAGCATGCATCTTTTTAAAGCTATCATTAACTGCAAGACAGTTTTCAAACAAAAGCCCTACAATAATAATAAAATTATTTTTATTATTGCAGTTGCAGTGATTCATTTGTTACTTTCTCTTCCTCTCAATCCCCCCTTAAAGCTAATTTTTATAATTTCTTTTTTAATTTCTGTCTTGAGAGGGTTGAGTTGTGGTTTATGGGGTTTCTAGGGTTTTTTCCATGGTTTTTTGTTAGTTTGTGGGTTTTTGATGCTGTCTCTTTATTTCAGAAGGACCCAAGCACTTTTTTGTTTATTCCATTAATTCAATGGAATTGATTTGATCCCAACTTAATCTGCATAAGGTGATTCTACCTAAAAGAAATATGAATGCCTTAAACTTGCCACATTTAATAGTTCTCTTATATGTTCAGTTCAAGATGGTTTAATTAGTCTAGTTGCTGTAAATGTATAAGTTAAAACAAATTAAAATTTGTGTTTAACCATATCATTTCTAAGATTTGGGAGAATGGATTCACTTTCCTCTTGAGCTCCAAAATGGCCTTAATGCCCTCACAATATTTTTTTCTCTCACATACTTGTCTGCAGTTGCTGAGTTTCAGTGCTGCAGGAGGGTAGCCAGCCATTCTTTTCACTTTAGTCTTTTGCTTTAGTAAAAAAGGTGACAGAAAGTGGACTCTCCTCTCAGGGTTTAGAGTTTTTCAGGGTACATTTGTGATGCTTTCTAGAGCTTTTACAGTTCCTTATAGTCATTCTGAAATCTCACTATTGAAGAGGTTCCTCCTTCATTAGGAACTCACTACCACGAACAGAAACCTTGGCAAGGAGAAGTGGAAGGGGGGAGACCCCACCTTAGCAAAATAATTTGAAATGTCAACCTAAGGTCCCTTCATATTTTAAAATGAGATCTCTGAGTTCCTTTTGTACCTGCTTCTGGCAGACAAACACCTGAATACTCAGTCACTTTTTCAATTCAACAGCTAAAATTAGAGTAATAATCCTAAATTCTAAATGGTAATTAGATGAAAATGCACATTTTTCAGATGTTAAATAGGAAATACAGTTGACAAAAACATTTGCCTAGATGGCTATGTTCTGATTTTCCAAAATACCATTGCAGTGCACAAGTTCTATTGTGGCTGAAAGTTCTGGTGAACTGTAATTCGCTCTCTATTTGGATTTTGGTTTGAAGAGCTCTGTTTTGGTGGTCTTGTCAGAAATTTATTTTCAAAAGGATTTTTATGTCAGAAAATGAATATTACTCAAAATCAAAGCATGTTTTGCTGGAATGTTTTTCACAAGAAAAAACCTAATTTAGAGCCAATCTTACTAAACAGAAAGTTAATGATTTCTCAGATGTGGAACACCTTTAGGGATCAGGCCCAAGTCTGTTTTATTAGAAACTGATGGGCCATTGGGTGTTTTGAGGTCAGAGTCACAGGGATTTTTTGTCTATTTTATACTGTAGGAATATCTTGAAATCTAGGATTTTTCTCATTGTAGAATGGGAAAGATTTTTGGAAAGCTACCTCAAAATATATCACAGGCAAAGAGAGACATTTTCTGTTTTATTCTCTGGTGATTCAAGAGTAAATAATTGGGATTCCCCTTGGCATGCCTGGCACTTCATATGTAAGCCTGGGTTCTAGGACAAGTAACACTGGTATAAATCAAAAGCATATTTACTGACAAAGTGTTTATTGAAATGCATTGGCTTTTAGAGAGGTGTAAGGGGGTTTGTGATGGCCCTTCTCTTCATGATCCAAAGATCTCCGTTCACACACACAGAGGAGGCTGCAGATTTGTTCCTCAGTTTAGCTGTGTGACATATTGCCAAGAGATTTGGACCAGACACTTCTCATAGAAGGGTTATAAAGCCATTTATTTTATTCCTTTAGGAAGTCAATTCCTCACGTTTAAGAAAAGGATGTTCTTGTTATGGAGGGCAGCATGAAAGGCAGCATTTTTGGTCGCTTTTTGTTATATCAAATCCTATGAGGGGCCGTGAGCAGAAAATTTATGTACATTAATAGATAAAGCTCTCAAAGGTGCCCTTCAACCTTCTGCCAGAAAGAGGAAATGACTCGTTATTTACATGCTGCTGTTTGGTAGAGGAACAAGCTTTGATCAACAGGCAGAACCTCTGAGGATCTGTGTTTGCAAGAGATTACTTAGGAACCACACTAAATCAGTTCATTTGCTGCATGCCATATGCCCTTATGCTTTCATAAATATTTTTCTGACAGCTAGCACTTTCCTCTTCTGGGGAATGTACTTGGTCTCTCTGGCTGAATGAAGAAAGCAGTAATGCAGTGGCACAGTATGGATGCAGGTCTCTGCCTGACATTTGCTGGCATAATGCAGCTGAGGAGTGGGCCACAAGTGACACAGCTCCACATCAGCCTGGCAAATGAACCTTTGTGAGGAGCACACCCCTAGATAATGTATGTTTTTCTGTCAAGGTTTGATGTGAATGCATACCACATACTGTCTTTCACCTATTATTTCTCTGAGGCTGAGTGCTACTGCTAACAGTAAAATTTCACAGGCTTACTTTAGCAGAATATTAATGAAAACTTTCTAAATCTTTGCACATATACATGCAAGGGAGAAGCTGCCTTTGGTGCTCAGAGAGATTTCAAACATTTACTTACTGTCGAGCTTTATGCATATACGTGCATGTGAAAGGTCAGAGATGGTCGTTCTATCATTTGGGATGAACACAGCTGAATTGAAATGTCACAGCAGTCGTACCTAGCAATTTAAAAGCTTTGGAGTGTTGCAAGCCTGTGGATTCTCCTGCCAAGCAAATAAAAATCAACTCTCTGACTGTACAAATTTACATGATTACAGATAATATATTTTACATCATGCTTTTAGAGTTTCTGAGCACCAGTAGGCACAGGCAGCTTTTGGAGTTGATTGGAGTTGAGAAGCTTGCTGTGCAGCCCTGGAGCAGGGAAGCAGGCTGCTCGTAGCAGACCATGGAAGGCATCAGTCAACCTGATATGTGGCTGATAGATGTTAGCCTTTTTAGACCTCTCAGACATTACAAAGGAATTCTGCAGTAGAAGTCAGGGGATGTTACAGTGTAATAAAAGAACATGAAGAAAATTAATTTTAAATAATTGAAGAAAAGGAAGTGTCTCTTTAGGAAGGGCTATACTAAAAAGAGATCATAATCCCTTTGTCAAATGTTTATATCTGATTGTTTCACCACTTTCCTTGCTGAGAATGAATGCTGTGCAGGAACTTGCTGACTCGGGGTAGGGGACCTGCTGGAACATGTATAGATGCTTCTTCCCTCAGACAGCACCTTGCCAAGGAATGTGATGACCAGTTCAAAGGGGATGAGGAGGGTGGAGGTGGACACCTTATCCATGGAAATGGAAGGTCCATGTTAATGAAAATCAATAAAAATATATGAAGACTCCACAAGATAATTTTTAATTTTAATTTTGTGATTGTGTAAGGAAGATTAAATCAAAAGGGTAAGAGCAAGCAACTTGGATTCCATCTTTCCATCTGAGATTTATCCTGAGAAGAAAAGAAATTGAGGTTAATTTATTTAGCATATGAAGTGAGTACAAACCATAACAAAACTCATATCCATGTGGAATTGCAAAGTGTACTGACTCCTGACTACTTCTGTAGCCATTAGGAACTTTTCTCAAAAAATCCTCCAGAAGTGATAATAGCCATAAGGGTCTGTGTAAGTTCTGAAGAAATTTTTTTGAAACCTACAGAATTTAATATTGTGGGATAATATTAATTAATTAATATTACTTAATATTAAGTTAAATGAAGCTACAGGTTTACAAAGAAGAAAAACTTTTCTATGTCATTTAATACAGTTAAAATAAGATAGTTTATTATTGTCTAATGAAATTCTACAAATTAAAACCTAGAAATAATTTTTAAAAGTTTGTATATTTTGCTTTTCTAGTAAAGGTAGATATTATTTGTTTAGGAAAAAACAACTACTATAAAAAAATAAGCTGTTTTCAACCTGCCCACTCTTAACACACATTCTGCTTATCAAGTATAAAATTAGTTTGTATCTTGTACATCATCCACTAAGTGGGTGCTTCATGGCATCAGTGCATCTCAACATATGTTGTTTAATGACCCGTAGTTGTCTCGATTTCCAGCATAACCATATTTTATATTTATATTTGAAAACAGTATCTGGTTGACAACAGGCACAAAATATCCATAAAAACTCAGAAGAAGGGATGGTTGGACTCTCAGGAGCTTAATAACCCTTTCCTCAACCATTCCTCTGTCTTATTTGTTTGTGCAACTATTTAGGATAATACCTAGTTCTTCCTCTTCTTGCACAGAGAAGCTCTGACTTTAGGTGATGACACTGCAGTGATAATTTTGTTTTTTCTAGCAAATAGATAAAACTTTGGAAGATGACAGTTTTATTCCCTGTGCCTGCTTTCAGAGGCAGAGGACATAACCTCTCAGCACCTAGATTAAAGGTCCTGTGAGAAAAAAAAGATCAAGCAATTCACCCTCTCTAAGCAACCCTCTCAGGCAAAGAAAGGACATTTCAGTGCTCTCAGCTGTTGCCAAAATCCCAGCAACCTGAATGCTGGTTTTGTCATTAGCACTCATCAAAGCTTCAGAGGAGATGGAAGGGATTTTGAAGTTCCTAATTTCATGAGGGAATGAAGGTAATAAATTCATAGATCACTTGAGTGACTCAATAAAGACAGCTGGCTGGTGAAAGTTGGGGATAAAAATGAAAAGAGTTTCATGTGTTGTTTGTCCTTTAATAATAGTCAGGAAATAACAGAAAAATGCCTTGTTGGTGGGGTCCACTTAGAGACCAGAGACATCCTGAGGGAAGGATTTGGAAAATCTAAGAAAAGCTCCTCTTGCTGAAGAACCAGCTGCAGTGTTAGCATTACTGTGGCTGTGGATAACAGCAGAGGGGGAAAAATAAGAAGAAAAGTTTCTGTGGAGTATCCCACTAAATGCAGTCTGGTTTACAGACAGGGACTCATAAGGTGAGACATGGTCCACGTCTGCCAACTAATCTGCTCTTGTGTTCAGTACTGGTGATGGCACAAGTGTCCAGGTTACAGCTAATGCCTGTAGAGGTGAGAGAATGGAGGTAAAGCAAAGCATGTCAGTATTGAACCCATTATTGTTATATATGTGCACTACTTTCCCCCACCAAAAAAAAACAGGCACCCTTCTTACCTGTCCTAGCAAACCTAAAGTAAACATAGAGACCGAAAACCACAAACTATTTTTCTTGAGCACTTGAGGGGTTAAAACTATAGAAGCAGAAAGGTAAATGATGCTCTAGGGCAGCAGACCTCACCCTTACAGCAAAATGACAGGTTGAAAAGGAGCTTTGTACATACAAACTGCAAGGAAGATATATTTATGTGTTTAATTGTAAAGAAAGGAGAGATAAAAAGACAATTACCCTCTAAATTTGGTGAGGAAAATTAAGTGATTTTTTGCTGCTCTGACTGCTCTGAGAAGAGAAAGTGTAATATTAGCTGTGGATGTAATTTTTGCAAAGTCTGCTTTGGATCCCAGGATAATCAGGACAACTGGTTGTCCTATTAATCTTCAGAAGGCAGGAAGACACAGGGCTGCTGACAGACAGTCAAGCACCTGCCAGTTAGTGTGGAGGAACTGAACCAGTGGGTGCTTTCTTCTCTCCTCCACTTTGAGTGTACTGTGACAGATGGCATTTGGAATTGATTGGCGTATCTTAGAGGGTTTGCGCTAATTTAAATTATCTTTCAGATTTATCATATAAAACACTGAAGTAAATGCTGTGACTTGGTGAATCAAGCCACTGAGAAAGAAAGAAGAAAATCCACTTTGAAAAATTCCCAAAATCTGACTGCACAGAGTCTAAAGGTGTGAATTTGAGTGTCATGTAAAGATATGTGCACCACAGCTTGGGACAAGTTCTGTAGCATTGTCAGCTTGCAGCTTTACAAGGTGACTGTATCAAAAGTCCTTCAGATGGCTATCAAAGACAAATGGTCTATCTAAGCACATCTATATTCAGAAAAAAGAGGATATTAAATAGTATATAAATCTGTTTCTTCTTGATCAAAATTTGCCTGAAATGATTAACTTAAATAAACCACAGATGAGGGAGAGGATTGCATAGCATTCCCATCATTTATTTGTATTAAGTCTTAATTTTTCTGGGATTAACATTTTGCATAACGTTCTGCACTTCTATTTTGCTATAAGCCAGTCTGGTTCACATTCAAACAGGTGGCGTAAATTTGCTCTTGCTGCTGGCTTATCAGAAAGGAAAGCCCACTCACCCAGGAGGTCACAAGATCGTTTTAGAAGTCAAGGAGAAGGAATCAGGATGAAGCTTTATTACAGCTGGTAATTAGAAGCAGTGACAGCAGCACAAAGCTGTTTCATCGGCTCCTAAACTCAAGGACTACACTTGGGAGAATAAAATGTAAGTGCTTGTCAGGGATATCAGCGAAGTTGCTCTATTCCTGCAGAGGTCTCACAATGCAGACCCAGCACTGTCCCAGCAAGGGTCCTGGCACCATCCCAGCCCTGCCACCGGCATCCCTCCCCTGCTGTCAGCGCTGCAGGGCAGGTCACCGCCTCCCCTCCTCCTGCTCCCGGCTGCCAGCAGCAAAGGGACAATATTGCTCGGCCCGGTGCCAGTTGCCTGGTGTGACGGTGTTGGATCAGCTCCTCACCTGACATAAGCCAGGCAGAAGGAAAGTAGACAATGTTCTGAAAGGTGAGAAGAAGCAAGAAGAAGGTGACAGCAACCTGGCGAAATGTCCAAACTGGGAGAGGAGGGAGAGGGAGTTAAATCTAGGAGGGTCACCTTGAGGCAGAGTGCCCACTTCTCACAGCACATTGAAAGGTGGTTATTTGTCTTTTGTGAGGACTGTATTTGGCCCAGAGAAAGGAAGAGAGAGATCGGCTTTTAATATATGCAGTCTTCTGGTAATTAAGCATTTCATAAAGTAAATATTACCACTTTAAAGTAGATTTCATGTTCATAGGAAAGCAAAGTTGATGATTTTATCAACATTCTGCTATAATATCTCTGCTGCAAACATTCTCCTAAAGCCATGGAGATGATCCTGAACTGAACTTTCTACTCAACACTTTCATCTTTTAGGATCTTCTTGACAGACAGACTGCCAGTTGTCAGAGTGTCTGTCAACTGTGAAAGCTAGCAGCATATGCTGAGACAAGCTGGTAAGGGCAGGGTAAAAGAGATGACTTCTCTGTTTATAAAACAGGAGCTCGGTTAAGTGACTACAGCAACTCTCAGGAGGAGCAGATGCAGCTGAAGGTATGAAAACAAAGCAGTCTGAAGTACTGCAGGGAAATTCATTTAATGCACAAAGCAAATAATCCTAATTCATCTTTAGAACTAAATAGTGCTCTGTTTTCTGTCTGATGATTCACTGTTATTATGCACATTATTGTTTACGACTAATGATTACTTAGCCTATCCCTCTGTCAGGTTTCTGCAGTGCAGATCATATTATCAATGCTTAATGGGTGTTACTGCTCAGAAGAGGGATTTACACGTTCAGTGTTTGCAGCCTGGTGTGTCAGAAAGCAAAGCAAAGCAGCCTCAATGTTACTGAAGAGACCTGTACATTTAATGAACCACCTAATGCTCTTTGGAACAGGAAATTTCAAGATTTGAAACACTGTCAGAACCCTTCAAGACTTTCTCTATGGTCATTCCTGTGCACCTGTTTTCCACTCATGGATCTCTTCAACAGATGGTTTTATCTAAATTGTCTTTCTAAAATTGGGAAGATCAAAAGAATTAAGACCCATGGCCTGCTCTCTCCACTGATCTCCTTTGCCAAACAGGTTATCATCTCCATTTTTTGCAATATTTGGAAGCTATCTTGTGCTCCATGATTAATTTAGGCAACATCCGGACTGACCTATGGCCTTGTGCCATTCAGGACACAGGGTCCTAATACCCCCCTCTCCTTGTAGTCACTCACCAGTTTTATTTGCCCTTGGACTGAAGCACTCAGATCTGCCTCTGAAAAGTGGAAAAATGTAGAAGTGATCCCAGAAGTGATATAGAATCACAGAATGATTTGGATTGGAAGGGACCTTAAAGACCATCTAGTTCAATCCCCGCTGCCTTGGGCAGGAACACCCTCCACTAGACCATCCATGCGAAAAGCTCCATCCAACCTGGCCTTGAACTCTTCCAGGGATGGGGCATCCACAGCTTCTCTGGGCAACCTGTTCCAGTGCCTTGCCACCCTCACAGTAAAGAATTTCTTCCTTGTATCTAATCTAAATCTACCCTCTTTCATTTTAAACCCATTCTCCCTTGCCTTTTCTCTACATGACCTTGTAAAAAGTCCCTCCCCAGCACTCTCGTAGCCCCTTTAGGTATTGGAAGGCTGCTATAAGGTCTCCCTGGAGCCTTTTGTTCTCCAGGATGAACGACCCCAACTCTCTTAGCTTGTCTTGAAAGAAATCTCTAATACAGATGCACAGGTGCAGCCAACCTGGGATAACATCTGCAGGCCATGTAGGACATTGCTGGTTTCTGCTGCAAAGGACATTAATATCTCGACCTAATAAGTAAATGCATGCCAGGTGTCTCCATTTGTACATTCAGGTTTGAACAAAAAGTTTATCATGCAGAACTAGAAATATGGTCCCAAACTCGTCTATCAGGCACCTTGTACATCTTGGTGACAAAATTATCACGGAGACTTTCAGACACTGATATGAAGCAATGCTTGGTTGGGTTATCAAAATTCCCACAAGAAAAGGGAAATCCTGCCTCCTCTCCTGGTGCAGAAGCTCAGTAATCATTGTAACTCCTTATTAGCTGGAGGCATATAACCAGCAAGGGGTTACAGATCTAACAACATCAAAAGAGGGTTTACAGCTATTTACTTGAAGAGCCTTATCAAGGCATGCTTAACAGAAAGTTTTCAAATCCACTGCATTTGGGAATTTATCATTAGACAGAAGTGTCAAATTTTAATGAGTGAAATTAGTTAATGCATGTACACTGCTTTGAAGACATGAAATGTTATTTAAATTATGGGAAGTCAAATCAAGGTAAGCAACACAGGCTGAGAAATGGGGAAAGAAATATTTTTGTTCGTGTAATGATACATTGGCTTCATGTCCAACGAAATTCTATGCACTCCCTGATCAGTGGAGAGTCCTCTATCACCTTTTGGGTGGGAATAGTCTCATATCGCTGTTGCTAGCCTTGGACTGAAAACCAAAGCATCAGCTTTTTTTTTGTAGATTGCATAATTTCTGTTCCATTTTACCAAAAGAAAATAGCTTCTTCTGCTTCTTCTTTTGTAACTCATGTTTCACTAAGGGAACTTTGGCAAAATGATGTGATTTTCCATTATGAAAAAGTGAGCTAGGATTTGAGGTGATTGTTATCTCAGTTATAACACTGATTTCTGCAGCTTTTTTTTTTTTTCCTTTAATTAGCCTGTTTGGGAAACATATTTGGGGATTAAATGATGCTTGGAATAAAAAATTGAGTTTGCAATTAAAGACAGCTGATAAATCTTAAGAACAAAGTGGATAAAAAATGAGGTTTTTAAATAAAAAATGTGACAAATATTTTCATTTTTGGTTGAATTTTCATTTTTTATGAAGTTTGACAATACAATACCCTGGTGAAAATTCTGGAAAATAGCTTTTCATTTTATTCAATAAATTCCCCTTCTATAAAAGCAGATGTATTTTACTGATATAAAACTGATTTACTCATAAATCTTCTTTTTCAGTATTTGTAATGGAAACTCTTAGTCATCATGGCTGACCTGGTGTAGTACTCATGAAAATTCTGCTTCAAATGGGAGGCTGAATTACAGATCTGCCAGAGCTCACTTCCAGTCAACTTTTCTGATTTTAAGATACTCAATCTTTGACTTAAAACCACAAATAAATACAAATGCATGCCAGATGTCAAGGCATCTGCACAAATAGTCCAAGAATGTTTCTTGGTGCTGCAGATAAGGTGCTCTGTCTATTGGTCTTGCTAAAAGTAGCAATGCATAAATGCCGTCAAAGACAGTGGGAGAGTTGTGCTCTGTCTTGTGGAAAAAGCATATATTTATATATATATTTAGGTAGGTAGTTCGGCCTTTTTTTTTTATGTTATATTTTTGAGCTCTCAAGCACTTTCCTATAGAGAAAAACACGAGCTTCGCTAAAGAAAAGAGAGGCCTTCTGGCAGTCAGTTGCTTATTCTTCAGTTATCTTCCTTTGACCTTTTAGTGGTTTTGGATTTTGAAGCCAAAGGAGATTATAGTTACTTAGTGCTGTTATTATTATCTAAGGGAAAGAGAGTGCATTGTGCACAAACCATAACAACTAATGTACATTCATTGTAGGTCTGTAAAGCTTTCAGCAGCGTGCTTCTATTGTGCTAGTGGAAGTTTCTATGTCTAAAAGCTGGAAACATCCCCTTTATATTTGTTTAGGTAAGGTTAGAACCAGAAGACACTGGTATTTTTATCAGTCCCAGCAGCTACTTGTGGTGGGATGACCCTGGCTGGGTGCCAGACTCCCACCAAAGCAACTATCACTCACCTCCTCAGCTGGACAGGAGAAAGAAAATAAAATGAAAGGCTCGTTGGTTGAGATAAGGATAGGGAGAGATCACTCACTAATTACTGTCACAGGCAAAACAGACTCGACTTAGGGAAATGAATTGAATTTATTACCAATCAAATCAGAGTAATGAGAAATATACCTAAATCTTAAAAACACCTTCACTCCACTTCCCCTTCTTCCAGGGCTCCCAATTTTTTCTACCTCCAACCCCCTAGCAGTACAGGAGGATGTGGAATTGGTGCTGTGGTCAGTTCATCACATGTTGTCTCTGCCAGTCCTTCCTCTACAGGGGAAGGATTCTTCACACTCTTTTGCTGCTCCAGTGTGGGATCTTTCCCATGGGAGACAGTCCTGCACAAACTTTTCCAACATTAGAGCTTCCCACATGCTGCAGTTCTTCATGATCTGCTCTAGTGTTGGTCCCTCCCATGGGGTGCAGTCCTTCAGGAACAGGCTGCTCCAGTGTGGATCCCCCATGGGGTCACAAGTCCTGCCAGCACACCTGCTCCAACGTGATCTCCTCTCTCCATGGGCCACATATCCTGCAAGGAGCCTGCTTTAGTGTGGACTTCCCACGGCATCACAGCCTCCTTTGGGCTTCCATCAGCTCCAGTGGGGGGTCCTCCACAGGCTACAGATGAATCTCTGTTCCACAGTGGACTTCCAGAGGCTGGAGGGACACAGCTGCCTCACCATGATCTTCACCATGGGTTCCAGGGGATTCTCTGCTACAGCATCTGGAGCACCTCCTTCCCCTCCTTCACTGACCCTGGTGTCTGCAGAGTTCTCTCTCACGTATTCTCACTCCTCTCTCTGGCTGAAGTTGCTGCTGTTTTCTGCCCCTTCTCAAGTACATTATTTCAGAGGTGCTACTGCCATCCTTGATGGGCTCAGCCTTGGCCAGTGGCAGGTTTGTCTTGGAGCCAGCTGGTATTGGCTCCATCAGGCATGGGGGGACCTTCCAGTAGCTTCTCACAGAAGTCACTCTTACAGCGCCTGCACTATCAAAACGTGGCCACACAAATCCAATACACTGCTCTCTAATACTGGGAAAAATGCAAACACAAACAAATTATGCAGGGGCTACATGGGCCACAACTGTGCCAGAGAATGTATTGAGACAGTAGAGAATACAGCACAAAAAAGCTATGCCCAAAGAGGGTAGTAGGTGCTGCTGTGCTGTGGCTTATACTCTGATTTACAGAAGTGCAGATCCTGCAGGGCAATTTGGAGTCCTGCTCAGGGCATCTGCAGGGAACAGAGAGAGTTTGGCAGTGGAAAATGCTGACTTACTGATGCCATTCAGAGTTTTGATGCCATTCAGAGGTTTAATGCCTAGTCAATGTTGCAGGGCTATGACTCTTTTCTCTTTGGCTTCTCCCTTTAGATCATATGCTGATAACAGAGCAGAAATCAGTCCTTTCTTTTTAAGGCATGAGTCCTGGAAAGACTATGGTTGCCACTTTTTTTTTAATTGTAGCCTAACAGATAAATCACTGATCCAGCAGGCTCCCCATGTGTTGCCTTTGAAATCCTCTTTTCCTGTAGCTTTACACATTGCCAGGCTGGAGGGGAAGAGATGGGATATACTTTCTACACATTTAGCTGAAGCTATTCCACTCAACAGTAACATGGGCACACAGAAAAGCAGTCACTGTGAACCTACAGATTTACAGCCAACACAGCCACCTCCCACCTGGAGGGAGAGGAGAGAAGCCCTGGAAGGTCTTGTCATCAAGATTTATAGTGTACTTTACATTGAAACACATATTAAATACAGTGAATAAATAGTTCTTCAGTCATGCTGAAGGGGTCCAGAATAGAGCTTGTTACATGATTTGAAAGATATTGGCAAAGTTGTCAAAGGAAGCCACTGTAATATCTCTCTGCAGTAGATCTGCTTACGCTGTGCACAAAAGCCACAGACATTACTCTTTTCTTATGTGAGCACCAAAACCATTCTTTTCAATATAGCAGTATTGATCCCATCTCTGGGAATGGCTGGGCAAGCTGCATTAAGGGAGCTGTACTGCTTGGAAAAACTGATAACTTGTCTCTTAGGCTCATGCTGTTAAATGAGATGAAGTAAAGCCTATTGTGGGATGCTAAAGAGGAGCTTACCAGCAAAAAGTTGACAGAAGCAGCACTATTTCCTGTCTGATTTTCACGTAAAAAGGCAGAAAAGCTGAAATATAACAGAACGAGACAGGTGTGGGTGTAGCATGCACAGCAGCATTTGAACAGCACTAAAACCCCACTGAATACTAAAAAATATCAAGCTTCTCTTTTAGCAAGTGACAGTGGCTGATCTTTCCAAAATGCTTCAGTTGTTGCATATATTGTCCACCCTGTGCATTGCATTGTATGTGGGTTTGGTGGAGGATGGAGAAAACTAGTGTGTCACATCCTCTGTCCAGCTCCATTCTTATGAAGGTGGAAAGTGGGTTTGGTTACTGAATCAACTACATCTTCTGGATGAATAAACACCCCCCACAAATAAAACCAATAACAAGACATTCCATTGGTAGATGCAAGGGAAATCCATTATGGCATGTATCATCCAGGTTAGCAAGGAGCAGAGCACCAGAGCTAGAGCTCAGTTAAGAGTCATCTTCCAGGATGAGGATGGCTCTAGTATTGTGTGCCAGCAGCTTCACCACTGAAATGCAGAAGCCCCAAATCCTCATATGTGCTGACATTAAGGAGTCCTTTTGGAAAGATGATGAGCAGGAAAGCTCTGAGTGAGATGACAGGAAAAAAGTTTATCACCTAACACCACAAATAACCTGGTCCTCATGAAGCAAATCTTTTTAGCTAAGAACAAAAGTAGACGAGTGGGACATAAGCAGACATAAAGCTCAAATGAAGCAAGTTTGACTCTCAGTGAAGTCACTTATGATTCTTTTTACAACTAGCTGTTCACTCAGCCCCTTCCCAGCTGGAACATTACAATAAAATATTATACTACAAATTTGACTGGGGAAAAAAAATGGATGAGTGTAATATGCTAGAGCCTACAAATCTTCTCATCAAACCTGAGTGAGTTAAAGATCTGCTTTTGTAAGAAAGCACACAAACTGGCTGCAAACCTTAGAGAAAAAAACAAACTCGATCCATTACAGCCACAGACACTGGGCCATAAAATAGGCATAGAAAGCTCTTGTCTATTACCCCTAGGAAACCAGCTTGAAATGTGTTCAGTCCAGAGTGTCTAGCTTTAATCCTGAATTTTCTTGACCCTGAGATTAACTCAGTTGGTTAGAGCATGGTGCTAATAATGCCAAGGTCATGGATTTCATCCCTTCAGAATATTCTTCAGAATGTTTGTGATCCTAATGGATTTTATTAACAGCTGTGAAAAAACTCTTTGCTTACCCTCAAGGACAGTTGGGGTGGGGTACTACTAACAACACCTGCTGCATCAGGCTAGGTCATGCCAGGTGGTATTCTATAAATTTAATTTGGATCCCTAGTTTATGGCAAAGATCTGTTTCAAATGTATTGTGACCACCCAATGCTTCCCTGAATTAATACATCAGAAAAGTATACAAAATGAAACTACTCTGAAATTCAGAGGTCTTCTTTTTAAAACCAGATTTTGTGATAGTAATGTTGTGATAGTAAAGTTAAGTACCTGCATTAAAGACTTGAATAAATGATTCATGTAATTAACAGCGTATTCAAATGCACATTCTAGCTTCTACACATTGAAAGAAGAGAGGAAAAATGGGTATATACTAATATTAATTAATTAGCCAAGCAACGTTAATTAGGCAACTACATAATTAGGTTTGGGACAATGAGGTTTCTTTTGCTCTATTTGTTAATATTTGCTTCCTTCATACCCAAGTCCATGTTAAGTACAAGATCTCAGCTTACTTGGTGTGTGTGTTTCAGGGAACCTGATAAGAAATTGTCAGATATTCCAGTGTGACAGAAAAGCATATTCTCTGAGATACTTATGTAAATACCAGAATAAAATTTTCTTAACCTATTGGCTTTTTGTAGAAAAAAAATTCCTCTAGTTCCCTAGAGAACTGCAGAATATCTGAAAGAACATGAGTGCCTGAATAATTAATTATATGTTTGATATAAAAGCATGAGGATGATTGCTTTCAATTTTGAATATAGTAATATAATGTAAGTTCTTGTCAATTATATTCAGAAGCTACAAAGACTTTCCAAAGCATGAACAGTAATAATCAAATAAAGCTGGTGATTATTCCTTAACTGTTATACTATGCCCCCATTCCCATGAAATTAGTTTTATTAGATAACTGCATAAAGATGTTCAGAAATGTCAACAAGCTAGGGATTCAAATTGTTGAAATTAGTTTGCATTATTAAGTTGATAACCTTTGTCTTTTTGTGATTCTATCTTTATCTTTGTACTTCATCGGTTCCTTTTATCTTCTCCTTTGCATTCACCATCTCTCATTAGTGCCTAAATCTAACTGTAGAGAATAACAGATGCTTACATCCAAAGCTGATAGTATTATTGCTGTGATCTTGATCTTTAAAAGACAAAGAGAAGACAATAAAGAATGCAACAATTAGTTCACTTAGCTCTTCATAAGGATAGCATCTCTCTCTTGTTCTCACTTTGTTACCTATTAATCTCTACCTATAGTAAGTTTTTCATGCTGTTGTCATTCCTGAAGAGCTGGCAGAAACTATTTTCCTGGCATGCCTATTTTCTCGGTTGGGTTTTACTCTAAAATCAATGCATTTCTACTCTTTGCAGAGCTTTACTTTGTCTGAATCTTGCTTCTGTCTAGGAGCCAGGAAGCCTATTACTATTTCATGACTCAGGGAACAAATGACTTCCAGCATTCTTCCTTAAAAGGCATTTCACTTTTAAAGATATCCCTTCTTTCTGGTGCTTGGAAAAGTAAAAACTTCTCATAATGTTTTATGAGCATTTAAGGGAAGACCTCTGAACCAGCCCAGAGTCATGTTGCTGTAACCAGGAGCATTGAGAAAGGAGAGCAGGAAAGGAGTCATTTGCAATTAGAATCATAAAATCATAGAATACCCTGAGTTGGAAGGGACTCACAAGGATCACTGAAATCCAACTCCTGGCCCTGCACACAACACTCCCAATAATCACACCATGTACCTGAGAGTGTTGTCCAAATGCTTCTTGAACTCTGTCAGGCTGGTGCTGTGATCATTTCTCTGGGAAAACTCTCTGTTCCAGAGTCCAACCACCCTGTGGGTGAAAATTTCCTAACATGTAACCTAAACCGTCCCGGATGCAACTCCAGCCCATTCCCTTGGGTTCTGTCACTGGTCACCAGAGCAAGAGATCAGTGTCCCCTTTCCTTCTCCTCATGAGGAAGTTGTAACTGCAATGAGGTCTCCCCTCAGTCTCCTCTTCTCCAGGCTGAACAGACCAAGTGACCTCAGCCACTCCTCATACTGCTTCTCCTCAAGGCCCCTCACCATCTTTGCTGCCCTCCTCTGGATGCTCTCTAATGGCTTTATATCTTTATTACGTTGTGGAACCCAAAGCTGCCCCCAGCACTTGAAGTGAGGCCGCCCCAGTGCAGAGCAGAGGGGACAATCCCCTCCCTTGCCCGGCTGGCGATGCTGTGCCTGATGCCCCCAGGACATGGGTGCCCTCCTGGCTGCCAGGGCACTGCTGACTCATGTTGAACTTGGTCAGGATCCCCAGGTCCCTTTCTGCAGTGCTGCTCTCCGGCATCTCATTCCCTAGCCTGTACATCCAGGACTGCCCACCCAGGTGCAGAATCTGGCATTTGTCTTTGTTAAACTTCATATGGCTGGTGATTGTTTAGCCTTCAAATTTGTCAAGGCCTCTCTGTGGGGCCCCTCTGCAGGGCTCCTCTGCCTTCAAGGAAGTCAACAGCCCCTCCCAATTTAGTATCACAGTCAGACTTAGTATTCCTTCCAGTCCTTTGTCCACTCATTTAAAAGACGTTGAAGAGAACTGGGCATAAAATGGAGCCCTGCAGAACCCCACTAATGTGCATCCACCAGCCCAATGTAACCATTTATTTTAAACCATAAGCCAGTTGCTCACCCATTATGTTAATCCAGCTCCTTGCTGTCCAGAAGGATACTGTGAGAGACAGTATCAGAAGCTTTACTGAAATCCAAAAAGATTACATCAGCTGGCTTCCCTTGTAGATGGTCACTTCTTTCATGGGTGCTCCTCCTGTATTGCTAGTATTTAGAGTGCATGCCCTGGAAGTTTGGTGAGCTGGTAGGAAGGGTCAAGGATTTTGGTCTTCTACCATTCATAGAAGTGCTTTAGCTAAGTATACGGGTGGTTCTTGATTGTCTTGGTATATGGAAACCAATGCAGGCTCTTAAGATTTTTCTTAAAAGAGAAGAAGAACAATATTTAAGAAAGTAAAGAAGTGAATTAATAATCCATAATATGAGAAGATCATCAGTTTTGAAAATTAGTGGTTTCCCAGTTTGTAATTTAGCTGTGTAATTTGTAACAAGCAACTGATGAAAAACTGGAGAGGTTAAAGAAGTATAACTCAGAGTTAGAAGATCTACACCAGTTAGCATTTGTTATCAGTGGGTGCCCCCTTCTGTCTCACTGGGGCACCCTGGTTTTGACCTTGTCTTCTGTCTACATACACATAGAAGTTAATCCTCACTTTAGATCTATTACAAAGAAGGTCTGTTTAAGAGCAGATACGAGGTAGGGCAAACTCTGGCTCCTAGATATAGTGCCTTCTGATCATAGGTACAAAACAGCTGCAAACCACCTGGTTTTCTGGCTCTTGTCTTTCAGGAATATCCAGAATACCTGCTCGCCTTACAGGTGATCACTGCAAACAAATGTCTCTGCTGAGCTCCAAACCAGCTGTCTCATTTTCGTGCATAACTACAAAATGACACATTTGTAGAGGGAAGTGACTTGTTTGTCCAGAAGAGAATGGGACCCTTGTCAATACATGCTGGGACCATTCTTTCAGAGACAGCTTTGCAGCTGGAGAATTGCCCAGATGATGAAAAAGACTGACGCTGGCTCAGTCAATTAAACCAGCAGACAGCTCTTAATCTTAAACCAGCGTGCATTCAAATAAGCTGCGCTTCTGCATACAGCTCAGCATAGCTGGCTTCTATTTTGCAGGACTGCATGATGCTCAGATAGGAGGCTGTCGGGGTCCCGAGGGCATAAAGGGGCATTTCAGTTCCTGCTCAATCTTCCCTGGGGCCTTCTCTCTCCTCCACCCTACGGGTCTGTGAGCTCCATTTTGGCTCAGCCTTAATTCCCTCCCTGAACTGTCTTGTAGGTGTTCCCATCTCTGGTCCTACCTTCCAGGTAGACCTCAGAGATATCCTATAGATATCTTACCTCCTGGATGGGACGGGCCAATTGGTTCATACATCTCTGTCTGCCTGACAGATTTTGGACTCACATTGCTGCCTTCTCTTCAGTCCTGTTTCTGGCCTGGTCTCGGTCAGCTCCTGACAGGAACACCCAGATGGACCATGGATCTGGTTCATTGCTTGCTGTGTCAGGGGCTACCAAAGCACCCTGTGGACCAGAAGTTGGTCCTACCTTCAGAGAAAAAACAACACACTTTGGGATATGCTTAGGTGTTTTTGCACAGAAAAGGCTCTGCTTCATTGATCCAGGGTCTGAAGGAAAATGTGAGGTCTTTTATCAGCTCTTTTAAAGAATGACTCAGTTGTCTGCTCAGCAGTTAAGGATCTTCTGTGGGTATGTGATGTGGGAAAACCCACAGAGCAGATTTGAACCTGCTACTGACTGTCCAAGGTGGAGTTGACAGTGCAGCTCTACGTACTGTGCTGATGAACTACCCTTTTGTCAGCAGGTGAGCCATGCTAGACTGTTACCTGGGGGGGGGGTAAAAGAAGTAAAAGAACAGCCCCTCTTTGACTTCAAAATGTAGAGAGCTGAAATCCAAGCTCAGCCTTTCTGAGTTTGGATCACTTTTTCTGGGTGTTAGCCCAAAGAGTCAAAGGATAGTTACTTCAGTCTCTGTGGTTGAAGTGTTGGCAGTCTCATTGCCAAATGTATGCATAGTCATTTGATGGAAAAAGGCTATATTTGGAGAAAGGTATTTAATTAAGTGCTTGATTTTGTATCGCTATATAAAAATACTAAAATCTTAAGTTACACGCGGTTCATTGTTTGCAGTTATAGTAGCTAATTACCAAGTTACTCAGATACAATTATACATGTAAGCTGAAAGGAAAATTACCTAAGCCTTTGACATTTCTGTGGCTTGATTTGTACTTCACATGTAAAGCAGGCATATCCAGAAAATTTAATGTTGTAAAATACTTGTGTTATAAGGAAGTATTTAATTTCTAATGAAGACTTAAAAAAATCCTCTATGGAAATAATGCATGAATATAACTGAAAGCCCTGGGAGATTTTAATCTCTAAATACTTGAATATAGTAAAATACATATACTAGGAGTCTTAGGATAATTTCCTAGTACATCTTTTATATGTCCTGTTTAGGGGAATATACCCTGTTTGGCAAGTCAAAAGACATGTGCTGGTGAGGGAGTCAACATGCATTTAGATTCAAACTGCTGTGTTCAGTGCTCTCTCTTGCCCTGTGGGTGTTTGGAAGCTGTGCTTATTGTGGCAAGGAAGGCAGAAGAATGAAAGTCATAAATCAGTAGGTAATTGTCATTAGTGCCTGTAACAATTTGGTTTTATTATTAGAATTGGACATTATACTCAGAAAAAAAGGAATTACTGTACAAATTCTACAAACTAGGCTCCTTGTAAGTGTTCTAGTTTGCTATAACAAACTCCTGGAAAGGTTTTGCCTTGCGATAATTAGAAACTGTGGCAGAACCTCTGTCCTATTAAGCCAGTTGGCATTTTCTGTCAAGGAACATAACATCACCCACACAGCTCACATTTTTCTCATATAAAATTGCAAAACCTTCAAGGTAGATTTTGTACAGTTTAAACTCTGCCTGCCAAATATTTGCTACTGTGCAACAGAGGGTAAAGGATGCTTGAAACCAGGGAGAACAAGCAACTGAGAACATGACCTGCTTAAGAAACTAAAATATTTTGGGGAATCTAGCCTTAATTTTAGCTACATATTTTATTCCTTTTGTCTCAGATTCTAGGGAAAAAAGTATACAGAGCCTAAAAAGGGATATTTCTGTTTGCTAAGGAGAAAATTGACTGGGGAACTCACCTTTCAAGAGATGAAAAATATATTAGAAATGTTAATGAAAAATGTCTATGACTTTATCATAAGAGGTATCAGAAACTGTGCTAAAAATCATCTCTACAGTTTAAGGTGAGATGAGATATTGTGGCTTGATTTTATAACCTTGTTCTGAATTCTTTTCAACGGATTACCAAATTCAGATTAAAATGGTAAGAGAGGTGCGCTAAGTAGCAAAAGCCATTTCTAACTATTAAAAAGTATGAGGCTAGGACTGGTTATATTTTAGCAATAATTTTTATAGTTAACTTATATTCAAACATGAAACAGACTCATGTCTTCTCTAACTGATTTACATTAGGGAACAAGATGGCTTCCAATATTTAAATTTCAAATTAGATAAACTGAAACTAGTACTAAAATCCATTAATCTTAATATTATCCCAAATGGACTGGATTTAGAAGTGAAAAATCGCTTAGCTTATCGTATTCCTGTAGCAATTAATAGGTTCAGTTTAAATCATTTTATGTGTAAAATTATGGAATCATAAAATGGTTTGGATTGGAAGAGACTTTAAAGATCATCTAATCACTAAAAGAAGATGAAAAGTCCTTACAATAGTATTTGCTAATTTTTTAAGATCATACCAAAAATCAATATAGCACACTGAAGAAAAACCAGAAGAGTTTAAAAATTTACATGATCTTTAATATATATGGAGATCAGACTCTGATACTGTTATTCAGTAGAACGTCACTCATGTTTCACAGCAGTCCCATGATTTCAAAGTACTTATTTTGGAAGATGAAATATACCAAATCTAAATTATTAAACAAGCTTTGGGGTGAATGCTAAAGTAACATTTGTATTTATTTACCAATACTGTATACTAGTCACAAATTTAAATGGATTGATATATGCCTGGTAATCAGCACAAATGTTGTGACTTATTAATGAGCAGTGTTGTTGGGTGTTAACATAATTCCCATTTCCTTTTTAAATTAAGTTCTTATGACTTTATCCAGTGGCTGTTTACTGTAAAATACATGCTTACTCTCTGTTTAGAGAGCACTAAGTAAAAACACTAGCTGAGGTGAGTACCTATCTCCTTTATTTAACTCCTTTTTGTACCTATCTACTATTGGTTCATTTGTAGCAATCAAGTAGGTCTTTTACCAGGAGAAGTCAGGAGGATTTTCTCCCCATTCTGGATTTAGGTCTGAGGATTATGAGACTATCCTGGAAGCTTAGAGATATAGGATTGGACCCTTCTCAGCTGAGTTGGAGTTTCAAAGCTGTTTCCCATTTTTTTTGTTGTCCAAGTGCTGTAAGTGTCAGACTGCTAAGCAAAAGCCAAACCTTCATCTGTGTGGCTTTTTGGAAAGATTGCTACAGCGTTATTGGAAGTGACCTTAAGAGACCCCACACCTTTGATTGCAATGCAGCTATTGAACCTAAATTCTGAAAGGAAGAAATTGAAGCGAAATAAATATATGTATGTGTTTGTGTGTATATTGTCTCTTTTTGCAGTGGAATTGTCCAGGTGCTTGAAGTCATCATGATGGATTTAGATATATCATTTTAAGTGTTCATTCCCCAAATTTGGGGGCATGTAGATAAGAAAGTGATCAATAAACTGCAGTGCAGGATTGTTATTCAGGGAGATTTCAATGGGCTGGAGAAATGGGCTGACAGGACTCATGCGGTTCAGAAAAACAAATGCAAAGTCCTGCACCTGGGGAGGTATAAATCCATGTACAAGTACAGTGGGGACTGACTGCCCATAAATCAGCTTAGGAGAAAAGGCCTGGGGGGTAATGGTGGAAAACCAAGATGAACATGAGTAGGCAGTGTGTCCTTGCACCAAAAGAAAACAACTGCATACAGTGTTGTATGAGCAGGACTGTAGGTAGCAGTTTGGGGAAAGTGACTATTCCCCTCTATTCAGCTCTTGTTAGCTTCATCTGCAGCTCTGTGTCCAGTTCTGGGTTCCCAGTGGAGGACCACTTCGATGACTAGGATGTTTGAATGTATGTGATGTACAAGAAGAGGCTGAGAGTGACATATTCTTCTTAGGATGAGAAGGCAAAGAGGAGGTGTTGCTGCTTTCAGGTACTTAATAGAAGGGAATGCTCAAGAACAAAAGTTGCAACATAGGAAATTTTGAACATTAGGAAAATATATATAGACACACACACACACACACACACACATATGTATATATATATTTGAACATTAGGAAAAAAAAATCACAACAGGGTACTGAAATACTAAAAGAGGCTGTGTAGAGAGGCTATGAACTTTTCATCCTCGGGATATTAAAAAATTCGCAAGGTCTTGGGAAGCCTGATCTAAGCTGACCAGTGAGTTTGACCAGACAGGTGATCTCCACCTCCCACCCTAAATTACTCAGTGTCTCTATGACTCAGTAAACTCTCAAACTGTAGATTTATTTCTCCATAGTTCACACGTTAAAGTATCCCTCATTTATCTGACTCATGATGTAAGAAATTGGATGCCTTGGCTCTTTTGAAAAATTCCTGTGGCTCTTTGCATGTTCAGGCTTCTAAGTAGCTTTAAGGCATATTTCCAGCCCTTCTTCCCACCAAACTAATGTATGATATTTCTGTTATCCTTTCTTTCCCAAAACATTTTCCAGGGGAAAGCCTAATCCTCTCTGTATAAATGCAGAGTAGCCAAAACCAAGGGGGACCTGTCTCTGAGAGTACAGAGAACAAAACTTTGGGGTTTTTTCATAGTTTAACACCCAGATGACAACTGGAAATTCATCTGTATGTTTTTGGATACAAATCTTAGAGGAATTTAATAAATTCTTAGATACAAAAAAGCCTAATACTTCTTATTTTACTGGACAGGATCCAGTGTTACACATGATTTAGGCAATGATCACATTTCCTAGACCAGCACACTTGTTTCTAGCTGTTCTAGCATATGGAAAATCCTGGTTGTGATATGGAGATTAAATTGCTGAAGTACACTTTTAATTTTGATGGCATTTCCTCCCAAATCACTCTTCATAAAACCTGTTTGCTAAATGAAATTAAGCTCTGTAGAGAGTGTTTTAAAAAAAAGGCTGAGAGGGTTTAAAAATTATCCCTCTTTCATACATAAATTTACTTGCTTTCCTTAGTGTAGTGGAGGAGATCTAGAAGATAAGAATCTGATACCTCAACAAAATCTCAGTCTGGGCAAGTTTCAAAGAGATAGCTCTCTGAATTTAAGGGCTGTGAATATGCATTTGCTGTCATGTCCCTGGAATATTTCCAAGCCCCTTGACAGAGAAAAGATGTGCAATGCAAGTGACTGTAACAGTATAGAGTATAGATGTATATATCTTAGCTAGTTGCCCTTGGGTCTTCTTTACAATCAATGCAGAGAAACACACACTTTTAAGTCACTGTTCTTACCTCAGAGCCAACATTTAAAGTGGGAGAGACGTGTGTGTCATTGTCACCTAAAGTTATGACACAAATAACACTGAAGATGACAACTTTTACTTTTAAAAATCTTGTTTGATCATATTCCCCCAAAGCCACTCATGAGTAGAGAAATGTAAGGGCTACTCAGAAGTTAGCTTTCCTTTTGTACTCAGAATGCATTAATGGGAATAAAAAGGCTTTAATGACTTCTAATTCGCTCTGCAAAAGCTACTTAATTTAGAACATGGAAAAAGACAAAATGTTTTTGTCAAGTCATTCTGATCTGACCCAAATACATCAAACTGGTGCCACTGAGCAATATTTTTCTGTTCTATGTTATTGATAATTAATGTACTTTTCTGGAACAGAAGCTAGGTCCTGGTTCAGAGGCATCTGTACTTGTCTGTAATGGAGCATGTGGGCCACTTGATGGAGCCACGAGAAACGAGGTAGCCAGCCTGGCTCTTTTGGCTCCAGATTGTCCCATTAAAATGGGAGCTTGTGTCTAAATTATAGATATAAAATATAGCAGTGACTTTAGAGAGGGAGAAAAAACAGTCCTCCCATTATCTCTTTTACTGTTTCAGCTCCAGCCTCTAGGAACTCCACTGGACTTTGCTGCTGTGACTGGCCATGCCAAGTTGTCAAACACTCAAGCAGTTTCCAAGCTTCTCCCAAAACTCAAAGCCGCTCATGAAGGTGTTCACCAATGATAAATAATAATAAGACTGGGCATTGTTGAGTGAAGCATTGTTTTGTTATGTACATGATACTGTGTATATATTGTTTCTAAAAATCCTGACAAAATCTTGACAGCAATATGCAGTTGATGTACACAAAGGCATTTTTAAATTCAGTGAAGTGGATAAGGACTGAACCAGAAAATACTGAATAAAAGATATGCCCTAGAAAAAGGGTGTATCTTAAATGACTGCAAATGGTATTCAAACATTCATTCAAAATAATTTTAAAACAACAAAATCACTTTGAATAATATTTACTGCAAAATTGTTCTCCTTTTGAAAATACTCATTTGGAGGCAGAACAGATGTAATTCCTTTTTGATTTCCTGGTTAGGATTTGGGGTTTAATTTTTACTTAAGTAGACATACTAAGCTGAGACACAGTACTGAATTATGTGAACAGATTCACAGTCTGAATTCTGTGTTACCGAAGAATCTGACCACAGAAAAAATGCTATTTCTCTATAACTACAATGAGATATCTAAAGGACTGTCATTTCTGCTTTAGAGTGCAGATGTTTATATTGAACAGCAAATGTTGATCCTTAATGTTGGCTCATTCTGTAAAAAATTATCTCTTAGTACTGCTCTATATTTTATAATCTTCAAAAAATCTTTATCATCATCATCACCATCAACTCAACATACTAATACACACAATGTAATTGTTCCATAGTTTATGTACTATCATTTGACAATTCATGAAGAAAAAAAGATTCAGTTATTGAGTAAAAGTAGGCAAAATATAAGCCTACTTAAAAAACATGGGAACAATATTGCTTAAATATCATATTCCATACTGAGAAAGTAAACCTTCCTTTTTCTGAAATGTTTTCTTCACAGTCAAGAGAAACATAAGGAAATGAAATATACATACATATAAAAGAACACATTAAGGGAAATAAATTCGTGCAAATACAGAAATCCCAGTGAAATGGATTAAAGGACCGGTGCTATTGTTGTTACGCTTTATCTTTTATCCAACCCTTCATCTAGTGGTTGTTGTTTTTCCATCACAATTCATAATCCTGCCCACGAGCAGGAGTTTATTAGACAAATGAACTATCTACTGAGTTCTTTGCAAAACTTCTTGCCTTAACCTGATTTGTAAGTGCATATTTGCTTGAGAGGCAGCTCTGTATTCTTAATAAGGAATATTCTGTGACATTCCATACATCCAAGATAAGGGTTTACAGCTATGATTTACAGTATATTTAAAAAGCATGCAGCCAAATACCAGGAAAAGTTTTATCACAATTTGGATTCAAAAATCAGTATTTATAATTATTCCATGGCTGTACAATGAAAGTGATGCATGGAAATATGAAGCAGTTATATAAATTAAGTAAATATCTGCTAGAAATATTTAATATCAGTTTAATGTCTAACATTAATTTTATAGTAAGGTAGTTTAATTTTTAACCTCACAAAAATTCTCAACTCTACACTTGAGTCAAGAACATACAAGAAATAACACAGCAGTAGCCATGGAAGTTGTTTAAAAATATTCCATGCTGTAAATACGGCATTTATTTCTGTGTTTTTGATGTTTTTAACAAAGCTTGTTAGAATATTTTTCTTCCCTCATTTTAGGATCCATTTCTGGAGAATAAGAAAAAACTTAGTTTACCTAGTTTCTTTTTAATTTGAAAAATATCTACTCTTCCCTTTATGTGAAGGAATCAAAATCAGAAAACTGTTTTAGCTTTGCTGTCTTTAAGTTCATTCCATGTGCAAAAGAGTTGTCCAAGAAATCCTGGTGTAAGATCTGTGTTAACTCTACAGAGATCTGGACAGAAGCTAGCTTCAATCCCGTGTGCTATGAACAAAACAGACTAGATAGCACAAGAGATTTTCAGTATTCTGGGCACAGCAAAAAAGCCACTTGGGCTAAATAAACAGATGTAGAAAATTGTTTACTTTACAATGAAAGTTTTATTTGTCTCGGATAACTCACAAGATATGATGCTCTTGTTTGTATGGTAAAAACCAAAACAAAATTCCAGCTCAAAAGCTCTTCGAAGCTCTTTCACAGAAGTATTGGGGTCTATCTGGAAGCTCATTAGAGCTCCAGTAGTGTCCCTAACACAAACTTGCACAATGTTCAGATAAAGAATAATAAATATTTTTAACAACAAAAATTTACTTTCCTTGTGTGATTCCATAGAACTTGTTCAGTGCTTTGATAGCAGGGGGTATTGTTCAGCTAAGATATCCTTATTTCCCCTATCACTAGTATGTTTTAAGGACTCAAAGCAATCTTTTCCACTGCTTTTGCTGATAAGTGGTCAAGAAATTATTCGTCTCATAGATATGAGGAACAAACAGATTTTTCTGGGAACTTATGAACAATTCCAGAATTTCTCATAATGGGAATGCTGGTCAGTTGTAAATGACTGGTTTTTAAAAGCCAGTTTTTCCTTCAAAGAATTTGACTTTCGACTTCAGTTTGTTGAAGCCACTTTTGCTGACCATCCTTCATTTGACTGAGACTGTCTGTTATTTTTCTTCACCACCCACCAGTCAGTGGCTACCATTTTTACTGTTGCTTCTACCTACCCTGAAGCCTCCATTTTCAGATGAAAAAGGCAAGAACTTCGTATCTTTATCCCAATAGTTCTATTCACAATCTTCTCCCACAGTTCAGTCCTGATTGTCATTCCAGAAAGGATTGGTTGTTCTGGTCTGTATAGCTTATCCTCCTGTCTTTGGTGCCTTATTGACCCCTGCACGCTATGAAGCAACAATTTCTTTAACACAGTAATTGGTGTAAAAGGAGATGTCTAATTTCTCTAACCCCTCAGTGTAATTTCAGGGTATGATCTCCGGAGCTACTTCCCTTTCCTTGCTTTATGACTTCTAAAAGCAAGTATCTGAAGAACACCAGAAAATTGTTTCCAAAGATTACAGTGATTTTCCTGTAAGTAAAAATCTTGATTACTGTTAGGTTGTGTAAAACACATGCTTTTTTTGAGACTCAGCAAGGTAAGAGAAAGAGCCAATAAAAGAGTCCTTCTTAAAACTCCGTACCTGTACTGGTGGCAAACCTTCACACGTGTCTGTGGAGTGCTGATGGACTTCTTAGATGGGAAGTTGGAGATTAATTGAACAATGTCTCAGGTTTTTTTAATCATATTAGATTTCCCCCTGACAGAACAACAAACTGGCACAGCTTAGTGCTTTATTCCCTATTCAGGGAAATTATTCAAGACATCAAATATTCAATAGTCAGTTTTCAAGACAATGAATTGTTGTCTCTTTTCATTCATATATGGTTCATCACTGATTAATAATGTTTCAAAATAAATAAATGCCAAATCTTAATTCCTGGTGGGAATTAACAGAAGTCATAGAGGAACTGGAAGGTGGGAGCTGGAAGGAGAGCTTTGTTTCAAACTAAATAATGGTAGACCAGTGAGCAACTCAAGTGAGAAAAATTGTATTTGTTTCTTCTTATCAGACTGACTTTCATTAATGTATACAACTTCATCACACTGTAGCATGATGGACATATTGGCATTCTTATCTGTTGCCTTTTTAAAAAGTAATGAGCTCTCAGATTTTTTGCTTTGTGTTTCAGATCACAGAAACTGTGGTTTATGATAGCTTGGAAAACACATAAATGATCTGATTATTTCCCTGGCCATACAGCACAGTGAATTTAGGATGATATCTCAGGTCCCTGAGAGGTTGGGGCACATAAACTGTGTAGTATTAATTGTACTTTTTATTAGTGTTTTGCAACAACATATTTGAATTAAAAGAAAATACTTGGGACATGTACAGAAAAGTCTATTTCTTCCTAGTCTCTTCAGATATTTTCTCTTGCCTCGCCAGCTATATTGAAGCTTCTAGCATATTCTCTTAAATATAGACATTTAGAACTTGTATGTCAGTACCTAGAATTATCTAGGTAGAAAACTCAGTGGTTTTATTTATTTCTCCCAAAGTCATGTATAATGATAAAATGACTATTTAGTCATTCTTCTAAGCAAAGCAATCAAAGATTTTTTCTTTATTCCATCACTTTTATTTTCTTTGCAGCAAAATTGGTATCATTACCGTATTAAAATCCAAAAGACAAAACTGGTATTGACTGTAATGAGACAATTTAGTAGGAAACAATGATCTTAAGAGTAGTTAAAATATATACATATCATAAAAGTAAGTATAAAGAACTAGAGCTTCAATGAAAAATAATTAAAAAATTAATTAGAGGAGTTAGTCTTAAAGAAGGAGTTAGTAAAAAATAAGTACTGTTCTGTGAACGCAACTTTCTCTTTAATCTTGAGCTGACCCTCTCAAGATATAGTAATTTCCTGTAATTAATTATATTTTTAGGTAATTTTATGTAAACTACTGACATGAGATAATGTAGTATGCAATTGTTAGTTTCTCTATGACTTTACAGAGATGATTTGTACAGCCAACTTTAACCATGCACACTTACTAATTTAATTTTTTATTAGAATGGAACTGTTTAATTAGAGAACCAATGCCTAACACTTTGATATCAAGGAAATGAAATGTCATCCTTTGGTATAACTAAACTGCAGGTTTCAGAACACAGGACAAGTGATCCCTGAAATACAGTATAATTGGATGCTGCTGCATCTCTTGTTTCAAGATATTAATACATGCTTCAGGATATGAAAGACTTTCCTTCTATTAGTGTCTCTGCATGCAATAGTTTGGAAAGGAAATTAGTGTACACCCATTAGTTTTGAACTCTCCCCAATTTTTTATTTACTGTCTGGGAAATCACTCCACTTCTGGTCACTATTACAAAGCTGTAATAACGAAAATTTTCAGATTACTGAATTGCTTTTTAGAGATTTATGGTGGCTGACTAGGATTGAACCCTACATTTATCAGCCGAGACTCAGTAGTTAATAAATGGATTTTGGTGATTGCCTATTCCCAAGATAGAGTTAGGGATTAAAATGACAGAATAAACATAAAACCTTATTTGAAATGAGTAGAAAGTAATTAAAAGAGTGAATGCTTATTAACAATGAAACAAAAATGTGTGTGGTAAATGAAGAACAAGAAAAGAACTAAAAAAATTACATTTTAACATGAGAGGAACAAGTAGCGTTTTTTTAACGATTAAGATTAGAGATGTACAGTGGACCCCAACAAAAAGAAAAAAAAAATCACTCCAAAGGAAAGGAAATCTCATCAGAAAGTTTATTTTAAACTTTCTTTCATAGGAATTATCTTTTATCTTGGGTAAATCTTCCCTGTCTCAGTATGCTTAGAAATGCTGGGAAACACCTTGCCTTATGCCTTTGGCAAGATGTAGTGAAACTTAAAACTTGGGTGGGTTTTGAGGGTGTGGTGGTGGGGGATGTGGTATTCAAGCAGAGAGGTAGAAATTGAGGAGTTCAGAGTGGGGATTTATAGCTGAAATAAATACTCCAGCTTTTAAGGTTTTAACGGAGGGCACATGAAGGAGAAGTTTCACATTTCAGATGCACTTGCGTACTCTAAAGTAAAGTCAGAATATGGATTTGGTCAGTGAACAAAAGCTCAAAACGTTTGGGAATTCAGCAGGTGCAGTTCCTTATAGCAATCTGTGCAACAGGCATGAAGGAGCAAGGGACAAATATCATCAAATGGGGAAAAAGCTTGATGTTGTTTGCTAGGAAAAAGCAAAAATGTTGAGCATATGCATTGAAAACATAGCAAAAACAAGATGCAAAAACATGTATTATAGAATCTAGAAAATTCGCAATTTGCAACACTAAAAACTCAGAGGTGCAAAAATTTAAATGCAGAAAGAGTTTGAAACAGTGCAGAGCATCAAATTAGGGCAATTTAATTAGGGGAGGGGTGGGGAGGGGCAGGGCGGAGGTAAAGGTACAGGAAGGGGGGAGGGGAGGAGAGGAGAGGAGAGGAGAGGAAGAGTTCACACAACAGTTATGCTTTCAAAAATTGAGCTACTTGTAAATAGAATGCTAGATGTACAGTAATAATGTCTTTTCAATTTTTTTTTCCTCCTGGCTTTACAAAAGAAGAGAATGAAAAGGTCAGAAAGGTCAATAGAGAAAGAGCTACAATAAGACCTCAACAGGAGAGGGTCATTCAAAGGATCTAAACCAAAAACTATAAAGGACTGGAAGTATTACAAAACGAAGTTAAGCCACTGTGAAATAAAGGAAAGAGAAGCAAAGGCAGAGAATGACAGGAAGATTGCACCAGAGGTTAAGATAAATTATAAGAAATGTTTCAAGTAAATAGAGAACAAAAGGTCAGCGAAGGAGACTACAGGAACTCTAACAGATAAGAATAATTTATTGACATAAGGGTTGACAATGCTGGGAAGAAATAGATGAATCCTCTTTGCAGTGTTCACTGAGAAGGCCAGGGAGCAGAAGCTGGCAGAGATAATAGATGTGCTTCCACCTGTCTCCCGCTGGGAAAGAAGAAATGCGGACAGAAATCAGGATCCCTTCAGAACAGGTCACCAAATTACAGCTGCCACCTCCCTGGCCACTACTATCTCTCCAGCATTTGTGCAAGGCTTTTCTTTGTATCTCCTGCCATGTGATAGACTCTCCCAAACTTCTTCTTATCTCTTTGTTGGCACAAGTCAGCTCTGACACACACTACGAGTTTGCCACAGAGGCTCAAATCCCTTAAATTTGTAGCTGCAGTAGCTGTCTCCATCTGCCTGCATCTTACTTGTGACTTACCAAATAGTGACTACTTTTGCCAATTACAATCTGTCTTCATAGTAGCCATGTTCTGCTTTCAAAGAATTTGGCAGACCGCCTTGAAAGAGACTGAAGAAAGATGCCACACAGAAAAAAAATGTTAAAAACTGGCCTGGATTACGCACCAGATGAGGTCTGTTATTTAGAGCTGTTATTTAGAAGGAAGAATGAAGAATAACCCCTGAAGTCAATGGTGATGATATATTTCAGTACATGTGTAAGATGTTTGTGATGGATTTCAATTTAGAAAGATGTAAAGAAAATGTCTACATTTCTCTGTTTCTTCTAGTATCAGGAGAAGATCAGAATTTTGAATATTTGCAAAGCTCTCATGGCAACTTTGCTCAAGCCATAGAGATGCCACTGAAATAGGTGCAATATGGTTGCATTAAATGATATCTCTTTCTCACTAAGGATTCCTGGGTATATTGTAGTCTATTGTAAAAAAAAAACCAAAAAAAAAAAACAACCAAAAAACTAATGGTTAAAACATCAGGCAAATTTATTACCAGGTCAACAAAACTTACAGCAGAATTTCAATATTTTGATATAAAGAAGCATGGTAGGCCTATTTCAAGACTCAAAATCAGATGAATCTAAATACAGTGCATTCAGTATGACAAGAAGTCACTTGCAATTTTTTCTAGTAAATGTGAAATCAAATTTTTCTTGTGTTTTTAGGATCTTTTACTATAATATTTGAGATAAATTGATGTTTAATAAATTATCATAATCAATACAGCAGATAAAATTTACATTAAAAATGTTTATTTTATTTTTTCTCTTACTTTAATGGTTCTGCTAAGTCAAATAGTTTTCAAACTGAAGAGCTATAGATTATTATACAAGTTAACATTAGGAATTTAGTTTTCAATAAATAACGAAAAATAGCTCTAGTGGAAAGAAAAGAAGATACATAAGTTATTCAAGTATTTCAAAGCTATTGGTACTCTCAGTTTCACAGTAAATATGTACACATTTCTTTTCCCTATTTTCTGTTCATTTCTGACCTCGCTTCTCTCAACTATCCTTTGCTTTCTTATTTATTTGTTATGACACCTCTGTTTAGCTCTACCATATATGTTGCCTATTAGATTGCAGAAGTATTTCATTTGACTTCCAGGTAAATTTTATCTTTACTGTAAAGTAACTTTCAGAATTTGTGTTGAAAGTTCAGTCTTCTGAATTTTCTGTTGTCTATTGTACAGAATTACTGAAAACCTGTTATAATGACACAAAAACTGAAATGTAATAGTGATATAGCTGACAAATCTAAGGTATGTTTAAAAAAAGAAGTCTCTCTAAACTTCATTTTAAATTACAAAAAAGATTTTTTTAAAAATCAGATCCAGGCCTGTAAATACAATTTTTTTTTGTTGTTTTCTTTCCTATTTAGATATCTTCATCAATAGTGAACCTTGCAGTTTTCTTCAGCATAAGTAAGAATTCTGGAAGCTCTGTCTATAGCTTGGGATTTGCATGTTGCCTTATAAATGGAAAATTATACATGTCTAAGTATCAGTGATCCTGGATTTAGCCTTCCAAAGGTAGTCCTTGGTGTCTTCAAAGTGAGTATGTTTGTAGATTCGGGACACTCCAAAATTATGTTTACATCCTGACTTGAGTCAGTGCTCTGTGTTTCAGAGGGATGAAATGCTTGGAGGGGTTGCTTTCAAAAATTAAAATAAAAATCTACAGAGACTCAGAAAAAAAAAAAGAAAGAATAATCCTGTGTAAATATTTTCCGATTTATACTTAATACATTACTAGTGGACATCACGGAAAAACGGCTACTGGGCATGACTTTATAGTAAAAGCCTGTGGTTCACAGGGTTGGTGGTTTTATTCTGTGCTGTGCTTAATCATGCTGCCCTGATGCTTTAGGGAATGACAGAAGAGATTGTAGCCCAGCAGAAGGAGGAGTTTAGGAGGATCTATACTGAATGCCAGTCAAAGGCAGTCAAGCTTCCTCAAAAATACATAGTTTGACCTGGGATGTACCACCATCTCTTTAAGACACATGAAACAATACCTTTTTCCTCTTCTGTACCAGACCTTAGCTGAAGTCCCTGCTGTGGTTTTAGGACCCACTACAGAGAAGTAGGATTAATCTGATTTTTTTTAAAAAAAGAAACACATGCATTGGGGCTTTTCAGTCTTGAGATGAGAAAACTGTGGCAAGATCAGAGCCACAGTGAGGGGAAATTGTTTTGAATGCTGTTTAAGCCACAAAAGAGCTGTGACACCTCTAAGTGACCATAAAGGAGCCCAGGACTCAGCACCCTGCATACTTGGAAACTGGTGAAGTTACATACAGGGGAAATACTGCTGAGGACCATGGAGGTGGGAACAAGAGCTTCACTGGGAAAACCAGTGAACCACAGGCAAAATCTCTCATATTCAAAAGTTCTGCAAAGTCTGTAGAGACCTATTATTGCAAGGAAATGAGCTGTTCTCCAAATCCACTATGGATAAGATACAAAAAGGAGTTAAAATTGTCAAAAAAGTGTGTTCTGAATGACCATAAACAGAGAGCATTATTTATGTGTAGACTAGCAGATGTCCAACTAGACAGTAACAACTGTTTTCTAAGCAATAGAATGTACTGTTTAATAGGGATCACGGAACTTTTTTCCAACACTTTTTAAAAGATAATTCAGAGAAAACTCTGTTTTGAATAGTGTAGAATTAATAATTGATGTTGCTCTGGGACAGGGAGATAGATTTAATGGCTTATTTTGATTAGAGTAGGTATTCTATTGTATATACCCTGGGAATCATTCTATTGCTGCAAGGTAAGTGGCAAGAATTGATCTACCATTCTTTCAAAGTATTCTTCATTAAACATATTGCTGTATGTTCAAGATATGACAAGCTTTTTATGAAATACTTAGACATACTTTTTGTATTTTGGTTACTTTCACAGTGTTCAAATTTTTAAATTGGGATAGATAATGCCACGTAAAGAAAACCACCTCTGGTAGGAGTTTTTCAAAACATTCATCCCAATGGTAAATACCATAAACTATTGGTATTGAGGGGGAGCAGTGTTGATGTAAAATCAATTCATAATCATAGAATCAGCCAGAAAAAGTGTCTGATTACTCATCCCACACATTTGAAAGCAGGGAACTTATATACATATGCCAACAAAAGAATTATCACCCCTATATTTTAATAATGCTTAATTTAATATTGTACTGACACGTACACAAACCTTTTGAAGCATATTGTAACACATTGCTTACATGTGGATTCACAGCCCATTCTTTCATGCATTAGCATGCTTAGTTTGAAAGCACAACCAACAGACTTATGTACTCAAATCAACCGTATAACCAGATAAAACATTATTGTTGGAGTTGTTAACTAGTCATGCACAGTCCACGTCCTTCTGATGCAAATTTGAGGTACTGTTGCACAAATTAGATACCTGCTTCTGTTAATAGTCTGCCCAAATTTTAACCACAGAAAATCCATATTTGTGTTCAAGTGAAACCAACACAGACCTGGATGCTACAGAGTTGTTTTGGCTAAACTGTCTCTCAGGAGATCAGAAGTCTGCTGTGGTTAAAAGATTTGTTGTTATCTGGTTTCTCCCATCCACTTACTATGTGTAGGCACTTTGTCTCTGTTAGGATGGAGGTAGTGACCTCCGTGCACTTGGGTGCCTGAATCTCCCTTCCATCAGCCTAATTTAGGGGAAAGACAAGGAAAGGCAAGGGAGAGGAGAGGAGAGGAGAGGAGAGGAGAGGAGAGGAGAGGAGAGAAGAGAATGAGTTGCAAGTCTCAGAAAATGGAAAAGAATAGGAGACAATATACTAAATGAGGTTTCTGACTTGGATTGCCAGCTCAGGCTTGAATTTTCTACCTAGAAGAAGACTTTGAAGTATCAGGTTTCACACATCAGTTAGCAATTTTCCTGCTCTTTCTCAGTAATTATATTATAACTATTACTCTGTTCTTTCCATCCAATAATTGCAAGCACTGCCCATAGATGAGCAAACAAATGTTCATCCATGCTGAACATTTATGAAAAAAATATTCATATTTCACAGATGGGGAAATGGGAAAAATTAAAATACCTCTTAGGATTTTCCATGAGGCTTGTGGCAGAATTGCAAGGGGAATCTGATTTTTTCAGTCTTTAGCCTTGCAGAATATTTCCTGGCAAAATTTTTGGCACACTGTGTGAGAAATATTGTCATCATACGAATGGATGGAAAATTCCAAGGAACAAGTTGTTTCTGTCACTATTACATAGGGGTAAATAATTACAGAAGATATACAGCCTCTACATAATTATAGTCTCATCTTTCTTGATTTTTTTGCTTTACCCCATCATTACTTCTCAAATATATTACTAGACCTAAAGGACCAATTCTAATATACAGAGTAACAAGGTGAATTAACATGATGAAAACTCTTATTGCTGTGTTGCTGTGCTCTGACAGATATTCAACCTGAGGGGAAAAAAATTAAATGGCAAACTAAAAAAAAATTTCCCAGTTTGAGCAAATCACATAGAGAAGAAATAATGCTTCTTGGAGACATAATCCTGGATGCCAATACTCACGAATGGAGACATCCCAGGGCAGAATTTTTCCTCAACATTTCCAGGGATGGAGGCCTTACTGCTTCTGGATCCTTCTGGTTCCTTCCCAAAAAATCAAAACCTTTGTCTATTTGTGAGCCTTTTGCATTACCCAAGAAAACTCCATGAGTTTCAATGGAGATTTCATTGCTGCTGTCATTATGCTGTAACACTGAAGATTTCAAAAGTTTCTCTCCAGAAGCTGAGGATAAATTGAGCTGATAGGATGACTCTGTGTGCACCTGGCAAGTGGATCATCTATTTCTTTACTACAGAATGCTCAATCCCACAGGAAAAGTTGTCTGTAGATATCAATGTACTCATTTTCACTCCTATTAACCGTAGGTACTTAGGAGGAATCAGTAGTAGTAGTTATTTATTACTGCCAATAATGTCTTATGTTGGAATATGACTTCTGACATTCCAAAAACCACCAAGCATTGCAGAAGACAAAATATTCTGACCAAACTAGGATTGCTTGTACAGCCACCTTTTGTTACCTCACTGCAGTCCTTACAAAAGCTCTGCCCCAAAATTGTGAGTGTACTCATCCCACATGAATGTTAAAAACCAGCAAATAAGAATTTCCAGATGTGTCTGAACCTGCATTAGCTGTATGTGTAAAACACTACTGTAACATTTGCTGCACAAGAGACATAGAAGAGTTCCTACCCCAGTATCAAAATAAGTAGAAAGCAAGCAGCAATTTGATTTTTTAGAGGAGTACCATAGGATTAACGCTTGATAGGAGGTTTATTTTTGAAGTAGAACCACAATGCTTAATTAAACTTTTACTTTCAAAGTTAAACTCAGATATGAAGTTTGCGTTGGAGTATGTTTGAAGGGTCATGTTTTAGCCTTCCATTTCGGAAAAATATTAATATACTCTTCTATCTCCTTTCCCATTTACTGAAAAATATAATGTCTTACCTTTGAGATAATTGATTTAGCATCAGTTAGCATGGAAATCAGTCAACAGGTGCAAAAGTTACTGGGTAAGAAGGATGGTTTGGAGATAGACATGTCCACAAGCAGAATGACCATGAAAATCCTATTTCCCTAGCTAACTGATCTGAAAGTTGCTTAAATTTCTAAGACAGCCTAGTATTATCCTCCTCATATTTGTTGTAGAGACATGTACTTGGAAGAAATGCTGATTTTTTCTTTACTACACACTCCTGCCAAGATGTAACTACTATTGACAGCAATGTAGAAGCAGATCTAAGGATACACTGAGTTAGATGTTAGATCGATACTGGATAGAACAATGCAGAACTCAGGTATTTGCTGCAACATAGATCCTCAAAATTACATAGGGTTTTAAATCCCTAGAAAAATGATGGGAAATTTTAAAGATTGTACATACTGCTTGAATTAGGACCTGAATCCTTGTGGTTTTCTTCCCATTTATACAGCTATCCTATGCTAAGTTCCAAATAGTTTACTAGTAGCAATGACAGATTTGAGTTTTTACACACATAGATCTTATTCTCAAATATTTTTTTTGCTGAATTCACAATTAATGCTTTCTTTTGTAATGGTCTTTTGTCAGATTTCATGAGTCACCATCATTCAGATCTCTACCACAGAGTGATGGATGCAGCTGGTCAATCTCTATTACCTGGGAATTCATGGGCTGAATGTAATAAAAAAGATAGCTTTCTCAAGCATTTCTGCAAGTTTTGTGTCTCCTTTGTATCACACTTTCTGAAATAGTTGACTTTTATTTTAAGTTTGCTTGCAGGCTAAGGGCACAGGAACAATTTATTTAACCAGCTGATCTTTTCATGTTACATTAGCAAATAAATTGCTCAATATTTAAATTAGTAAACTACACTTTTTTTTGGAGTCATGGTCAATATGCTTGCACACAACAGCATTAATTGTGTCTGCATTGTGTTGGCAGTGTAGTCTATTTTTAGATGCAAGTACCTATCAGGTGTACAATGTGTGATAAAACAAAAAAAGCCTCTAAATTATACACCTCTGAGATTCACAAAGGTTCCAAAATCTAGGATTGGGAGCCTATGATCCCTGTGCAATGGCTGAAGAGAGTTGCATGCCTGAGAAGACATTTGTGAGCTGCCGAGGGAGGACACTCCTAGCAACAAGGCAAAGGGGAAATGTTAAGCCTGGGGTATTTCTGAAACTCCATCTTCTCTGGAAATGAGATAATAGAGGCAAGGCTGGGGATAGATTTCCCTCTTCCCTCAAGCTTGAAACCTGAATGTACATAGAGCTATTAATTCAGACAACAAACAAGCTGATTCTTTCTTTTAAAATGAGGTTATTGATGTTTACAGCTTTGAAGAGCAAATGGGAGTCCTAGATTTAATATATCTTCAGCCTTATAAGTATTCCAAGTTGTATCTTCTGGCTCTCTATGCTCCACATGGCTTGGGCTGTTGCCCGTGTTCTTAACAAAGTATTTTAACCAGGCAGCACAGAATAAAAAATTTAGGAGGCTAAGAAAGAATAACAGGAGAAGTGAATGGAATCTAAATATCAAGCTTTGTAATGAGTGAAGTTTTCAATGTGCTAGTGGAATAAGAGTCTTGGGGATCAGATCCCAGGATTCCCCACATGTAGCTCAGGATTAGAGGGGCATCACCTTCTCCTGATGGGGTGGAAAGTGCATGCCACGTCACTTAGCTCAACAAATAAGGAACACTCCTGTGAGTAGAAGTTGATTTGAATACCTAATTCAAATTGTGGCAAATTTGGACATAAAGAGAGGTAGAGGCTTAAAGAAAATTTTAGGTGATAATTTAGATAACTCTATAATGTTAAACTTTTGTGTTTGTTCTCTTCCTGTTATTTTCATATTTTTCTCATATCTAGTCTTCATTCTGTTCAAGTGTCTGCTTGTCCGGTATTTTGAAGTAGGTGAAAAATATAACTTTGTTTTGGGACCCTGCTGTTTGTCCTAGTTTTCAACATTCAAATATTGTCTAAAATCACTGAATCTTTGAGCAAAACTATCAAAACAGACGGGATTGATTTCTACTCTGTATTTCTGTCCTACTTTTGGCTAGGACAGAGTTAATTTTCTCACAGTTGCTGTGAGTGGAGGGCAGAGCCTGGAACTGGGTGGGTATGTGTAGGCTATTATTCTATACCACCTATATCCTCACTGGGGGGGTGTGGCTTCAGGTGGAAATAAAAGGGAACTGCCATCACTTTTTTTCCTTTTTTTCCAGAGCAGTGAAGTGGTGAGCAGTGTGGCAGGGTGGCAGAATGAAGATAGACCAACTTGGAGGATTTGTCTGTCATTGGTTTTTGCTGTCTGGGACTCAGGGAAAAAGCCACCAGCTGCAGTACTGGCTGCCATTTTCTGCTTTGTCTCGGGAAGCCACATGGTGCTGGCCTTGGTAACATCAGGGAGGTCCAATTTCCATAAGTATTTTTTGCATGTAATCACACTCTTTTATGCAGTATTCCTATTAGTATTGTTGCTGTTACTGTTTGTTTCCTTATCTCATTACTGTTTTTTCAGTAAATTGTTATTTCAACTGATAATCTCTTCCTTTTTGTGCCTTTCCCACCAAAGGGGATGAGGGAGAGTGAAGGAGCTACTTGGCTCTTAATTTCCAGCTTGTTTTAAATCACAATAATTTCACATCCTTTTTCTTACCCATATCTACATGTAGGTGTTTTCATTTGTGAACCAAGGTGTTCTACCATTGTGCTACAATTGCTCCATGATACTATAGGAGATGGATTAAATTTTCACTTGATGTTTATACCATTCTCTTTGGTATCCTGAAATCGTGTGTTCTTTTCCTTTATTCCTTCAGCATAGAAAAACTAAACACTACAGCGAAGACCTCCAAATAGTTCGACAATTGTTACTCTGTTGATTTTTCTCTTTATTTCTGTTTTTTTTCAGTATATATTCAGTAAATTTATAAAAAGGATTTGTGGAATTTATATTTTCTTAACTACTCATGCTTCTCTGGAATGATTTGTGAAGCAAAATGAGCCTGTGTGCTCTCTTTTGAAAAGCAGTGGGAAATCCTGAAGTAGCTTGGACTCATTAAATAGAGCAGGAAGAATCTGAAATTTAGAAGACTTTATTTTTAAATTTACATAGGTATCAAGAGATGTAGAGAAGCACCATATTGGCAATGAAGACCTCAATGTGACTTTGACAAATTGGTTAGGTAATTATTGTATATTTGGTTTTATTCACAGGTACATAAACAGCCTGCAGCTTTTCTGATTATTTGAACATGTGAGGATTCTGTGGTGAAGTAAGTCTGGGTGTGGGCAGCATCACCTGTTGCACAGGTCCTGTCTGCATGGGTGTGGTTTCACCTAGTGATGTGAAGTGTCTAAAGGCATTTTTGTACTGAATATTGTAAGGGAGTCTTTAACCCAGGTTAGTTTTCATGGTGGACTTTGTCACCCCAGAGCCTGGGTAAGTGGTTTCTTTCAGTGTGATACAGGAAACTGGTTGCTAAGTTGCCTGAGACCTATTCAGCTAGATAGATGAATCTGTCCATTAGTGACATTTTAGACACAGTTTGATCGTCTCTCATCATCCTCACTTCTCCTCAGGATATGCTACCACATAGTGCATTGAAAGAGAGGCCTTACATAAGATCAGATGCACCTGGAGTACTGAAATGTAACATGCTGAGAGGGAATGATGAAATCTGTGTACCTCATGCAGTATCAAACAGTACAGCTGGATATACCTAATGTGATGTGACAGAAAATATGGAGAAAGAGTGTAGAAAAATTACTAATTCCACCTGAAATATAGTTGCCTCTGGAAATACATGGAATATCTCAAGCAATAATTTCTGGAAAAAACGACCAAAATGACGAGGCAGATCAACAATCTCGGAGCAATGATGTATAACCTTGAAGCACAGTAGCAGTTAGTAGACTTTATTATCCAAACTAACCACAGAATAATAACCATGAATGGAAGTTAAAGCACAGTGGCAAAACACTATGTCCAGTGTTAGGTCACACAGATGAATGAGTCAGTATTTGTGACGCTTTTTCTTTCCGCAGTATTACTCTTCAATGCAAGCCAAAATAGGTATCATCTTAAACAAAGCTATAGTATAATTAAATTAGAATAAAAGGGTTATTTTATCAACATGATACTTTGTCATGAGAGAAAGCAGTGTTGAATCACAGGTGGCATGCTCCCAAATATATCGAACCAAGAGATCTTGACAGCAGAACAATGTTGTTTATGAAAACACAAAATCAAGGGAGGTGTGATTAATTATGCCTGTTCTTGGAAGATGTCAGAATTGATTAGCAGATAAATGGCTGAATGATTCACCTCCTGCAGGTCAAAGTGATTGCACAAAGCTGAAATTAACATACTTAATACAGGGGTTGCCTCAGCAGTTATCCCACTGCAGGGGAAAGCATGGGAAGGTGATATCAACTACAAGCAACTCCTCTAGCTTGGCTTGTGCCAGCTCTTGATTTCATGGGAGATCACAGTTCAAGGAACATTATAGCAACCATCCTTTGTGCAAAAATATACAGATTTTTTTTTTTTTTTTTAAATTTCAAGAATAAATGTATTTTTTGGGTGGCTCCTTTTGCATCTTTTTTATTCTTTCTAACCTGAGCCTTTTTAAAAAAGTCAAAAAGGAAACATTGCTTAAGTTAATATGAAAATGGGGGAAAAAAACCTATTTAATTGAAAGAAACAATGGGATATTTGGGAAGTTAAACAGCATATAGATCAGGCTATCTGGAGGCTACTCATTCTAATGTATAGTAAATAGTATATAGTAAATCTATAGGAAATAATACATGAATGTATTGAATAGTAAGAGTTTTAGATAAAACATTGGAGGTATGAGAAGGTCTATAAGCCTATAGAAAGATCAAAAATTGTACTAATCTTCCAAAAAATGTTATTTCAGTCAATTTTTTGAAGTATTATTAATATACATTATAACTGCTAATTATCAGTCATGATATAAAAACATAATTGGAAAAATACTGCAGTTATTTCTAGTTATTTCTGCTTTCTTTTTCACCTATAGAAAAGAATATGACAATTAATCTATTTTCCTGATATACTGGCACTTCAATACTCCAACCTGTACATGTATCCTAGATTCTGAGGAAGCTATAGGAAAATATATTGTGGTCAAATGCTGAAATAATTTGGTGTTGAACACCAAGAAAATGCAGAATGGCAGGTAACAATTCTATATCAAGTTCAGTGTTTTATATATAAAATACGAGACCATGCATTTTGTTGGGAAGATTTAGAGACACAACAAGCAGGCTCTCACTGAGATTAGGTTACCCTGCTGCTCTTGATGGAAAGCCTCTTAGAGCTGCAGGGCTCCTTTGGGCACCAGCTGCAACTGTGTTTGAATGAAGAACAGCAGAAAAAAAAGGAAATATTTTAATAATGTACGGAAAAGCAGAACTCTGGTATTTCCAGATTTTGAATTATTTTCATTAGCAGTTTAGCAGTGCTCTTAGACTACAACAAGAAAGCATTTCTATACACACACACACACACACACAACACACACTTCAAAACCTTGGCTGAGAGCAAGAAAAGTATGGCACTGCCATTAACCTGCACATGACGTTTAGGAGCTTCAACTTCAGAACAATTTAGTACTGTGGTTTTTAAACAGGGTAGAAATTAAACAGAATTGAAAAGAAAACATTTTAAAAAAAATTCAAATGAGGCAAAATGTGTTTAAAAATTGGTTCTGATTGTAGTCCACACGAAATCTTCTTTATAGACTGACTTGTGATGACTTTGTTATGAACTGCAGCGGTATAAGTTATTTTTCTCATAGACAAACAAGAATTCTTCTGCTGCGTTAAAACAGTCCCAAGGCACAACATTCCTATGTCCTGACATTCTCTAGAGGACAGCTTTACATTTTGTCATTTATCACAGGAACAGTAACAAGCCTATCTAACTGCTTTAATTTGCTCTGGTGAAGAAGATTTAAAGCTACTAAAAATACACGTTGCCGGATTTTGTCTCTTTTCTGTGCTTTAAGATTCCTGTACGTTTTAGTGCTATGATTTTCTGAGATGGGTGTAAGAATATCAACAGGGACATACTTGGTGAGCCTATAACATTCTGCATTAAAAGGCCATGCTGTGAAGTGTTTTGCCTGATTTTCCTTCCTCATCAGGATAGTGAGCTGGATGTTTGCACAGCAGAAGTCCAGCACATTCATAGCTGTCAGACACAGAGGCAATAGAAATGTCAGCTGGTAACTAAACATCAAGCCTATCATTTTCAATTCTCTTAAAAGAGAAGACTGGCAGAGATTTCAGGGGAACAGAGAACATTTAAGGACATCACAGTAAAGACACAGTCAGCAGTTCAACCAGCTCAAAAAGCAGCTCAGTTAGCAGTATTTCAAGGATCTTTAGGTTTGTTTTTTTTTCTTTTGTACTTGGAGGAATTGCACCTTTTTTGGCTGTCTGTTTTCCCTACTTGTTTGGCACATATAGACCTTTTCTCTGGTTCTCACAGCTTTGCAATTCCTTTACAATTAACTTTTCATCCTCAATGAACATTTTTCAGAGCAACACTGAAATCCAAAAAGTTTGCTGAAGGGACAAATCCCTAGAGCTGCCTTCATCAGATTGACAGCCCAAGCAGAAACCTGTCCTGTAAATTAGTGAGTTTCTTCTCAGGAGCCAAACAAGCACTGATCCTAAAGATTTAAAATTAAGTGAAAAAATAAAACCCGGTCTTGAAGAAGTGAAAACAAAATACAGTAGATATATCCCACCTTCTTTTGTCTTGATGCATATGCTATTACCTCCAGTCAGGTCTGCTGAGGTACTTACCACTGCAGTAAGTGTTTCTGGTTCACGAGCACCAGCATAGGAAATATTCAGAGCTGATACTACCAGCATAAGCCCATTCACAAAAGGGTCTGGTGACTCCATTTTTCGTGACACCTTGCTACAGGTGCAGACTTTTTCTGTAACTTTCCCATCTCACTCTGAGGAATCCGAAGCCATCACTCAGAAATCAAGGTTTCATCCTAGCGTTAATAGCTGAAGTGCATTTCCGCTTCAGTAGCACTGACATCCTGAGTGGCTCTTATCTATCGTTTAACATCAAGGTTGCAGTCGGGCTTTCCCACAGGTTCTATGGGAAGACAAATTCTTTTCCATGGAAAAAATCTGGAAGAAACTTTCTTCAGAATGACATTAGAGTTTTGGGTTTGTTTTTTCTTTTCTTGTTTGTTCGGGTGTTTATTGGTGGTTTTGTTTGGTTTTGGTTGGTTGGGTTTTGTTTTTGTTTTTTTTTTTTTTTTTTTTTTTTGCTGTGGTTGTATCCTTTTGCCTCGGAGAACTGCAGCAGTTGAGTATAATTGAGTATTCACCCTCTCCTTTGCCTCTTAAACCTGGCAGAATACCTACATGATTAATTCCAGGTCTCTTTTGAACCCCAGTTTGAAAATAAACAAGCTATGAAAGCTGGAAGTCTTCTACAGTGACTTTGCAATATAGCTAAAAGTATAATTTAATTCTATTGATCTGACTAATAGAAGCCATATTTGAATGAAATCTCTATATATACACACACATAAATTGTGCCCAACAATATGAATTGCCCTGGCCACATTTCCTTTCCAGATATGACACCTGCAATGAGGTACTATTGAGTCCTACTCAGCACTGAATTACTTATTTTCGAAATTCTTGCTTTTAGAGAATGTGTTCCCAGAATAAGCAGCTAAAATCAGTAAAGGACACATGAACCTGAATTCCAAATAATAGATTTTCTTTACTAGTGAGATAACAGCTAGGCAGAAGCTCAAGCACAAAGATGGACAGGGCAATAATTGTTTGAGAAGTGGGGTTTTTTTCATGGTGGTAATTTTTTTTGTTTGCCTGAAGTTGTTTTTTTCCTCAATGTTTTGCTGATGGTGCTTCTTGTAAATTGCTTTTTAGCATGAACATTTGCATTTTTTTGGGTAAGATAATTGCAGGCTCTATAACTATACATCTCTGCAGAGCCTGTTAGCTGCAGTTATACCTTGCTTTGGTTTTAAATGACATTTGAGAAAGTAAAGAGAAATTATCTTAAACATTGCTTGAGAAATTATCTTAAACTTTGGGTCTTCACTTTGTCAGTCTCCAGCAGTGAACACTGCAGAACAGCAGCAGGTTGCAGAATGCAGATAATGCAGAAACCAAATGCACTTTGTCGTATTCTGCTGTAATCCTATTTTTTTTTAACAGTAGGGCAAAAGAACAATGTAGGTGGCGTTATACAAGATGCTTTTGTCCCCTGCTGGAAGACTGTAATTTTATAACGTATCTCTCATCAATTTAATAAAAGAATTTTTTTTTTTCTGTCAGAATATAAAACAGTTTTAGTGCTCCAAACCAACATTTAAATTTTCTTAGTAATACCTCAATTTTCTGGATAGCAGGAAAATCTAACCCAGCCTTTCAGAATTGTTAATGAAGTTCTGTCATTCTCTCAAGTGAAGAGGAATCCTCTAAGTCCAGGTGTTAGTTCAGTGCTGGGACTAGCCAGAATTGTACACAAACTCCTTTCTCCTGTGAGCTGGTTAGCTAACATGTTGTTAATGATTGGCTTTTTCTGGGAATCCAGAAGATGGTGAGTAACTGAGAGTTTAAACTTGCTCTAAGCTTTGTGTTTCTGCAGACAAATCACACCCTAATGCTACTTGCAATTTGATGTCAAAAGAGGTAAGGTAAAAGTTAAACATGGGAAAATTAATCAGTGCACTGCACTGCTTTTCCACACTGCATCTTTGAAATGCCTGCATCAGGTAGTAAATGGTGAAGGATGGGAGCCAGCAGCTATAAGAGGACAAAGATTTGGAAGCCAATCAGGGGCATGGAACTGTCTGGAAATTCCAGCTTTGAAAAAACTGCCTGTAGATCCATACATATCTGAGGGTGTTTAACTATCACATTGAAACTGAGGAGCATGTATAACTACTGGAATAGGGACTTTTGTCCTCCCTGAGCTCCAGAGGAAGAAACCTGCAGCTAATAGGGTGACAGGCCGTCTGCTTTGGGGATCCAGCTGCAAGGGGAAAGGAGGCACTGTTCTTGCACCTGCTCTCTAATGGCCTCCTGTGCAGACAATGAGGAGAGAAAGGCAGTTTAGTGTGCTGCTAAGAAATGGCTCAAAACCATTGAAACCATTTTGATCTGTCAAAAGCTCAACAGATCTCTGCTGCATCTTGTCTGAATTCCAGCTGATAGCACTGTGCTCTGAAGTCTTTACGTAGCTGGAGCTGGTCTGTCATTTGGAAATTCGCTTGTAATTTAAGACTTACAGGGCAGGGAGGCCTCACAAAAGATTTCAGGTGAACAGAAGCAGTGAGCACAATGCACCCACTGGCATAATGCAATTATCAGAATTTCAGTGACATTTGAAATAGTGGTTTTAGCACTGTCTTGTCACATTTAAGGTGTTCTGTCACAGGTATATGTACCCAAAGAAGCAAGAAAAGCCATTGGAAAAGTCTCATTAAATTTAAAAAAAAAAAAAAAAAAAATTANACAATGAAATTAAAAAAAAAAAAAAAAAAAAAAAGGAAAGTTGAAACCACTTTTAGCAGGGTTATATTATATCACCTCAATAATTAGGAGCAACAGAAAACTGACAGATTAATGTGACAGCACATTGTAAAGGAAGAAGGCAATTCAGTTGGATCATTGAACCAGTGCTTATTGCCTCAAATCCCTTATCATTTAAACCAGTGTGTACACTACTTTTGGCATCAGAAGGAAATTTCATGGCAATTTCTTTAGTAGCAACTAAAAGCTGGACCATCACTGGCTCTTAGCAGAACTCACACAGAAACCACAAAACAAGTTTGTTTAATGATAATGCTGAGAACTCTGTGCTAGCACAATAGCAGAATAATTCAAAATCGATTTGGGTTTGGCTCTCAAGTCCTCTTCACCTTCAAAAATTCTGTTTAAACTTGATCACCACATTACAGATCTCTCTTATTAATATAACTATTATTTGTGCTTGTTTTTCTAAATGATTTTAGTAAACTGACAGCTATGGCAAATACAGAAGTTGGCAATAAAATGTAAAAATGTATCCTTTGTTGCATACATGTCCTTTATAGAGAAAATTATTACTCATTCCATTTTGCTTCCAATTTTTCCAGTGCAGAGGGCCATGCCACTACAGTTCTCAGCGAAAAAGCTTTTCCAGGACTAACTTAGCAGGCAGCAAATCCTGTCTGGAAGCCTCCAGTCCCCTCTGCTTACAAAAGTTTATTAGAATGGACAAGGAGTCACAGTTAGATGCCTATTGCTGCCATTGGAAAGGTTGAGACTTGGGTTGGAAGAAAAGGCCCTGTTTCCTACAGACAGGAAGTTATGCTTTTCACCTGCATCTTTTCACATTAGAGAAACCAAGGACTGACAACAGTAAAAATTTCATAATCTTGCCACTGCCAATAGGATGTGGTATTATCATACAACCTGTGGTAAGCATTCTCATGCCATTTTTTAAAACCGCAATTTATCAGGTAACACTATACTCAGACATATTTACTAAGAAGCATTTAACTGGTATGTCTTTACCTAATCAGTGCTCAAAAACTGTGAAAACTGCATTGAAAAATTACCTGACAAGCAGCCAGGTTTGTCAATCCCCAGATTTTATTGTGGGTATCAGAATGCTTGCTGCTTTTCTTAAATATCAAGTAGTAAAAGACCTTTGAGCACAAGGGTAACTTCTTTCCCCTTTAAATTAAATAATGGCAAGTTATTTGATTTATTTGCAATCAATTCAATCAGCTAGTTGAAGGAAATGGATCGTCATCAAAGTGTGCACTATGGAAATACAGAAAGCAAGGAAAACACTTTCAAAACATTTTTCTGTTTCAAAGTGAACCTTTCAAGGCAGACACTGATTTGACTATTGAAAGTTTTCAGTGGCAGTAATGCATTACTTTATTTCCCATTTACGCATGCACACCCTGAGGCTCCTCTGGAGGTACCTATATTGCATGATAGGACTTCGCTCAGATCTGTATGTTAAATAAAACCTTCTGGTTTTATGCTCAAATGTGCCAACTGGGGTCCAGGGACACTTTGGACCAAATTAAGAAACAGCAAATCTTATTGTGATTGATGAGAATGGACTTTAACTCAAACAATCTCACAGAAATCGGTATTACTGCTTTCTGAGCCCAACAGTGGAACCAGCTTAGAAATGCTGCATGAAATACTCCAGAATTTCCTGTGCTGGTGTTAAAGGTTATGCAGCCATAACAAAGGATAAAGTTGGGTTTACAATGGGCCCCAGGTAAAGACAGAGCTTAACCTAGATGGAATGCAAGACTCCTTCACTGGTCCATTATATTTGGGACATCTGAACAAAGGTTTGGGCCCCTACTTACCCTGTTAGTTTGCACACCTTGGTCTGGTTTTGAAGGCATATGTAAATGTATTCTTATATCTAAAGCTCCTGTTGAACAAATAAAATTGACCTAAGGCAAATACTCTATGGCATTTGAAAAAAACCCAAACTTGAGTATTGTTCAGCTTTTGATTCATTGTGACATCAAGAAACAAACTGCCATCTTTGTATGCCATTACTAGAACATCTAATTTGCATGAACAAATTAATTCAGCAATGTCAGTGTCAACTAAATACTGTTGAGCATGTTCCATGCTGCTTCTCCTTTATATATAAAAGGATTCATGGTCTTTGCTAGTTTTCTTTTGCATGCTTCACTGGTTTAGGTACAGAACATGAGTTTATATTAATTTAAAACAGTATTACTTAAAATAGTACAGATTACATGTATGGAAGGGTTTATTTTTGGTTTAAAATTACCTCCTTTAAATTTGATTCCTAGGCAGCTTCAGCTAAACTGAAGTTTAGCTAAAGAAGTCTAATTTAAAATGATGAGCTTTCAATTGTTCAAAATCATGTCAAATTGATCACTACTACTTTTTACAAAAATAAACACTCAAGCTAGATTTTCCTGTGCCATACATCTAGCATGGATAATTTAGCTTGGTACTTGAAGCACTGGCATTCGGTGCTGCCAGTAATTTACAAGAGAATGTTCACTTTGTGTGGCTGAAAATGCCCACTTGAAGTAAAGCTCCATTCCCTTCACCATCTGTGATCATACTCACAAATCAAAGTCTGCCCTTGCTTACACCATAGGGAGTTCTTCTAAAACTGGTAGACAGAGGTCCTAAAGCACAATAAAAATGGTCACAAAAATTATAGTCAGAGCTACTCTGCTGGTTAAAGATAGCTGTGTATGAGCTAGTACAAGAAGTTGTGTCATTTTGGCAGCACAAGCATTGGAACGGGCTGTCCAGGGAAATGGGAGTCACTATTCCTGGAATTGTTCAAGAAATGGCTGGGTGAGGCACTGAGTGTTAGGTTTAGTTGGCTTGGTGGTGTTCAGTCAAAGGTTAGACTCAATGATCTTGGAGCTCTTTTCCAGTTTTAATGATTCTGTGATTCTAAAACCACTTTATTGTGTCTATTTGAAGTGACTGCTGGACTGAATCTCATGTAAATTCATTGACTGGTTTGTGTGCATGACAAATGTTTTCTCAGTTCCATTTGTAATGCAAAGAAAATAGTAATATTTTCACATAGTTATAGAAATTTTTAAGTTGTATGGTACCTCTTGAGATCATGCAGTCCAACTTCCTGGTCACGCAGGATCAGACAGATACAGCAGTCCTGGAGCTTTTCCAGCCAGGTTCTGAATATTTTCAGGGCTGGTGATGCCACAATCTATCTTGACAGCCTTTTCCAGTGTTTGACTGTCTTCACAGGAAAAATTAAATTTATTTATTCAGATGGAGTTTCTTTTTTTTTTCTCTTGTCCTGTCAGCGGGTAACACCAGGAGGAGTCTGGCTCCCTCATTATTCCCTCACATCTGGTATTTGCACACCTTGAGAAGCCCTCTCCTGAGACTTCTCTTTTCCAGACTGAAAAGTGCCACCTCTCCATTTTGTTTAAATGTTTTCTATCCTATTAATCCTCCATCAAGGGTAAGTCTTGGTCCAAAATTTCTCTCTGGCCTCAGGTGCACGGCCAGGATCACTAAAGGCCAGTTTTATTGGTAAAGACCTTTTTTAACTGGGAGGGAATTTTTCTCTTATGTTGAGGCAGGAATATGTCTGGGGTGTTCCCTCTATCACTGCCAGGAACTGCTTACATGGTTCAGGAACTAGGTTTAGTCTCCTACTGTTTAACAGGACTTTGCTGTAGGCTTAGTTCATTGAGAAAGAGGAAGATTCCTGATGGAGCTGCCACTGTCTACTATGGACTGTACTGGAACCAGTTCATTATTCCCTTCAGATTTCAGGCTAAGGGCTGATAAAGGCATCCAAAACAGCCCAGGCACCTGATCTGTGGCTGGTGGTAGCTACACGTACAAACGATTAAGGAGGGAGTGATGATCAATGCAGTGGGAATTATTAGTGGGCAGCTTCCAAATGAAGCAAGTTAATAAAAGTACGGTCTAATTAAGTCATGCTCCCTGTGTCTTATCTCTGCCTGCATGCCTGATGCAATGGCTGTTATTCAGGTAACCTGTCTGAAAAGCACGAAAGAAAAGAAAGTAGTTTCTTGCTCCTCTTAGGTAGGATAATAATTAGCGAAAAATAAATAATATTTCGCTAATAAAAATAATTAGCGAAAAATCCTGGGAATGTGACTTTTTAATGATTTCTGTGGAAAAAAAAGAAATCTGACATGCTTCATATTAAAACTTTCTGAGTATAGAACTGCTGAAGATATGTGAGACTTTGGGTGCCAGAATATATGAGGCTACTATTCCTACATGTTCCAACCTGTTAAAAATATAATCACCATCTCAAGAAATGGTTTCAGTAACTTTGCTAGTGTAAGCTCTTTCCTGAGGGAGTTCACATTGAAGCAGTATTCTCCTGAAGACGGCATGAGAAGTCTCTGGAGCCCTTTCTACCACCACTGTCATTCAAAGGAAAAAAATATTCAAGCAGTGGGTACTGCTTTCAGATGGAAGATGGAAATGCTGAAATAAATAAAGACTTTTGGTAGGTAGAGTCTGGTCTCCCATGTAATTACTGTGAATTTTATATATTACCCAATAGTAAGAATAATTTAATTTTTATATGGCTGTGGGATATGTTTTCTGATTTTTGGCAGTAATAATATAATTTGTCTTTGGTTTTTAATATTTTTGCTAGGGGAAAAAAAAAAGAATAGGTGCCTAATTTTTCAGAACTTTTCTCCCTCAGCTATTCAGAAGAAAATAAAATCTGTCCTTTCAACCCTTCTCTTGATTTTATTCTCTTTACCTGGATCTCTATTGCAAAAACTCTTAAATGGACTGCAGGCATAGGTTTGCCCAGCAGGAAGAGGGAAGCTAGAAAAATGGATGTCTGTCCACTGACACAGTGCACCATCTCCTCTCTACTCCTGTCTCCAAAACATCTCCCCCTAGGAGAAGCACTAAAGAGTCTTTCCTATACTTCTCCCAAAACACTTCAGGTTTTATCTTATGATCCTTTATTTCTATTTGTTCTACTGCATCCATAATTGAAATACTGTTGAAATTCCCAGAGAAGAAGGAGGGATACTTTTCTCTTCAGAAAGTATATGTTCTGTGAATAAGGTGGCTGACTGGAGAATTTTTTCTTGAACTTTTCATTATCAAAAAGATGTGGAGAATATGAGATTGTGAAGAATATTAGAATATTTTATATGTGTTAATGTTAACATCTACATGCCTCTCAATTAATTGGAAGGGATTATACTTGTCTTGCTCTGTGATACACAAGCATTTCAGCACTCAGTACCAATGGATTGGCCACATAACTAAGGAAATAATTTGGTTATAGAATGTGAAGTTTCTGCCAGATCTTTGTTTTTTACAAAGAATGCTCAGGAGCAGCTGTCACAGAAAATTTTAAGCATCAGATCGGCTTAGAAGAAAATGCTTGAGAGCCAGTGAGTCTAGCAATGTCTTGGAGTTGAAATCTAGAAGAAGAATCACCTCATGGATGGAAAGCAAGATGGCCTATGACTCTGTTATGTGACTGAGAAAAAGCTTCTGTGATATCAGAAACAAATATCCCCAAAAAAATTTAACTTACAGTTTGAGGGCTTCCTATGATTATGTATAGTTCTAGGGTTTCCCATGAAATAGTTAAATCCTTTATTTTTACTTTTAACTATTCCGCTATGGCTTCTGTAAAGTGCCACAGCTCCTACAGGGCTCTAGGAAAATATCTGTTCAACTACCGCAACAACAAATTTATGCTTAAAGATCTTATCTGATGAGAAATTTTGACTTCTGACAGTTTTTAGGATGTGACTATAGGAAACTCTAACACACATTTATTCCAAGCGTTTGCAAATCTGTGTGAGTTTGTGTTGTTACCTAACAGCAAGCTTTCTGTACTGTATCATCATGGAATAGGAGGTTTGGAGGCTCTGCTGTTCCATCTTTTATCCAATAATTAAAAAATCCACTTAATAGTGGTCTGTCTCTCTGCTTCTCTGTTATGAGTGAAGTGTGTCACTCCATCCACATCTACCCAGTTTGAGTTCATTTAACTTGAACATAGTCAAGTGGCTTCTGCACAATTGTATTAGTACCCCACTGATGCGTATAAAAGGATTGAGAATTATACTTTCAGTTGATTTCTTCCTTGTCAAGCATTTCTAATTTACCACTTGTCCTGTTTTTAATCAGATTTGAGTTTCTGTCAGGCTGAGATGCATTCTGTGTTTAATGGAGCAAATTGTTGATTAGGGCCTTTGATATTACTAAAATTATTTGGCCCTTATTTTCTGTTCTTTTTACCTCTGTTATTAAAGAATTATGCTGAATTTGGAATGATGAGACTGACAGCAATATTGGTAACATTCTAACTCTTTATTGTATTATTTGTACAACCTTTATTACACTAATACAATACAGTCTTTATTACACTAGTACAATCCTTCCTTCTAGGGCATAACCAGAAGGGACCCATATACTCCCTTTAGTGTTCTAACTGTCAAACCTTTCAAACCCAAAGTAAATTTTAAAAAGAAAAAGAAAAAGAAAAAATTTAAAAAAAAAGAGAAAAAGAAAAAAGAAAAAAATGTGGGTTTGTTGCAATCAGTGTCCACAAAAATGTATATCTTCCTTTCTCATTGTAATGCAAAAGACAAAATGGCTAATTTGATACACTTTATCTCAATTAAGTGCAGTCTAACTGATTATTTATGAGTGCCATGTCATTCTTGCTTTTGGTAAAGGTTATTTCCACTCATCCTACCTTTGCCCATCAACGAGACTGGGACCGTAAATGTAATTAAACGTTATCCTAAATTGAACTAGAACTGGCTTTCCGGTATTCCTACTGCAGGAAACTATAAAGTACCACCTATTTTCTAAAGTTATCCAAAAAAATCTTGACATTAAAAGATTAAAAATAAAAAAAAAGCAACTCCCCAAGCCCCCAGTCTACTGCTAGTTTTGCTATTCTACTTACCATTGATGTTTCCAAACTTTTTCTTTCAGTGATTTTAAATATTCACTAGGTGTATGGCAAAGTTAGACTTTTATTTCATCTGCTTCTGTAGTCAAACAGTTCTTTTTTTACAGCAGTGATTACCTCCTGCTCTATGCACAGAGAGCAGCACTGTCCTACACTTCCCTAGGCTATTATAAGGAGCTGGTATTTGCACTTCGTGTGATAGTATCTCAGTTCCTTTGCTCTGCTTTCCCTGTGTTTGCTCTAGCATGATCTCATGTGTTCTGAGTACAGGTGTCAGGGATTTTATCCACTCTCCCACATGAGCTTTTTACGATGACATTAATAGTTCTCCATCTTCGCAGTACTAGATCAATTGATACATTCTTGGCTTGGTTTTTAGCATTACACTGTTCTGTTGAATCATAGTTATCCCATAATTACCTAATGCCACAGAACACCATTCTCCTTTCTCATTTCCAATGGATAAATTCCACTTCAGAGCAGAAATTCTCAGTAAGTGGGTGACCTTGCATTTTATTCTCTTAAGTAGCATTTTTAGAATATACAGCATTAAAGACAGTGTTTTCCTTATTTTGAATCTTCTGGTTCTCTGCAATATGAAGGCTATCACTCAGCTTTCCATCATCGCCAGATGTCCTCAGGAGACTTCCACTCCTCGTCCTAGAGCTCCACATTTAGTGGAATTTGAAAGTGACCTCAAGCTTGGTCAGGAGCTCTGCTGATAAACTCTACATACACAGACTGTATATTTAAACATACTCATTTTTGTCTCCCCTTCCCTCTCCCCCCCCCAATGAGTCAGTCTCTTCTCCATCTGACAGGATTTTATTAATCCCTGCCTTCTTCAGCTGCACTAATAAAATATCTGACATGACATCCCATCAGATGATTTGTAGTAATCCAGAGAGATTAAATCAATTTCATCTCATCTATCTGAAAATTTATATAACTCTTCATGTGAACAATAAATAAAATTAAGATTTTTTTAAACAAATGTCCAAATGATAACAAAGAATTGCATATTAATGCAACTCCTCCAAACCAGAACACACAGGTTCACATATTTTGAAGTCTTTGATGAAAAAAAAAGGTTCTGCTGCCAAAATCCTTCATTCTTTAATTTATTGAATACATTGAAATAGAGCTGAAAGGGGAAAAAGATCATTCCTCTTTGTGGCATATTTTGATGTTTGGAAAACTGTTCTCACACTGGCTTACATCAAAATCCAGTAATGCTCACATTTGCTTGAGAATAGCATGGTGTTTTGGCGCTAGGAATATCCACCTGTCTGCCTGTCCTGCTTCTCCTGGAAGACCTGGAACCTGTGGTCATGGCACCCAGCAGGTGCTTTATTGAGGCACCACAGAGATGAGCTGGCAGGACACCAAGCAAAGTTTCAAAGCTTGTCTGGCGGCAGATTTCCAATGGGATTTCATCACAATTGGACTATTTTAACACAAAATTTGCATTCTGAGGAAGTAAAAAAATTACAAAAATGAAATATTTTCTCTGAATTTTCTGACCAGCTTTAATGTTAATTATTCTTGCTATGGGAGAAAACAGATAAATCTCTGTGTGTGACACATATTGTGAACTATTTACTGTGTTGGGACTTGCTCTAAACACACTTCTGGTGTCTCCTGTTGGGGTCTTGAGAGTACTAAGGAGCTACCTGTCCCTGCCCAGCTTCTCTGTGGCTTCACCCCCACGCTGCCCACAGCCCAGGACCCCATGGCAGCCCCCCGGGGCCATCAGTCCCTGTCTCATTGGTGCTGAAGCAGGGCTGGTCTCCTGCTTCCCACAGCCTTGCCCAGCCCAGACATGGGGACACATGACAAAAGACCTCCACTGCTTCCAGGTGAAGTTGATGCTACACTGCCTGATTGATGCTTTGATGAGACATGCTTTTAACCAGCCTGCTTTTCTGGCTGGGTCATAGCCCTTTCTGCTATCATGGGTATACTGAGCTGTCAGAGCTGGCAGCAAATCTTAAGTGGTTAGTAAGATCCATATTTATCAGAACTCTCACTGTAGACAAGAAGGAAATGGTTTTGGTGAAGCAAAGTGCCTTGCCAGGGTCACAAGAAGCCACAAGGTCCTCACAAAATTCAAACTTTTCTCACAAATTGCAGTCTTAAAACACATTTTAGATTATAGCATGCTCTGGATTTATATGGTTTGACGTAAATGAATTAATTTGGTTTGGAATTCTGGTCATAAGGCAAAATCGAGGGCATAAAGTACTTAAACTGTAGCTCTATGAATATTTTATATTTTAACAAACCTAAAGAATTGGCCCAGGATTTAACCATATCAAAATTATTTCTTACTATTAGCTGGTACAAAGCCATAGCTGGCAATGAACTGGGATTTTTAACTCCATGTAAGTGTCTGGAATAAAGTCTACTTGCAAACTTGAGAAGAACTATAAATATAATATTCAGTGTTTAGAGAAACTTCATGCTATGGAGTTGATCCATCTAAAAAATAGTAACCTAGGTAGCTTTTTTGCAAAATTAGAAGATTTTTTTTCAGTTCACATCACTTTCCCAGTTCAATTTAGTGTGATGAAATTTATGAGCTGAAACACTGGGATGAGGAGGAAGACAGAAATTTAAGAGTGTTGAAAACCAGGCCAGAATAAAAGACAAGAATGTGAGTATTTAAGCTGGCATTGCCTGCAGAAAGGACATAAACTGATGAATAACTAAGTAGTTAAGTGTAGCTTTCTTTTATTCCTCATGCTTACAAACCTTTCTAAATATGTTACTTATTTCTGTTTGCCTTTAAATTAAGCTGATGGTGACGCAAAAGTATATTTCTAACACAGAAGACAATCTGCTGCCTTTTTGTGGTAGTTCCTTTAGCTGGACCTCTAGAATATTCATACCCAGCTTGGATCTCCAGTGTATTTCTTTGTAGTAATACAAAAATTGTGCTTTCAAGGCTTCAGGAATCAGTTTGACAACCTCAGAAACCAAGATGAAGAAGGGTCATTTCTCAGGTGTTCCATTTAATATGAGAGTTATTTAGGAAATGCACATTAATAACAATTATAGCCCAGAATGTGAAGTTTCTAAACTGAAAGTTGCAAGAAAAAGAGTATTCAGGAATTTGCCCCAGCTTCAAATCTAATTCACATTTCAGAATATTGATGTTTCCTTGTGCAAATAATTTTAAATGCACAGTTACAAAAATACTTTTTTATCCTGCCTCATATACGTGGTACTTAAAGCTTATGCTCCAAGGCACAAACAACTCATTAAGCCACAGGAGGTATGAAGAAATGTGTCTTCTCAGCAATTTATCCTGTATTTGTCTATCCTGGAACTTCTCGGTCCTTTTAAAATCATCTGGTGCTAACCAGAGTGAGGCAGGATACTGAGTAAAACAGGCTAATGGTCTGATCCAACCTGGCAGTTTTTGTAAAGATAAATCACAAACGGAGGTGGCTTTATCTTATAGATAACAATGGCAATTACATGCTTGTTAGTACATCTTGACCTAGTTTTCCCTTGATTTTTGCAGAAGGTGACAACTAAAGCTAATCTATGACAACTATTGTTAAAGCACAACTATTGTGGAGTTCTAGCATCATTTAGGAGCAAACACTTTTGTTTCTGTTGTCTCCAAATACCTTTGTAAGCCTCTATACATGTGCAAATTTTCTTTTGTCTTTGTATCTCCCGAAGTATGGCAACACTAACGGCATTTGGGTTCTGTATATTATCACAGAATATATATAATGACTGTTTATTGCCCTGTCTGCCTCTCTAATGTATTTATAAACTCAAATAATTGCTGTATTGGAAGTTATAACGCATCTTAGAAATTGTGACTTCGAATGAACTAAAGCNCCCTTTTTTTTTTTTTCATTCTAGAATATATCCCTTTCACCCTGCTTTGGTTTTCTTAGCTGAGAAAAAATTGAATGAAGACTTCAGGAGTTGGCTTCCTGGTATTACTTGCTAGCAGGACTGTGAGGTCTGAAATATTTCTTGAACCAACCTTTCTGTGCTTTTATTCAGTCTTTTTGATCAGCTGGTGTGACCTGCAGAGATGCTGTTACTCCAGTGATTTGCTGTCTTTGCACTCCTGAAACATAAGGAAGCCAATAATGTTAAACAAACTTCCAGTATTCACCTCCTGTAGATTTCAAGTGCTTCCTGTCTTCATGAAATAGGTTTCTCCTAAAATGTAAGCTCCACTGGCTATAAACTGTGATGTTTTATGACTTAAAAAGCCCTGGATACATTTATTTGTCTTCAACAACAAAAAAACCAAAAAACCAAAAAACCAAAACAAAAAAAAAACCAAAAAAACCCAAACAAACAAAAAACAAACAAACAAACAAAAAAAAAAGCTTGGCAATGTGTTAGGTGGCTAGCCCTGCAGTGCATGGAGAGAGGCAGGCACTGCCAGCTGGGATGCACCAGTCCAGAGCTCTGTGCAGCTCTGTGCCCGAGGAGGCTGATGGGGACTGCCGAGGAGGCAACTTGCATTTTGCTCCTCTCTTGGCTTCAGCACCCATATGGGACTGAATGGAGAGATTTACATTATTGTTCTGTGCTTTAGCCTGGTCACTGGAGTTCATCTGTAAGACAAGGAGGGCTAGGGCATGTGCTTATTTCAAAAAAAGCTACCAGTGAAGATGATATTTGAGTGGGATGAGTTTACCCATTTTTGGAGGTGGGAGGACTGGGTTCAAAGCCTTCTTTTGCTTAAGGAGGTGTATTTCACACTTAGCTGAAGTTTCTTTAACCACCAGCTGTTCTGGGTTGACCTTTTTTTGAACTTCTTTCATTTTGCTAAAAACAATAAAAGATTCATTGCCTTAGAGACATGGTTAAAAGACGAATGCCTGGATCACAGAGCAGTACCCAGCAAACTCAGATAGAAGAAAGCACAGCAGAACCTCTAAATCAAAGTAATAAAAATCAGAATATTAAGGCTCTGTCTACATTAGTATTTTGTTTTTGGACTGCAATGCAATACTGAGACAAATCCCTTGGTTGCCCCTAACAGTGGTTTGGCTCACAAAAAGGTTTAGGTACAAAAGAATGAGACTCCTTTCAGGGATAATGACATTAGCAACTTTGCTTCAGGTGCTCACCAAATGTGGTCTATCCTCTAACGGGAAAATAATGTTCCCAAGCAAAGACTGCTTCTTCCAGATTGAAATCACATGTGGTGGGGTGCCAGGTCCAGGAAATTCACTAGCTTGAATAACACCCCCAAACTGCATTTATTAGAGATGCAGAATTCTCAGCAACTGCCTTGATCTTCTACTCCTCTTATGCTGAAGTTTGGATCAGCAGAGGAATAAATTCCAATGACATTGGACCATAAATGAAAAGTTAGATTTTTGAAATAGATGGAAGAAAGAATTCAGCCGTGAAAATGGATGCTGCCTAGACACCCCTAATATCAGACTAACTTTACAGCAATATGCAGAATACATTTGTTGAGATAGAAGCTATTGAACCGAGAGGCAATGGGAAACAAGGAAAGTTTTAGGTATCATTAACTCATTTTAATGTAATTTTCTTTAGTTTAGTTGGTTATTGAACTAACAGCCCTGAATACAAGATAACACATAGCTTTTCACTGAAGATATATAGGCTACATGTACGCTCTTAGGTTCCAGCTATTGAAAGTATTGCTAATAGAATTTCTGAATGCCTTCAGATCATTCCTTTTATTATGTACAGTGTCATTCGGGGAAACTACACTAATATATTTTTTAGAATGCCTGAATGGCCATTTGTAAATTGTTTCTGTTGTTAAATGTAGTTCTGTATTCACATGCAAATGAATTATTTAATAGGATATATTTCAGTAAAATTTATATTTTTCTTTAATAATTGCTGTTTTACTTTTTTAGATACTCTCTTAAGAAAAAAATCCAGCAATTTAAAATAACACAGAAAAGTAGATCTTGGACTAAACCCTATCAGTTGTTAAATGGAACTGCTTTTCAGTTACATTGAAATGAAAGTCCGTCTACTGATAAAAACAGTAGTATTAAAGTATTGTACTGTATTTTAGAACACTCCAAATGAGATAGTGTAATCTAAAATTGCATCTCTAATCATTTGCTTTATCTCCTACTTCTGGCATGGTTCCTGCAGTTAATAAGAGAAGAGATATTTAAAGTAGAAACAATGCCTAGACATTCATAGTTTTTTGGAAATCTGGATCAATTATAATGGCATTCATACAACTCAAATATCTGATCGTCTCAGAGAATAGTTGACATATTTAGTTGATAAAGGCTTTGGAAGAGGTGTGTTCAGCAACACACTGCAGCAATATTTTCCAGGATGATTAGATACTTGACAGAGGCTTGCAGAGGCTTGGGTTAACAATATTTTCAGACAAAATCAAGCAGTTTAATCCAGTAAGGAGAACTGCAGCTCCATGTTTGAAAGCACTTCTTGACTCAGAGGTGCCTTGCTCCCAAAATTACATCCAAAATCTAAAGTTAGATGCATGGGAGGAAGAAACATTAAAAGAGATCAGAAATGCAGTACTGAGCAGGGCACCCTCCTAAACCTGGCTGATAGAAAATGTTGGGAACTTCCCGAAATTTTGTCACGGGCTGGAAATAAGCCCTTGTCTCAGGGCAACAGGCAGACATCTCTATCTAAGCAGAAGGAACATAAAATTATATTTTCTAAAGCATGTGTAACTTGACCTTTTATATTCTTGCTGTAGAGTGGGCAGGCACCTTTCACGTGAGGGCAATGTAGCAGTTCCTCAGGCAGCACTAAATCTGCCTGTGCTAACATGATGCAGCTTTGAAGGGGAGCACAATACACATGGAAAGGCATGGGATCCTTTTTGCTGTACTAAGGAGCTGAGTGTACTTTGTACAGCAGATTGCAAGATGCATAGGTTGAAACATTACAGTCACAATATATGTGGAAGAATCGTTAGCTAAAATTTGTCAAGAAAATGTGCATATCTACTTTTACAAGCAAGCTTTTACAATTAGTACATTTAATAGATCTTGTGATTAACAATGACATTTGGCATTCAGCTTCTGGAAAGTGCAAATTGCCAAACTCTGGACAAACTACTTTTAGTAAGGAACAACAAATACAGTCACAGGTCTTGGAGGAATGTAAATTAAATCCTAGGAGAGGAATTGCCACCAGCTAGCCATGTCGCTAAGCAGGAAATGTAATGAATACTCAGATGCTATTTTAGAAATCTTTCACGTGTGGTTGCATCTGGCCACAGCTGCTAGTAAGCCACACAGCATCCAGACATGAAGTGTCAGATACTTCGGATCAGAGAATATTATGCCAGACAGTTCAGATGCACACCATATCACCCTATTTCTATCTAAACTTCCATGAGCTTAAAGAAGATTGACATAAATAGGAAAGTTTTCCTTTTGCCACAGCAGCTGAACAGTAAAATAACAGGGTTTTTTTCTGTGTTAGTAAAAAATTACCTTTTGCATCATGGTGGTATTTAAAAGCCAAATCTCTCTGTGTTAGATAATAGTCCTACCATTCAGTGAAATCACTTCTGTTCTGAAGACCTTACAATGTAAGCGAACAAGCAGAGCTGATACATAAAACAAATAAAACAAAAGCTGGGGAAGGACAAGAAAAGAAGAAACATGGGAAAGTAATACAATACCATTCAACATCACTCTGTTATAAAGAAGTAGACTCATATCTCTTGTATCTCTGGTTGGGCCAGGACATAATTGATAAGGAAGACATTTCTAGGTGGTAAGGCTACTGTTCAGGTTGCAAGATACTGGCCCGGTTTCAGAATTCAAGAGTCATCGTACCGTGCGAGGGTTTTTTTTCCTGCAGGACTTTCCTTTAAGAAACCTATAGTTGACACAGAAATAAAATCTTAGAATATTGAAAATCTGACTAGTTAGCTTATTCAGGTTAGTGTTCAGCAGTTTTTCTCTTAGAAAGATCATGTGGTTTGAATAAGTCACAGATAGACCTAGCAGAAGAATCTGGGGTATTGTTAGTTAGAAATTTGCATTACAAGTGGGCTATTGATAAATGACAGGAGAGAGGAGATGTCTCTGTTAAAGGTAATGTAATGATTAGTATGCATTGTGAAATCTGCAAGTTCAATTTTGGAAGCAGAAAGGTCTGGACAATTTTTCTTCATGATTAGCTAAAATTAATCTCAGTATACGGAGCTTTAGTAGGTCATCCATTCTTATAAGATGCACTTTAGGTTGTACTTAGATACTGGAACTGTATAATCCAAGCCGTTTACATATATATGTATATATACATATATATATAAGAAATTAATGCATATTTTCCCTCATAGAAACTAGCTCTTGAAAATTTCTCACAGTTGTTTATACTTTTTAATCTGAAATAAGTGAGGCTGGTTTGACTGTCTGAGAAAACTGCTTCTCTTCTCCTATGTTAGTTACTCTGACTGCCTAGAATGACTGCACTGGTTTTCCTGCTTCTCAAGCCCCCCAGCATGCTATTGGAAAAGAGTAAGCACAAAATCTGCACTACAATGTGGTGTGCTTGGATGTTAAATAATAATCATATTAATTAATTTGGATATAGTAACTACACATTTATTGCAACTGCAGTTACCAAGATCCCTTTTATCCCCCTTTGTACTGGTCATCAAGAAACTGAGGACTCCTTCCCAGTGGGGAACCCTGATTTCTTTAGACTTTTAGACTGTTTTGTGGTGGCATCCATGGGTACATCTTTACAAAGAGCCTAACCTGTATTTTCTTAGTGTCACTCTTCAATAAGGGTGGTTGATCACACCCACATCACCATCTCTCCCTTTATAAATGTCATACTGTCATCTTGCTTTTCTTGGAATCTAGGAAAGATTAGTCTCTTTAGAAGATTAGACCCATCCGAAGGTACCTGCTAATGGCCTAATCTTCTTTAAAAATAAATAATTTTGGAACAAAACTGTCCTTACACTGCCTTATGCAAAATTTTTTCCTATATTACAGATGTATATCTTGAACACCAGGTACAAAGAGGAACATAAAACTCTAGCATATCATCTCTCTTTCCTAATTCTGGGAATGGATCCTTTTGAATTTAGTTCCCAAAATGTTTCAGTGAGAAAAAATCCAAATGAACAAGTTCAATACTTGTTTTTTCCACCTGTTTCTTTCAAAACCTTTAATTGAGTTTTATATCAGTGCATAAATATTTTTATTCACTCAGCATTTTTTTTTCAGAAATAACTAGTTTAAAAAGTTGCAATTCCTTATCCTAAGGAATATGTGCAAAAGAATGAATTAGTGGATTTGTACAAGTAGCAAGTTATGCTGGTATTTTCTAACTTATTTTGTTTCTGATGCTTTTGCCTTAGTAATGTTCTTCTAATATAGATTTTTTTATGTGTAATATATTTTATTATTTCTTCTTCTTTTCCCTAATATTTATTCAGCTGCAGTCTGCAAACTGGCTTTGTGTGCTTTTGTGTCTTTAAATATTTGCTCTTATAGGAAGACTCCTACATGTACATTTCTGGTGATGATTCTAATGAGGTACCCCAGCCCTCAGGGCACAGTTCTGTCAGCAGGTGCTCCATACAAAGCAATGTTCAAGCTTGCAGGTTATTTTCACAATAGTGTAATTTTCTGGAATGATTCAGCTTGCAGTGGGGGAAATACTGGCAGAGGGCCCAGAGAACCTAAGCATCTCTTTTTCTTCAGAACTAATATTTACAAGTTAAATACCACATGCTTTATAATAGAAATAAAAAGTTAACATTACCAATACTGGTGGCATTCTACTGGCAGAATTTTTATGGTGGTCAATTTTCCTCATTAAAAAACCCAAAAAAGCCAACAACAAAACCCCCAAACATTAAAGGTGGTGTTAGATTTCTGATTACAAAAGCAGAGATGTTTAACATCAATTTTAAGCTTCCTAGATTTGCTTGCAGGTCTTTCTTTTCACTCTATTTTTTAGTTACAAAACAAGAAATAAACCTGACATTATTCACTCTTTTGATTTACGTGATGGCTATGCACAGTGGCCACCCATTAAACAAAGGCCCCTTTATGTGCTTGCAGCAATGTGTATACTATGTAGAAACACCATGTATTGCATATACGTCATCAATTTTTTTACTTATGAGGAGAAGTTCTTAAAATACCGTAAAAAAGAAACACATTATTAATTCATTAGATATTAAAAGTTCTTCATAATTACAGTATTGTTTGCAAAATAGAGTATGAATTAAAGTCTATAATTAGAGACTTTGAATTTTAAACAGAAGTTTAAAGAGAATGCTATATATCCTCTTTCCAAACTTCCCTATTACAAGTTCATGTTTATACTATGAGAGATTGTAAAATTTTAGGTACAAAAAGAAAATCAAAGCAAAGTAACCTCGTTTAAGAAGTCATTATGCCAAACACAATTTAGTCAAAATTAAGCAACCTTTCTTTAATCAATATTTTTTTGAATTTTTGCAGTTTTTCTCAAAGAACAGGTATGACCATCTAAATTTTACAGCAGAGATCACAAATTTTTGTCATCTCTGTATGCTGGTCCTTAGAATAATTGCAGCCCGGAGTCCAAAAATGAATTCTGTAAACGATCTTTGCTGGAAAGTGTTTTTAAATGATCTTGCAGCAGTTAAGTGTATCAATCATCAGTCTACTTTTTGACAGTGTTCTCCCTGGTAAAATCAATATTAAGTCACACAGGTAGTACACTGTGAAGAGATTTCCATTTTGTATCCACTGCCAGGAGTTACTGGCGGGGAGCAGACGTGGTGCTGCCCTGTGAGGACAGGGGAGCCAGGATGCAGGAGCTGGAGGCAGTGGTGGGGAGGCAGACAGGACCAGTGAGATCATCAATCACAGAACACTTCGTGTTGGAAGGGACCTTCAAAGGTCATGTAGTCCAACCCCTCTGCAATAAGCAGGGACATCTTCAATTAGATCAGTTTGCTCAGAGCCCTGTCCAACTTGACCTTCACTATTTTCAGAGATGGGGCATTTATAACCTCTCTGGGCAACGTATTTCAGTGTTTTACCACCCTCATTGTAAAAAACTTTGTCCTTAAATCTAAAGTCAACCTTGTTTTAGTTTAACCATTAATCCTTGCCCTATCGCAAAAGGCCTTGCTGTAACACTGTAGAAATATGTGGAAAGTGGCTGTACCTACCTGATACAGCCTACCTCACTTTGATTTTGACATCAGCTGCATGCCAGTCACCACAGTGAGGAGCTGAATTCAAGCTGGCATACCCATGGTGGGATTGAAGGGAAAGTGGTGTCCTGATGGCGAGTCAGGTGTGTGCGGGTTCCATCTGCACAAACAGCATTTGTTCCAGGGGCCACAGGCAAGGAAGGCCAGACCTCAGAGTGTCAGTCAAACTGAGATGTGAGGGCATTCATCCTGTCCAGGGCTTACTGACGCCTGTCATGTAGCTTCGTGAAGCTTATGGATGAACAAATAATTAAATGTACTTCCCTTACGCTTCAAAATTCCCTTACACTTAAAAGATCCAACAGAAGATCTGGTAACAAAAGAAGAGTGCACAATGAATAAAAAACCAGCAGACTGTCAACTGCATTAAAAATTTGGACCAACAAGGTTAAATATTTGAAACTAGGTGATAAACATCTCCGTTGACAAAGTAAAAGTCAATTGGTTACAGTAATTTACTATAAAAGGGGGACATTGATGATGAATGTTATCAAAATTGAAGGTTTCAGGTAAGTCTGAATAGGATATTCCCAATAGGTTAAGTATAAATTCTTTATCATGACTCTTCATTTAGTATATAAGATCTTTCACTGGTTCATTTGAAGAGAGCCATTTAGTCAGTAAATGTATGCTTGGAAAGGCCAGATGAGAACACGATCCATTGTCTTTTTTTTCCATTGTATGTATTCAGGACACTGATCCAGATAAAGATATCTAGACAATATAGTAATAGATACAATTGCTGTTTACAACTAGTAACTTATCATTGCAGAGTGTCTGTACTGAAGATTCCTGAATTAATCTTGTTTTTTCACTTCTTTCATGAGATTTTAAATTTTTTTTAAAATTGTATGTGTTTGTGAAGACTATGTGAATATCTACTGTTTATGAAATGTATTTATAACAACTTATTTAAAAAGCTTTTTCAAGTTCAAAATTTTCTCTGAAACCATATTTTGCATGAAAAGCAATGGTGATTAAGAATTCTCTTTGAAGTTGAAGTTGAACACTAGTGGAGAAACAAATGAAACATTTTATGCACTTTTCTCTGTGCTTTCAGCTAGCCAAAAGTAAAGAATTTGCAGATGGTTTTGAAGAAGGTGGGAGGGAAGGAATCATTTATCTCATTTAGAAATAAAATTGTGCTGTAATGGTGAGATTTTAATGATGGATTTTGTTTTGAAATACAACAGAAATAAATATTATTCAGTGCATGAGAACCCCTAGGTTTCAGGAAATTTGATGTGAGACAGTTTGAAATCAACAGTCAAGATAAAGAGCTGCTGCCTGGGAATGAAATAGATATTTATCGCAATGCTTGTCCTGGGGGAGATTAGGGTGCTGTAACCACAAGAACAGAAGCATACCACTCAGTGGCACAACATATAATTTATTTACACAGAATATGGGATAATGACTTCTCAGATCCCAGTTCTGAGATGTCTGTTCCTTGGCACAAGCTCACTACACAGTCATGCTAACACAAGTCCCAGGTTTCCCTTTGGCTTTGGTGCAGCTCGGACACCATAGTGGGCCTGAGGAAAGAGGATTCACACCAACCAAATCCTGTCTGGCAGCGCCAGCCTCTGATTGTAGCTGCACTTAAGCCCAGACTGATACAAGGTGCCAGACACCCAGGTACCAAGTGACTCCTGAGAGTTAGCTGTTTTCACTAATTACTGATGTTTAGAAACAGATTGGCAGAATAAGCTGCAAAAGGCTTTGCTACTTATGTAGCCACAAGCTGATGTCTGCAATTTTCTCCATACCCATCACCAATCACAATTCATTACCTGTGTTACCATCACCTTCCAGTCTCCTTCCGAAAACCAGATCTAGAGATACCAAGCTGCTAATAGCTTGTCTGTTTCTTTATTCCTTTCCTGCACATACCTAAACCACTAGAGCAGGACAGATCAGCCCCGCCCATGTCTCATTTAGCAGTGCTCTTGGATGGGCATCCCCATGACCTTCACCTGTGCATCTCTGTTCTGTGGGCACACACCAGTACCACCTAACCAGCGACGGCTGGGAAGCTGTGCTCAAGGTCCCACCTACCTGAGCTGTGCTTTCAGATAGGCTTTATCCTTCCAAAGTTAAATACGTCTGCTACCAGCACACCTTTTTCTCCTGAAGACAGTATTCCCTATCAGTTATATGCATAATTTAAAAAGCTATTTAAAGAAAAGACAAACCCTGGTCCCTTATAAAAAAGCATGACAGTCTAGCAGGTGGTCTAAAGCTGCCTAGCAATTTTCCTGGTACTATTTTAGCATTTCCTTTGAAATTGCTTCAGACAAATAAGATCACATTTAGGTACTTTGTGAATTTTGGTTTTGGGTGATGTGTTATGAGAAGAGGATAAATGGCTTTCAAGTTTCAGACATAGGAAGAAACATTCTGATTTGTAGCATAGGTAGTCATTATATCTGCTAGGTTTTCTGAGGATTTTTGTGAAAATAGTTTCAGCTGCAGCCAGCCTGATACTTCATAATAAAACAAGAAGATTGATTTTAGTGATCTGAAAACAGAGGGGTAATTATATTCTCATTTTCATGTTCATGATGTGCACAATTCTCCTATCAAACTTTAATGGTCGTTGCAAGTGCAAAAACATATGCAAGAACATAGAGAAAACACCACAAAGCTGTTAGCTTTGAAACTCATTGTCAGATAGCAAATATTATCGCTATAAATCTTAACTTTCACAGCCAGTGAGAGCTGCAGGCTAGACTAGAGAAAAAGACAGGCATGGAACTGTAGCTGTGCATTAAAAGCAACACACTGTACATTGCTGAAATATGTATTGTGATTAAATTAACACTGAACAGTGAATTTATAACCTTTTCTGATTTTCTTTTCCCCAGGCAAAAATCAACACTTTTCTAACTGCAGTATCCTTCACAATTCATTTTCTGTAGTGTCAAAAGAGGTGTATTAAACACTCTGGGGAAAAAAGAAAAAACCACTCCAATATGGTGGCAGCAGGGTGCATATGGTTTCATAACAACATTAAAAGCTCATCTTTCCTACTCTCTCTTTCCAGGAGTTGCTGTGGGAAGGGTGACACAGAAGTGAGAGCGCAATCCCTGCGGTCTGTTCTCAGAGAGCTGTGAAAAAAGACGGCGTGGAGGAGTGCAGGGTATACAAAGTAACATCTGCTCCTAAATGGATGCAATAACATCCAACCTGCTTAGCACAAACAGAAACATGTCAAGTTAAATAGGGTAGCAGCGGGACTCTAGGTACAGCATGTGGAAGTCATGAAAATAAGCAAGTGGATCACTAACATTTGTGACACCAGTCAGCTGAATAAATAGGCTGGTGCATTCCCGGTGACATGTCCATTTATTAAAAACACAGGGAAATGTGGAATACCAGCCATTTGAAAAAATGCAGAAAAGAAGCATGTGAAATTGTGATTTACAGGATGTGCTTATAAGAAGTCTAGAGGGCAGGTAAAGTGTTTCCTCTTGGGTTTTGACCCAATCAAAATTTTAAGGGTAAAGTTGGACAGTTAAAAAACACAAAAATAAGAGGAGTGTAAAGTTTACAAGCAGAGACCTGAACTGGAATTTGAAGGGGTAATCAGAGAGAAACCCTTTGGACATGTCATTGCCCATGAGTACGCCATGCTAAATCCTTCCTGCAGGAAACATCTCAAACACATCTTCTACTTCAGCCTTTAACTACAAGTTTTCATTTCCCTAAACCAAGCTGTTCTGAAGAAAAAAGAAAAACAAACGGTTTCTGTGTCTTCCTGGAAACACTACAGAGACAAGTAACATGTTGAATAATTATATCTTTTTACACCAGTAGAATAACAGACAGCAAGGACACAAAAAAGAAAATTCACCAGTTCTTTTAAGAAAGGATAAGACTGCCTCTATCAGAAATTAGATAAGTGTTTGGGAGCTAGTTTTATACTTCCCTGCAGGGGGAAATAGTTTTATACTGCTTTTCCACCAAGTACATTAAACATAAGTCTGGCAGCTTCATCTAGTTTTTCAGTCGTTCTTCACTCAGTGCTACACACTGAGCAAAATTTGACTCACTCTACTCTGGTAGTGCTTTTAGTGAGTTGCCATGAAAAACAGCATGGCATTTTAACCTAACAGCATGAGAGCAAATGCAGTCATGCATCTCCACTGGAAACGATATAAAATAGGAAGTAGATAATATTACCAATGCTATATGCATGATACTGCCAGCATCCTGTGCCATTTACCGAGCGCTTGTAAACATTACAAAATAGAAAACACTAACCCACAGATTTTGGATTTTTAAGGTTTGATTTTGTGGAGCCCCTGTGCTTGGCAGAAAACTCTGCAACATCCAAACTACTAGATGCCAGCTTGTTTTGATTTGCTTTTTGATTTACTGCTGGATATTGCTAAGTGGGTGCAGACTATCAGGTTTATTACTTTGGCTCCTCATTTATTTGCTTTATCTGTTTGCATGCACAGGGAATAAACAAGTCTCTGTTTGGCTGTCAGTAAATCTTTGGGCTGGAGTGTATGGTGTGACAGTCCTTAGTCTGAATTAATTAAGAGACAAGATCCGATCAAAGAGTGGCTGTAGAAGAAGGGGAGTAAGTTTACTGCTAAGAGACTGCCTATGAGAATAGTCCTGTTAATGGGGGATGGTTTTCTGTGTATAAGAGGAGTGGAAAGCAGGAAGGGAAAAGTGAACTAGCCGAAGCATGTTTTTCAAAGTTCTTTATAAAAAAAACTCCATGCATTATTGTGAGGAAGGGAACTGGGTGAAGTTTCCTTAAGCGTTGCAGTTAGTGTAAAGTGTCTGATCTCATTTTGAAATAATATCTTACACTTTTAAATTTCTTAACAACTGTTTTGACATGGAAGTCATCTTGAAACTATTTTTGTTCTGAAAAAATACAGGAATTCTTTTGGCTAAATGCAGAGAGTAGCTTTCTTTGGGTTTGAGGATAAAAATAGGAGAGAGAGAAAAAAAGAGAAAAAAACATATGGAAGAGGCATATCTTTGAATAAATCGAGAAGGGTCACAGTAAAAATTAACCTATATTTGCAAAGTTCTTCTAAGAGGTAACAGACTCTCTCACTAATGTAAAGTTCCATCTGTCTGGAAAGACTGGATTGTATTCTGGATTGACTGGTTGATTATACGGGAGTGCAGGTGGTGTTCTTCTCAATTCCTTCAGTAGCAGGGATGAATCCTGAATGGAACAGGAAAACACATCTTATAAATAAGTGGCTTAAGGACTGGTGCTATCAGGGCAATTTTGGTTTTTTGTTCATGGGCCAATTTTTACGGCACCAGACCTGCTAAAGTCAGATGGGCTTCATCTATCTAGCAAGGGCAAAAAGATTCTAGTCCATGAGTTGGCAGGGCTGATTTACAGGGCTTAAACTGGGTTTGAAGGGGGAAGGGGATGAAACCAGGCTTTCCAGAGAGGAGCCTGAGGGTGGTAGGCCAGAGTTAGGGTTGAAATCAGCAGCCCAGCTGAAGCGCATGTACATGGGTAACAAAAGAAGAGGAGCTGGAAGCCACTGTACAGAAGGAAAGCTGTGACATTGTCACCAATACAGAAATGTGGTGGGATGACCCACATGACTGGAGCACTGCAATGGATGGCTACAACCTCATCAGAGGAGACAGGTGAGGGAGAAGAGGTGGAGGGGTAGGTCTTTATGTTAGGGAGTCTCTTGACACTACTGAACTTGCTGATGGTAAGGTTGAATGCCTATGGGTAAGGACCAACAAGGCCAACATCCTGGTGGGAGTCTGTTATAGACCACCCAACCAGGATGAAGAGGTGGATGAATTATTCCATAAGAAGCTGGAGGATGTTTCAAGATTGCCAGCCCTTGGTCTTGTGGGACACTAACCGGCCAGATATCTGCTGGCAGCTCAACACAGCGGAGAAGAGGCAGTCTAAGAAGTTCCTTGAGTGTATGAAGGACAGCTTCTTGTCACAGCTGGTGAGCAAGCTGACCAGGGCTGGGGGTCTGCTAGACCTGCTGTTTACAAATAGAGAAGGACTGGTGGGAGATGTCGTCATTGGAGGCCGGAACACAGTGACCATGAAATAATGAGTTCTCAATATCTGGTGAAACAAGCACAAGTATCAACAAAATTTTCACAGTGGGCCTCCGGAAGGAAAACTTTGGCCTCTTCTGGATGCTGTGTGCCCAGAGAAGGGCAACAAAGGTGCTGAAGGGTCTGGAACACAAGTCCTACGAGTAATGGCTGAGGGAGCTCGGATTGTTTAGCCTGGAGAAAAGGAAGCTCAGGGGTGACCTTATTGCTCTCTACAACCACCTGGCAGGAGGCTGTAGCCATGTGGGGGTCAGTCTCTTCTCCCAGGCAACCAGAGGCAGGCCAAGAGGACACAGTCTTAAGCTGCAACAGGAGAAGTTTAGGTTGGACATTAGGAAGAATTTCTTCACAGAAAGGGAGATTGGGCACTGGAATGGTCTACCTAGGGTGGTGGAGTCCCTGGAAATCATTAAGAGAAGACTGGACGTGGCACTCAGTGCCATGGTCTAGTTGACATGGTGGTGTTAGGTCATAAGCTGGACTTGATGATCTCAAAGGTCTTTTCCATCTAGTTCATTCTGTGATTCTGTAAACCTAATTACTCTGCCACTGCTCACGGCATATACAACAACCTTAAACCTTGTTCTGAAAAAAGAATAGAAAGCGGTTCACAGTCGGTGTCAGGCCTTCTCAAATATAGGGGATTAAAATCTGAACTCTGTTGGCAAGGTTTTCTCAAAACAAGTAGAGTAGGCTTCATCTTGCATAGTTTTCAACTTCCACAGCATAGATAGCTCTGAATGAGCCAGGTTTACCTCACTTTATAGACAGTGCAGAGAGAGAATTACAACTCATCTCACCCTGCAATAAAACCATGAAATGATTAAGTGAATTGTTAAAAAAATCACTTCTTCCCCAATTCCTTACAGAATTAATGGTCAGGAGTAGACATTTACATTAGACATATGCATTCTGTTTAATGAATCCTCCTGTGACATTTCTGAGATTTCTCAAAGCAGTGTCAGTCTGCTCTGTGTTGTAAGCAGTGTCAGGAGTAGCCACAGTCCATCACCGCTGTGCTGAAGGGCTACTGAGCCTCACTGGCCAGCAGAGGTGGAGGTACATTACTTGATTTGGCTGAACACATTGTTATAAAGCTGACCCTGGTAGACCCAGAACAGAGTAAAATTTTTACGACAGAGTAGTATCTCTTTAAATATTTTGTAAATCTGCAACTGATTATTACCACAGCTCATGTTTAAGGAGACTCCAAGCTCCAACTGGTTTAGAGGTGATTAGGCCTTGCCTTTTGCATATTTTCAATAAGCACTGTCATTCTGATCTCAGCATGAGTCTCATATTAAGTTTGCTTAAGGAGTAAAAAAAAATTAACACCTCCAATATTTGCACTAACCCCCCTCCACCTTCAAGTGACTTGACAGCAGTAGATCTCTCAAGTTTAGTCCCTGGCTTGGCAACAACACTGTGATATGGATGACAAATTTTCTTACTTGTATAAAAAGAATTGCTTTTTCATCAATAAATCCTTTGGGTTCAATAGAAGGATACATTTTGGTGATACTAACTGTGTATGATTTGGAAGCAGAAGCTGGTCTCTGGAATTGCTCTGGCTTCACCTCCAAAGAGTTTATACTATTATACTTGTTGGCTTTCTTTCCAGATCTTAAAATTTTTCCATTCTGTATAGCACTATATTAAAGGATGCTGAAAGAAAATCCCACAGGTTAGGACAAATAAAACCATTCTTTGGAAGATACAAAGATGGCAAGGATTCTTCAAACTTGCCAGAAAAATGGACACTTGAGACAAGCTCATCAACAAAATTCTTGGCAGCACGGTCATATGTAGTAGCTGATGGGAAGAGAGCAAAGGAAACTGCTGCTGTAAAAAAGAATAGGCTGAACACAGCAGCAGCATGAAAATTTGCTTGCTGATAATGATGTAGATAATGTGTTACAATAAAGAAGAATGAAGGACACAGGAGAACAAAAAGCTGACTGACAAATAGTATACTGTCTCTTTATCAGGGACCAGTAAGGTGAAAGCAGAGATCCTCAAATGGAGCTTTCAAGAGCATTTCAGAAAAAGCTTTTCAAGGCATTATTATTGCCAGAAAGGCAAATGACAGCTTCATTTGTTACCCTAAATGCTAAGATGCCTCTAAATGCAAAATATCTTTTTTTCTACTGAGAAGTGAAACATCTGATTTGTGAGATACGTCTTCATTTTACAAATTACTTTGTGAAATTAATAAATTAAAAAGTCATGGGAATTCTACATAAATTAATATTGTACAGAACTTATTTTAATTTACTAGTTAACCTTTGATTTTTATGATAATAGAAACTAGATTAAATGCACCTATGTTTAAATTATGATGGTGATGATGATGATGATATTAAATATTCCTGTACTGTAAGAGCTACTGAGAAAAAATTAACTGTACTCTAGCGGAAACCAGGGCACCTATTTTGACAGATGTGATCATTGATCAGGTTTCATAGTTGCATTAACCGTTCCTCTGCCTTACTACTGTTATAAATAGATATTTCATACAATTTTCTAAAACAAATCTCCCTTGCTGCAAATCAGGCAGGTTACATAACTGAAATACAATAATTATTCACCTTTTTTCACAATAGTAATACAATATTCTATAATATAATTTGAAATTGGAGTAAACTTGTAGTTGTACATTTCAGAATTAAGAATTTTGAATGAATAGAGGTTAATATTGAGAAGTCATTGAAAAGTAAAGTCAAAGCCCATGGAAGAGATTTTTTTCTTTTTTTATTTTTTCTAATGTGAAAGTGACTATATTTGTAGGATTGTCACACAGACACAGAAGTCCATGGTGTTATGTGAAAAAGAGGCATGCTATTTTTTCAGTAAAAAGCAAGTTTACTAGTTGATGCCAGAAACTCATCTTCTGAATCATATTACCAATTCAGCTGCAAAATGCTTGATTGTAAACATTTCAGTAACAAATTACAGAATTAGCACACTAAAATTGGTCTTGACACAGCCCATCCAAGACAATTCACAATTCAATGTGGAAGGAAAAGAATCCTTCAATACTATATACAAATAATAAAAAAAAAAATCAGAAGAATTATTGACTTGTAACAAACACAATGTGTGGTAAAATACAGCAGAGCAGGGAAAATAAGCAATTTTTTAATCTATGTTGAGAACCAGGTATGGTTAGAACACTGCTCAGCAATGTTGATCCAATCTTTTTTTCAAGACCTGTTAGAAAAGTTCATTGGCAGATCTGACCATTGATCAGGTTTCATTTTCTAAACTGTATCTTTCTTATTGAAAATTAGGCAGATTACTGAGAAATATTAATGGTCCATCTATTTTTACAATAATTTAATAAGTACCAGGAAATACCTATTGCATTTCCTTATATGCTTCTCTAAGCAAATCCAATTCACTTTTAATCCTTTTTTCCGGGTTACGTTTTCAAAACCTTGTTTTTCTGTTGTTCTTTCAGTTTGTTCCAAATTGTTGGCATCTTTCTTAGTGTGGTATCTAAAGTCGAGAGTTGTTTTCCAGCTTAGGCCTACCTTGCATGGAGCAATGCAAAATAATTGCCTTCTGTAAGATAACAATGACACATAATTGTGGTTTTTTTTACTTAGCAAAGCGGCCATTGAATTTTTTTTGAGTCATCTGTGCTTTTCCTGCTGCCTGATAGAATATTCTCTGCCTTCCTTGTTTTTCTGTCTTTATAAAAGCTTTCCTAAGTTTGTGTCCCTTACTCTTATTTCTTTCAGTCCTTTGTTTTTCTGTGTTATATCTCTATATGGGTACAAATTTTCTGTGGGATTTGGTCTTAAAGACAAGGACAGGTTGCCTACCAACCTTAGATTTTGTAGCAGTAATGGCATATAATTTTCCCTCTTTTCTCTGTATCGAAATAGTTTGTTCATTTGACTTAATAGTGACATTTGTCAAAACTAAAGCTTTTTCTCAACTTTTTCTTTCCCTGCCTGGAGTCTATTCTAGTAATTCTCTATGCTGAAATTTGCATTTGTTTGAACATTTTTATTGTTCCACTGCTCGCACTTGTTCTCCACCTTAAAATCACAAACTATTGCTTTGTGATCAGTTTTATCCATTACGATTTTCTACATTGTGAGTTAATGCCTTCTTATTCAAAATGTACCATAAAGGAGTTGCTCTTAATTGTTACTTCCAACTTTTTCAAACCTATTTTTTTCAAATACATACTTCTGTATATTTCTTAAAAAAATATGGTGGTAAAGTTGTCCATTACTGTTTTTTGTTTCACCTGGCAATTCACAAAAAACTCATTTCAGCCACAACTTTTCATTTTTTTAAAAAGTAATTATCTCTATCAATCTGTTGCAGTAGGCAACAAGCCTGGATCATCCCCGGGGAGCCTGGCTCAGCGTTCCCCCCGCAGACGTCCTCTGGTCTGCAGGCTGGGAACGGAGCAGGCTCCCTCTAGGGGAGCACCGGTGGAGGCGGAGGAACGAGAGGGGCTCCAGGGATGGGGTTCCAAGGCTTTAATCCAGAACAGAAGTCAACAGAACAGAACAGAGGACTCATGCCTGAAGAGCTCAGACAAAATGGAGGGTACAGCATTTATACTGAGGGGAGGACCAGTTGGTGGGGTGATGGGGCATAAACCAATGAGGAAGGAACAGGGAGGGGAAAAGGAACCGGGGACCAATAGGGATTGGGGAGGTGACGCACCCCACCAATGCAGGACCTGAGATGGCTGTCACCCTAGCTGGGGGAAATCCCTACTTAGAGGTTGGTGTGGTGTGGTTTTTAGGGGACTTAGGGGACTCTTTTCAGGGAACTCTCTTAGGGGACTCTTTTAGGGGACCTTTCCTTTGCCACACCGCCACATCAATCCTCTTTTTTTTTGGTTTCTTTCAACCACATGCTTTCAGCAGATATTTCTCTCAATTTTGTATAAACATCAAAAAGACTTAGAGGGTAAAGGTTGTTCAACAAATGCTGAAACAAGAAAAAGTAGATGGTGCAGTCATCTGTGTAACCCTTCATTTTTCTTTTAAGTAAAACTTTATTCCAGGCATTCCCAAACAATCCTGGACCTTTCCCCAGAAGATGCAGAAGCTACCAAAGCAGAAGGCAGAGATGGTTGTGCAATCTTCTTTCTCTTAGCTACATTTCTCAGTGAAAGGTATGTACCATGTGTATAAAACACTCCAAAGAAAGAAATGTTCTTTCATATTGAAGAGGGTGTAGAGCAAACCACTAGTTGAAAAAATCCACGCATTCAGAGGTTGTCTTTTTTCAGTAATCATTGCCTGTTGTAGTTCAGGAAAAATGGTCTTTGGAGAGGGCAGGAGAGAATTCAGAAGCTTCAGCTCCAGACCATCTTTCTGCATTAGCAGAACATCTCCGGGAAGGTAATAACATAATTCCGAGATCAGGTCTTCTTTGTGAATGTGTGAAGGACTTGTTTTGAAATTTGTTGTTGTTGTTGTTGTTGTTGTTTGTGTTTGTTTGTGGTTTGGGTTGTTTTTTTTTATTTTGGGAAATCATTTCCAGTCCTCTTGTGACACTTTTGGTCAAGTAGCACATCCCTATTCTCACTGTAGTATAACATCACCTCCAGTAAAGTTTGATGTTTGTGGCATTCATGCCACCCACTTCCTTGCTTTAATATTATTAATTCTAAAATACACAGTCTTTTCTTTTCATAGAAACAGCCACATTTTATCAGGTCAAAGGTTCATCTGGTCCAATATCTTTGCTCTAACAGTGGCAAGTATCATGTGCTTGAATAAAATGTATAAATAAAAGGAATCTACTAAATATGCTTCCTTTAAATGCCTTACTAACTTCTGGCAATCAACAGTTTAGGGATTCCTGCTGACTATTCCTAATTGCATTAGACACTATATATATCATTCCTTCCAGTCTGTGAATTCCAGTGTAATCATGTGGAATAGTGTGAAAATGGGAGGATCATTCACTGAGGTGCTTTACTGCATATAGTGTGATACCACTTAGGAATTAGGTGTAACCAAATAAATGGCTCTTTTCTTAGTTGCTGTATAATACAACACTACAAACATAGGCAACAAAAACCTCAGCTACTTCATAACAAGAAAATAGTAATCAATGGGCATGGCAAATAAATCAAGAGTATTAAGGATAAAAAGTGTCTTTTTTAGTTTTAGCTATATACATATGTATATAAAATACCTTTATAATTGATGTATACTTTATGGTTTCAGCCAAAAATTACTGTAAAGCTAAGAAGTTATAGGATGCATGTAACTAAATTTGAAAATCTTTGGTGAAAGATTCCGTGAGGTTCTGAGCACAGTCTGTCAAGTAAATATTTTAAAAATTATGAAGCACCCTAATACTAAAGAGATGGGAGAATGCAATTACTTCGGTTCTGGTATACTGTCTCCTGCCAAACTGATGCAGTTTTGCTGGTTTAGATTGTAAACTACAAGGTCCTCTGGAAAAAGTTATTAAAAAAACCCCAAGCAAATGATAAGAAAGAACAACAAATGCAAGTGGAAAGAATGGAAACTGAGAATTAAAAAGCTAGGCCAGATTCTTCAGGAGCCTATGTATTTTTTAGCTGGTGCTGAGCATTCTTGACTCCCATTACAGACATCCAGTTCCTAATGAGCTTACACCCTGTTTTAAATACTTTGCTATGGAAGTGTTCATCACTACTAGATAATCTCATTCTTGTAATGACTGCCAATACAGCCATTATGCTAATGAGACAGCCAGAAATGAAAGGAGATAAAAGGAAACAATGATAGCTAAAATCCAAAGCAGTTTTAATGCTTCTAGTTTTAGTTTAATTATGTTCTTCCAAAGAATTATGACAGACTTAAGAAGAAAGGAGAGTAAATATTGCAGATTAAAGAAGAGAATTTTTTAGTACTCATGTGAATTCTCATTTATGTTTTCATACTGAACTTAAGTAGGTCTTCCATCCTGAAGGATCTCCCTGAGAGACGTATTTTGACTTCAGAGTACTTTGGTAAACTAGATGCCACTATGATAGTTAATAGGGAAAATAAAATGCTAGGGCTAAAAGAAACCTTAGAAGCTGAACTGTCAGGATAGCACAAGAAACAGAAAAAAATAGTGTGAAATAGAGTTCAAATTATTTGCTTGAAAGATAAGATTAAATTATGAAACAGATTAAAATAGTGAAGTATGATTCAACATAGACGAAAGTGAAAAGATTAGGTTGGTTCTAAGATGTGTACCTGGCCTGTTTTTACGGTTAAATACTTCAGAGAAGATCTTCATTAATCCTTTGGACACTAAGAGAGCACAAAGTCCATCCAACCTTGAAACTAGGTTGGGAGAACCACTGGTGGTTTTTATTTTGTGTCACAAAGAAAAGATTATAGTGACTTGAGAGTAATCTCACATTAATTAGAGTTTCTTTTTTATCAGGAATTCTGTTATCCAGCATAATTAGGATTACCAGCTGCTGCTTCACTTCCTGCAATAGCCTGCATCACCTCAAGAAGAGTGAGGCAGAGGGAGTTTGAAGCGCATTTTGACCTCATTCGGACGACTGGTTCTAGATGTTGAGTCTGACTTGGGAAGGTCTCTTCCTTTAAGAAAGATTTTGCCCTGAAGAGAGATCACTCCAGAACCTGATTCTTGTTTGTTAACTTCCCTTCCAGCAACTTTTCAATACTCAAAATTGTATGTTGACTTCTAACACAATTTTTTTTTTTTAATGACAGCTTTCCAGGTGGTGATGACTAGTCCTGAGTCATGTTCCCATGATGTTTTTCATTCCATGATTTCAACCATTTCCAACATCCTAGCCTGTCACATTCAGGAAAGTTGGAAAGCTTTAGAATAGCTCTCAAGAGTAATTCATTGTCATGATGACTGCACAGAGCCATAAAAGTAAAATGCTGGTAATAAATAAAACTTGCAAACAGCATGAAAATTGATAAAATAAACATAGGCAAGTAGGACGGCCTTAAACAATGCACCATTAAATTATTCTAGGTGAGCTTAAATGGAAAGTTATAGGCAGTTGCCACATTAGAGAGCTCCCCAGTGAATCAGTTTTGGTTTCTCTCTCATATTACTATCCTGAACGAGGTGAAGGTGGCACCAGGTCAGTGATAAATGTGGGGGTGGGGGAAGAAAAAAGAAAAAAAAAAAAAGAACTTGAAAAAAACTTGGCAAAACACTAGAAAGCTGTATGTCAAAGACATCCAAACAAGGTAAAACTGAAACAAAGTGTTAGAAGATGCAGTCTATGTTATCATTGTGCATTTCATCAAAAACTGGTTGTTTTTCATAAACAGTTTTAGGTTAATGATATACAGAATATATGTCAATAGTAATACATAGATTGTGTAGGGGAAAAGGCATAATTCTTGTGACTCTCACCAGTATGAGAATTAGGGTAGCTTGTAAGAGAAAAGGGACAGTTTTCAGGAGTATAAACTCTTGTTAGCAGGGAAATAATCTGATTTTCTCATCTGTGTGAGATAGCACAGGAAATAAAAACCTTAAATTGCAGCAAGAAACTGTTGTTGACTAGGAGGAGATAAGAAAAAAAAAAAACAATCCAGAACTTTTGTTACAATAAATACATTGAACTGCTGTCCTCAGGGGCAGTGCAGAGTCTCTACTCTTGGAAGTCTTTAAAAACTGGTTAGATAAATGTAATTTAAATGTTATGTAGTCATTGAGCATAACTGTAGCAAAACTGCGATTCATAGTTAATCCTGCAGACTTTTTGGTCCTTAGATTAGTTTTAGACATTCTTTTAACTAGTGATCTCAGGCAGAAAAATAAGTAAGAATATATATTGTTAATTGAATTTTGTGTTTCAGACAGTAGAATACAGTTTCTGTAATAGGAAATGTAAAACTAATACCTGAAACAAGAAAAAAACCCTCACCTGACAACAGCTGTTGAAACTCAGGAAAGTTCTAGCTTCTTATACTTACACTTTTTTATTCTCTCCAGTAGACAAAAATCAGAACTAAACAAGACCTGAGCAGGATCTGAACAAATTTTAATTCAAATTTAAATTCCCACATTTATGGTGGTAGAGATGACAAGGAACACTGGGGGACAAAGATGTGAATTAGGATGTGTTACATGGGAAATAAATCAGATTTAATCACAGAATATTTCTGTGCAAGCAAGAAGTGCTGGCAAACTAAAACCGTGAACAGACACAAAATAAGATTGCTCTGGTTTGGGCACCAAGCAGAGAGAAATAAAAGTCTATATTTTCATGCCAAAGAATTTAATTTAATCCAAGTCACAGAACAGTTTTTAACCTTTTTTGCAGAAAGAAATGCTTCAGCATGGAAATGCCAGTGAAGACTGAACAAATGTGTCTCCTGATGTTACACAGTCTTCAGCCCCCTCTTAGTCCACCCCCACAATCCTTCATTTGGGAGAAATTCGAGGCAACCCCTCCTACTGTCCTTTCTCTTCCAATCATCGAGAAACAGATTCCCAGATAGATATTAAGCAGTCTCAAGATACTGAGTTAAATTAGTTTGTTTATTGTTGTGGGTTGGTTTTTTTTCTACACTGAGAATGCATTTGTTTTCAGTAAAGAAATTCCCTTCCCTCACCACCTCCAGTTTTCTTTAAGTGAGGCCATTTGTTTTCAGTAATGCTGAATTTTCTTCCCTCCTGTAAACATGTTCAGTTTTTGCAGCTTGAGTACAAACAGCAAATGCTCAACAGATTTGCTCACCTCTACTTTTTCTTTCCTTCCCCCATACCCTCAGCTCAGCTCCTTCAACAAGCCCAGCAGCAGTATGTGTATGTTATACATTAGAAACAGCCAGAGAAGGTAATATTCATCTGTATGCTGGCTGCATTGACAGGAATTGCAGATTCAGAAAAATCATGTTTATTTTCCTCAGCTTGAAATTTTCTGAATTTCTCAACAGATGATAACACTTTGAAAAGTTGCATAGATTAATTTATTATTAATTTTTTTCTCATGCCTTCCAACGATTGTTTTCCTCCAAAAGGAAATAATATTTTCTGTCTTTTTTACATACACTGTTTTGTGCACTTTATGTTTCTCATTTTACCAAAATTGACATAGCTAACCAGTTCTGAACAAGAAACACCCTCCTTCTAGCAACAGAAAATGAACAGTGCACCTATTGTCTAATCAAGGTGCCAGAAACCACGACCTTCTGACAGAGATATGTAACCTTTGTTTTGTGTTTGAGTGTTATATTCCTGTGGTGCTCAATAACCTTTGTCTTACAAAAAGACTGCATCTGTGGTCTTTATGCAAAAGCTTTTCTTTGTATTCTTAAAATTGGCAGCAGTGGGAGTTTTGCTGTTGCAGGATCTGGTTTAAGGAATACAATAACTAGGCTCTCAGAATGGAGCAAGATACGAGAAACAAATATGAATATATACAGAAATTCAAAAGCCATCTGCATTGTCCATATTCTTCTATAGAAGTGCAATGAGAGTTTTGTTGCTTCCTTTAGTGGAACTAATGTCATTCATTTTGCAGTGCAGCTTCTCACTATTTGATGTCTGAAAACATCCATCCACAGCTGAGGGAATATTGAGCAGAAAAAAACAATGAAGATGAGATGTTGGATGTCTTCTCTGTAGCACGGACTATATCTGAACAGCTCTTTGTGCTCAGACTATTCAATATTGCCTTTCTTAAACAACAATAGAAAATTGTTTCTCCTTAGCATAACTTTCATATTTGGTTTTGAATGAGCCAGGAGACAGCCAGTTGTGCAAACATCAGTATCACTGAAAGCATCGATTGTCTCCAAGATCAGCTCAGTAATCTGATTTCTCACTGTCTGCTGTGACTGGTACAACATGTCTTTAGTAAATAATAGCAGGAGCAGAAGTCCAGAGGTCAATTTATTCTGAAAAATCTATCCATATTTAATTGCAAATTATCTATTTGTCTATATAAACGATAAGTAATTGCTGTGAATTCACTAAATCCAAGCTAGTGGATTAGTTGTGTTAAATTTAATTTTTTTTTTTTTTCCCTGAAATGTGTTGGTTTTAGTTCCAGTATGTTTCCTCCTTTCTTTCTCAAGATGCTAAGCCAGGTGAGATCCTGATTATCTGATCTGGTTTTGTTTTTATGTAATAGCTTATGTTCGTCTTTGAAAGTACGATCCATTTTCTTGAAAGCCTTCTGGCTGCATGATCACTATACTACAGTTTTCCATATGATTTTGCAGGATGTTACTCTGGTATTCCCCACCTCCACACCCTAAATCTCATCATTCAACTAGCTTCCTTTTTATCCAGTCTATCATCTGCTGAACTGAACATCCCAGGCTGGTAATGGCAAGTGGGGTGATGTACTCATTTTTGCTGGGGAAAGCCTACTTTGAATTTCCTAAAACTAGAAAACTATGTCAGCATTTATCACATGCACTTTTAAAGTCCTTTTGAAAGTTAAATCCTAGCAGGCAAATTCCTTACCAAGTCGGTTACATTAGAAGTTCAGGACAGAACAGATGATTTGGGGGTGGGGACACTACAGTCCAGACACTGGTTCCCACCATTACTTTAAAAATAGTTCTTCCTAAGATTTGCAACTATTCTCTGGTTCCTTCTTACTGTAACCTAAACTGCTCTGTTATGTTTCAAATTTAACTTAAAAGAAAAGAAATGTATTGTCTCAGGAATCTGTCTCCCCTGTCCTCTCAAATAAAGCCTTCAAATGTTTGAAGGTCCTAATGACCTCCTTGGCTTATATTACCCTACAGAAACAGCCCCTTGTGAAAACACCAGGTAAATTAAATTTCAGGCCACACAAACTTTTAAGGTGTGCTAAAGATGATAGGATAACATGGGCTGTGAAGATACTAATTTATTTCACTAAGTGCTGTCAATGTTCAGTTACTATATGCTATAATTTATATCCTGATTTAAGAGTCAAGGTTGAGTGTGAAGTTGTGTCAAGATGCCAAAAGGTTATATGAACAAAACAGTCTAGGGGGGAGCAAAACTGGAAATTTCTACTGTGTTTTTCAAGTACTTCATGACCCCCAATTCAGTAATCTTTTCAAATCCTTTAGAAGGGATAATTTCTCCACTGTTATCATGATGTGAGTTATTACAATTTAATTTCCTAATTAACCTTCTTGAAAAACGCTGTTCAGTCCTGAACTGTATCAAATGAGTAGGAGACATGCAACATATTTTAGTATTAATTTTTCTTTGCTTCTGTATCAGACGTATTTTTAGCTAATCAGGAAAACCATTCACTATAAATGAGGAATGGATCCCCCTTGATGTTTGTGTGTTTATGTTCCACCATTGGCATAATCTTCCACGTTGTGAAAAAATGATAAAATGATACCTTTAAAGATGTTCAAGAAACTACAGAGTAGTGGTCCATTGGGAAGTACAGAGAAGCAACTACTGAGAAGTATGCGATGGTGAGGACTGAAAGCGATTTTTCAGGAAGAAATGGGAAGCATTTCTGAGGCAGTTTACTAGAACTCTTTGTAGTGGTTTCTCTAGATCTCCTTTGCTTGAAGGTACTGGGAGCCTGGAGCATTTGAGTGAGGCTGTTGTTATTCTTCAAGTCTGCTTATATATGTCCTGAACTGTTAAATAATCAGCTCCTGCAGCTCCTATGTTCTAGGCAAAACAGCAACTTACTTCCCATAGCACTTTAAGTTTTGTATGCAGTCAGGTTATAATGGACCTCCTAGAAAATTTGGTTGTGATTATATTCTTTTTAAGATTATTGTGCCTCCACCAACCTTTTGCACATATTTTTTCACTCACTACTAGAGCACTGTCAGATCCTAAAGAAATAGAATATTCAATCTTTATTCTGCAAGTTTCAAATAAATGTCTCTCTCTAGCTAGCTGCTAGGCTAGGTGCCTGCCTGTATGTAGCCCCTGTAAAGTGCTGTGTCTTTGCATCTTTCACTCTGAAGCTGGGCCTTGGTGCATTCCTTAATGCAAGATTTCTGGCACTAAGAAGAGAGAGGTAGCAGGTACCTTAACAGCAATTTTATAGGAGGGAGAAAAATAATGTCTGAAGCCGGGGCTATTTTGTATTAATCAGATGCATGGTAGAAAAAGAGATATCAAGACAGGACAGATGCTCAAATCTCCCTGAAAGCTTTACCCATGAAAGTCTTGTGTGAAGAGTTAGGAAGAGTTAACAGTCACCATCAGTGAAGGAAAACAAGCCTTACTCAGCTCTTTGCAAAAACAGTTTGTAGGCATCTGCTATCGGTATTCCTGTCTCCAGATGTTGATCAGACATAGAGACATTTGTTGCAGCCCTTAATGAGCTGCTCAAAACTCAAATGTGAGTGGGATTATAGACACTGTCTGCAGCATTTGATTTTGGATTGGCACCTCCTCCCTCTCCCTGAAGCAACTTTAGATGCATTTCTGAGGTACTTAACTACCTCTGTGTATTGTGTGGAGATTACAGATATCTAAATTTTGTCTTTGAGCACAGGGTCTTGAAAAGTAGTTTTTGCAGCAACTCTTGTCTTTATATAGCTCAGATTCTAAGTCACTTGCTCTCTCATCAGCCCTTTTTGGAAGAGCAGGGAGTTAAATACAGGTTCCACTTTTTTTATTGACTGAAGCTCTTGAACTCTACTTCATTTGCAGTATCTATCAAGAGATTGCTTCCTTGGTGAACACAGGGCAGAGGGAGCTGCACTTGCAGATTTACTTTGGAGATCAGCTATTTATTTCCTGTCTTTATTATCTGATCCCACGCTATGCAAAGACTCCCTCTCTTGCTCAGAGAGTTTTTAATAAAAGTTGGTAACTGATGCCTAGGATTACATTAATACTGATATAGTAGCAGCATTTCCTGCTCCTTCAAGAGGATCTTCAAAAAAACCAGGGGAGCAGGGGAAGCTGCCATGATCTTTCATTGTTTTACTTCCTGTAGTAGCTACTTTCAAATAACCAAATATTGCACAGATACTCCAAAACCAAGGAAAACATTCTCTCAGATTAAATACCCTTGTGAAAGTCAGCAGGTACAGTAGTGCAGCTACTCAGGATAATATTTCCTAGGAATAGGGTCCATAGTGATAGACTCCTTGGAAATATGCACAGTGGGGGGAAAAAAAAAAAATCTTTGGCAACTGTGAAAGCACATTCCTGGAATTTGGCATAGTCTAGTTAGACTATAGCTATCTCTTTCTTGAACAAAGGCTGGTGCTATTCATTTGATGTTGAGACGAATCAGAAACCCTGCTGAGAACTTTAATAAGATACCTAACAAGGGAAATTCTCCACATTAGGCAGTCTGGCTAGCTGACAGTCACTGCTGTGCTATTTCAAGATGCTTTAATATGCCTCAAGTTAATATAATGGACCTCTAGGTTCCAGTTTAGTGTAATCTTTATGGAGATATTATATGCATATACATATGTGCACATAATCACACATTTATATCTGTACTCCACAAGATGAAGGAGTAGAGCTGGATGAAGTTATATCACCAGGTGAAATTTTTGACCATAGTAATAATCTTCCATTTCAACCTATAAAAAAATAGGATTGTGTTTCAGAGACAGAAATACAACATTTAAATGCTGCTGTTGTATGCTAAGCGTTTAATTGAATATATAACTCGAAGTGAATTTCTTTAGGCCTAAACTCAATCAACTTGAAAATTAACAAAGAAAAAGGGAATGAGTTTGCAATGTTTTTTAAATTTGAATTTCTTATACTGTTTCTCACTTTTTAAATATAAATTAACACTTTTAAAAATAGCAGTAGCTTTGAAAAAATAGAGACTCTTGCAGTTTAAAAATGTAATGGCATTTTTTTCCAGGTTATTTTCAATTAAATTTGGTTGAATCTAAGAGTATGGACAAGCAGCTTCTATTGAATGACTAAAAATTATTAACTTTTTTTTTTTTTAATTAACTGAAGCATTTCCAAAAAAGCCTATTGAAAGAAAAGGTAGCTTTTGTTTTGTAAACATACATTTGTTAAAAAATTAGATGGGAAGGGTTGGAATAATTCCTTCCATTCAGCTTGAGATAGAACTATGAGAGAGGCCAAAAGGATTATTATATATTAAATATTTCTGCTTGAGGGGACTTTGATAGGAAGGACTGTTCAATGTAAAAAGTACAGGAGAAGAAATAAAAACAGTTTTTCTTAATATCCAGCTTAAACATGCATGAAACTTTGGAATACATTGCTTAATGAGGGGGAGGTGCTGAAGCAGTTTGGTGACAAGTGCTCAAATAAAAATCTCACCTGATTTTTCTAAACTACTCACTTTCTCAGAAGAGATGAATCTGATCTTTGTCTTGCTGGGTGATTCATATTTCTTCCTACCCACCCAGACTTGACCCTCAGATCTTTGTTGCAGGCTCCATGCTTGCCAAGTCCTCCCATAGGATTTGTTCGTGTTAGTTTGCTAGCAAACCCTTGAATAAAGTTGTTTACCAGATATTTAAAAAAATACCTTTTAAACTTGACACAATTGACTTTGCTTTGTGTCATATAGTACTTTCTGGACTTACCTTCCTATAATGTCATTACTTACTTGAAGCAGCCCTGAAAATTTTCCTCTTACAAGAGGAATATTGTTTTAAAAACTAATTTCTTTATTTTCTAGGTTGAATTATTGTAATTTTACCTATTAAAGCAGCACTTTTTATTTAAAAAAAATACGCTGCTGGACATGATTACATTTTTTCTATCTTTAATATAAATAAGGGAAGCAGTTATAAATAGTTGATGAGAATCTGTGCATGCACAGTGATTTTTAATTGCTGAGAAGTTTCTACTACATTCAGCTTGCAGCTGGCTGCATTGTTATTGTGTTGGTCACATTATAGTTGGCTAACTTATTTTTTGCCTTCCCAGCTATATTTTGGGCTTTGGATTATGCTTTAATAAGCCCAGATGGATTTCAGCCTAAGTAATACATTTAAATATAAAATATAGATTAAACTCATTAAAAATATTGCTTCAGCCCCAATGTTGGTAGTTCCATTTATTGAGTGATATTCCTGTAAATAGGTAAAATTATTTATATTGGGTTTGGGCAAATTGTGTTTACATACAAAATATGATTTTGTATAATCACACTATCAAACTTCATAATGATGATTTTGTTCATCTCAAAAGAGGTTCTGGGTTTCTGCTAATACCCATATTCAGCAAAATACTTAACTATGTGCTGAGTTTGAAGAACTGCTTAACTTAAAATGCTATTATATAGCAGGCAATATTCAAAGCAGATTTTTACACTCTGGTGTTTTATTATGGAACCTTTATTCTAGTTTGAGCATACCACTGAGAATTAATCAGACAGTCTGTATCCAAGCTGCTCTGAAAATTTTGGTAACATAGCAGAGCCTACCCCTGCTGAAATCAGCAGCAGGTCAGTCCATGGACTTCCTGCTTAAAGGAAGAGACGGTACAATACGTTTACATATAAAAATGAAGCATATCACTCAATTATTCAATATTGTCTTATTGCAAGTTAATGGCTTGCTAATAACTGTGGCCCTACTGCCTGCCACAGCCCGTGCTCACACGTCCCAGTTGGTGCATTGCTTGTGTTACAGGGGTGTGTGGGTTGTGTGGCTTCATGACACTCCAGCCAGGCTGCAGTTTCATTCTCTGCTTTGAACAACACCAGATCTACCCTGGCGCTCACGGTGAGGATGCTGCTGTATGCTTGTTGTACTGGGAGCTTGCATGAAAAGTTTGCCATTAAAAGAGAATTGCAGTGATTACTCAAAGCCCCTGAGACAGTTAATTTTTTTTATTGAAAACAAAATTGTACACAGTTTTTTTTTCCAGAACACAGAAAAAGGACTAGCGTTTCAGAGTCCTTGTAACTGTGGGTGTTTCTCAACAAAAACTGTCAATTTATTTTTATTGTTAGCAGATGGTCCAATACCAAAGATTTTTAATAACTATTTTTTTATTAAATAGTACTATAGAGCTGAAAAAAGGTAAATGTGGTAGATATGTTTAAAAAGGCACAGAACACATACAAAGCAAACACTAATAGTCTTGCTCCTGTGATGTAAATGTTTGAAAGAAGTTTTTTCCTTTCAAAAGTAAAAATAATTATCCATGACAGTAAGAAACTGGAAAAAGTATATAAGTAAACTGGAAAGAGTATATAATACATATTTGTCAAATCCATCTTGCTGTACTTACCTGATATTTTCTTTGATAAGGTATGTCAGTTTTTTGATAAAGGACTTACATTGCTGATAAAACTAAAGAAGATAATGGAACAGTCTAAGAAATGTAGGGTGTACAAAAAGCCAGTATAAGGATTATGATTGTTTTGAAAGGAATTTAGTAATGATAATATTTAGAAGTTTTCACAGAGACAAACACTGTTTAATATTTTAATTTCTGACCATATCAGAAAGACTAGCAGTGTTCTGCTAATTTTTTTTTTGCCATCAAAAAGGTAGGATATATTATCAATATGTGGATAGCGTAAATGTCTTAAAATGACTAAATATGATTAAATAACCTTGTTATCAACCACAATATAATTCAGTTAGGGATCATGTTACTGACTACTGCTGTAAGCAAGAATTTGGGCTGAATAAAGGGTAGTATTGAGGCATGAAAGACAGTCAGGCATCAGTGTAATGTGGCTGTGAAAATTGCAGAGACAATGTCAAGATTTACCAGCTGCATTATTTCTTTAGAAAGAGGAAGATGTAGTGCCATTGCAATATTCAAGTGAAACAGAGGAGTTCTTCCAACCCAACTCTAAAAACCCCACCAAATTTTATCTCGAATAGCTTTGGGAAATATTACTCAGGTGACCAGGAAAAGGAGAGCCTATATTCTATGAATCTAAAGTACACGGCTTCTTTGATCAAGCAAAAGAAAGGTTAATGTCTGTGTTTAAATCCAAGAACCAAGCACCAAGAACCAGGAGGGGAAAGCATTTTTTAAAAGATGACGTTGATAAGAGAAAAATGACTATGAATTTTTAAAGAATTGATTCAGGCCTGAATTGTCAAGTTTTCAACCATGTTTTGAAAAAACTTGTGGAGAAAGCTTCCAATAGGAACGGCAAGGCAAAGAATTAAACTGGTTTTGAATGGTCCTCCATTAGTTCAGGGAATGGTTCATATCATGCATCAGATACTGGCGGTATCTTTATGGCTGACCAAGGAAATTAGAGTTGTGAAACATTTTTCTGGTTTTGCTATGAAGAGTTTTAAGTAGTGCAGCCAGGTCATGGATGCTTCACATTAGCAAGAAACAACATTTTAACATGAATAAAAGCATAATGATTCTAATGAAGTTTTGACTAGTATTTCCTACAGATTTCAGTGAATCCACATCAAAATTCAGTAACTCAAGGCTGTATATTACATGTATTTTTTCAGGAGTCACTTACAAGAACTAAAATTTCTTCAGGGTTTCTCTATCAAAATATTAGACAGATATGGTAAAACAATTATCTTAAAGTGACATAAATTGATTATTCACATTTTAAACATGGAAGTAAATTTATCCTCAACATTACTGAACAGATTTAAAAATAATTAGTTTTATTAAAATTCAAATTATTAAAGATAATTATTAGTATGTCTTTACCTGAGACAAGTAATTTAGCCATCAGTGTCTGCTTGTTTCTTTTTCTGTACAGATTTTTATTCCTTCTTATAGGGAGCTGAAGCTTTTTATCTCCTTTTCCTTTACCCACTTCTCAGCCTCAACAGTCTGAAGAAGTGCTCTTTACATTCTTGTGGCTATGTCCACTCGATATTGAAACACTGCACTTTTTCTTGTGTCTAGAAAAAGATGAATAACCCGATAATAAAAAGAATCCTTCGCAAGTATCTTCTACTGACAAGAACAATGAATTTTCAAATATGGAAAACAAGAGAAATCTTCCTAGCACTATATCAATAATTCATCATCATTATATTGGAATGAAAGAGAAAATTTCCTCTCAAGATCAATATTTCGTCGAATAAAAATTATTTTATCTTTGGAAAGATGAAAGCCGTCTCTCTTTTTTCTATATTGAAATGCTTCCTTAAAAATATTAGGATGCTCATTGTTAAGCATTATGTAGTTTGGTCAGACTGCGAAAACATAAAGATGTAGAAAATCAAATATAATGAACCATGAGTACAAATACAACAATGTACTACATTAATATAAAGATTTTCATCGCGAACAAGAGGTACTAACAATCATGCAGTCTTGCCTACTTTGATCCAAATTATGTAAGCACTTAGCCATAGATTGATTTTTAACCACTAGAAAGTGAGATGAATTACAAAGCACCCAAAATTCCCCTCCTGAGTGTTAGAAAAGGAAAGGATGTTCTGCAGCTCAGTGCCCAAAAGGCATAACATAGCAAATGAACCAGGTGTGACAGTTGATATTCCCTCCCTGAGACCTAACCAACACATCTGCAACACTTGAAACCTACACTTGAAAATAAACAAAATGTGAAGTTGATGAGAGTTTAATGAAAACAATATCTAACTTCAATTAGTTACAGTGGAAGCTCACTAATTTTCACTTGGCTAACTCCCAAACTCCAGAATTTTAAAGGAAATGCTATCTCTCCCTTCACCTCAACAAAGATTTAAAAAACCAGAGAGCCATGGGAGTACTGTATCAGAAAAAAAATATTACCTTTCTAAAAAATCTAGCATTGTACTATGGAGCATGTACATGGATCTTGCTGCATCATCACAAAAGGTAACTGGTAATAGATTGGTCATGCTCTTTGAGGCTGCTTTGATAGTGCTGAAAAATGAACCTTTAATGCTCTATTGTGCTTGTAGGAATGAGATGCTTAGTTTGTGTTTCCTAAGTCTTCATTCTTAGCCTGGAGAGCAAACTCCTTGAGACTGAAAGTAGCTGATAGCTGATTTTTAGTTTTGGTGCATTAGAACTGGACTAATATTTTAAATTGTTTACATCAGCTTTCCTAATGTGTCTGACTGGGTTCACTTATAATCAAAAAACACTTTATACAACAGAAGCAGTGTCCAGGCCTAAAATAACTCTTAGCTATTTCTTCTTTTCATAAAAATTATTGAAAAGAAAATGTGGGGCCTAAATTAAACTGTTGTCTAGCTCACACAGCAGGACTAAGCAGGTACTAAACAGGTAGTTTGCTGAGATGAAAAGCTGACTCAAGTGGCTTTTTACTGAGAGAGTAGTCCCTAAGTATAATTGAGATATAATTTTTAACATGCATCAGTTAATAAAGAAACAAACAAACAAAACAAAACCCAACAATGGTGGCACTTCTATAATATACCTTATGGACCACACTTCTACCTTAACAAGTGTGCTTTTATTACTCACTAGTCCTTTAAAAAATAAAACCAGAAATATCTTCCATTGGAACAAAAGATCTTTTAAAAATAAAAAGTTTCACTAACAATGACAGAGAAAATCCAGGACAGAATATTTGCCTAATCATTGATCTTCTTTTGAAAATGAAATCAACAGCTCTGCATGAATCACTTGGCTTAATTGTCACAAAGGATTTCACTTTTTCTGTATTTTTATGTAAGATACTGTCTTCAGTTTTATGAAATTAGTTGCTCACTTAGGGTAACATGCTGGAATAATCTATGGCTTTTTTATCTTTTTTATAAGAATTAGTCGTCAATGTGCAGGAGGTTGATAGCTCATGTAATTTATGCAGCTCTTAAATTTTCTTTCTATTTTCTTTCTTTTCCTCCTTCAAATAGATTCAGGACTACTTTCATTGCACTATCTGCATAGTTGAAGACATCCACATTTACTCAGAGGTTGTAAACCGTATTCAGTGCTTAATCATATTCTTTATGGGCATTGCACAATGGTCTTTTTTTAAAATTGGAACAATCAGACACTTGGAGTCCCACATCCATCTTAGAAAACAACACTTTCTAATTAAAGGTAAAGTCTTTATGTTTATTTAGTAGTGGCTAATCCTGAAAATCCTTCTTAATGTAGAAGGTCTTTACTGAAGCTTCCCATTAACTTCAAATACATGGAATGGTGATGTGTACTATAGAGGATAATACGGATATCTGCCTATCAGGATATTTCTGTCCCTGTTTTTAATATTTACCCTAAGCTTTGTGATGTGTGGTTACTTCTGACAGTTTTACAGAGTTGCAAGGGTTAGCAGTCCAAAAACTTGCTGCTCTGAGGAGGTTTTGTATGGCATTCCACAGAGAAAGAGACAACAGTCCCCTACACAGGTTCCTCATGAGAATGCCATCTTTACTTCCATCTGAATCCTTATATTGTGGTTGCTTCCTCATTCCTCGTTAGCACATAATACAGGATAGATAATGATTACCAATTTAGGTTTTTTTCTCTTATTTCTAACGTGGCAAAGTAAGCCAATGATAAAGCATAAACTTTTTTCTGTTTTATTTTGAAGACAAATATAACACTTCACTTAGTGGAATCTCAGCTGACTAACAGATTCTTTGGCAAACATTTTAGAAGGTTGTAGCTATAGCTACAATTACCCTGGAATTGCCCTGATGTTCACAATACTTAAAATCTGCATTCTTCCATTTTACTGTAGGCAAGCAGAGATCTCAGCTAAGGAGACTCCAATATTTTTAGTACTCAAAAAATAACTTTCTAAGAGGAAAAATGCCTTTAATTTAGCACAGAATGCTGTAAAAGAGTAAAATGCTTCTATGTTCCTGCCTCCTAGGACAGATCAAGTTTTGCTGATGAATAAGTCTGTACGAAATAGTCCTCCTGGTGTTGCAGTTGCTCTTAACAAAGGGTGGAATTGAGTGCTCAGAGGTGAAGAATGAGTATACTCCAAGGTGCTCAGTAGTTGTTCTGGTTTGCATGACTTGTTAATTATAAGTGTTCGAATGCCTTAAGACATCCCAGTGCATTCATCATTGGGACATAATTTACAGGAAGTTCACCAGGAGGTTTTATAAGCAGATGAAATATCATCAAAGACATTTTTCTTTTCTTAGTTGATCAAAGATAAAGAAAAGGGTCTCTGGTTTGTTGTCTCAATTTCTATAGTATGAAGAACTTGATTATGTTTTCAAGACACATGTAAATCAGTTTTTTGTAAGTAGTTGTCTCAATTTACACCAAGAGAAAATTTGGTTTATTGTTTACCTTAGATAATTTACCTTAAATATCTTTGGTATAGCTTAAGGCTTTTGGTTTACCTCAGGCTTACCTCAAATAATTTGCATTGCATTAATAAAAAATTGCATTATTAATGTTTGTTACTTTTCTTGTGTTTATTTATTTTGTGTTCTGTGCCCATTTGTTAATTTTTTCTTCTCTTTAGTTTGGCATCACTATTTATTTTTTTATCCTCTCTTTATTTCAACCTACCCTATCATCAAGTATCTTCCTCTATCAGCTTGAAAGTAAATGTTACAGTATATTCAGAGGGTAGGCTCAAACCAGGCTCCTGTCCTACTGACGTTTTTTAGTCTAAACACAAACTTTACAATGCACATTTATTTTTTAAAGATGAGTTTAAATACTAAATGCAAACTTCCTGCACTTTAGAGATTTTCTTATAAATTCAGATCTAATTGCAGGCACAAACATTGTTAATCTAGCATTGTTTGAGGTTAGCATTAGGGTTTCTCACACGCTGACTTCTTGACAAATTTTTTTTCTTATAAACAATGTCATTTTCTTTCAAGCTGGAGTTTCATTTGCACTATTTAGAATTTTCTCAATATATTATAACAAAGTGTTCATAAAAAAGTATACTTTCCAGAACTGTTAATTAAAAGGGCTTGCTGGGATAAATAAACCCATATGTTGTTGATTAACCACCTTTTAGGGGTCAGCAGTTGGAATCTCCTGCTGTGCTTATGTTAATTGTTGTCCACAATTTTACCAGGAACTGTTTTGTCCATATGGCACTTGCTGAAAATGTAAGGCCTATAGAGAGAATGAACAAAACCCAAAGAAAAAAGGTACCTCAGGCTGTGCTCTATGTGTGGCAACTTTATGGTGGCACTTAACCTGCTCTGTATCTTATGTAAAATACAGAACAATTTAAAAAGCAATAGAGAGTTTATGTGGGTGTATGTGTGTATTCACCATTATCAGGTCTACGAACATCTGCTGCTATTTATAGAGAGAATATCTTGCCTGCATGTAAGAAGATATAAATGCAGATTTTCCAAATAATGAAAAATATAAAGAGACGGCAATATGTTTTAAAGCCCAACACTACATGGTAAAGAACTGATATTGTTGACTCTGTTGCTGTTTTTCAGCAGAACAGAAAGCACTTTTCCTTGTAATACCCAATATATACTGACATTTCTTTTTGTTAGTTAATTACTCCCTGAAGATCTCTGTCTTCATGGAAGGTGAATCACAGAAGTGCCTATAAGACTAGAAGATTTGCCCCTTGATTCTCATTTTTGAAGTTTAAAAACACACTTGCTGTAAATTGTTCAATTTTTTAAAAATCCTTTTAAAATTCTAGGCATAAAAATTTTTCACTTCCATCTTTCACAATAGAAAGGATTTATAAAATTATTTGCAGATGGGTTTAAAAAAGCCAAACAAGCCCCAGACCTTAATGTGTTATGCAGAGATTTAAATGACCAGAAGTTTCGCCTAAGGCTGTTAAAATTCGGTACCTATTGCACCACAACTCTGCTGAAATTATGAAACATTGCTGTCCAAGTTTGAGCTTCAAACAGTGATATCAACTGGGTCAACTCCAACAAAAAAAGGTTTTATTGATCATTTCTTTTACTTACTGTGTCTTTTTAAGGGAGAAAATCAATCACTATTGCGAAAGTCTCAAACTTTAAAAAAACCCACCTTTTGCTCCAGAAAAACCCAGAGAATAATTGAGGTTTTGATTAATTTACTTTAGTTTGACAGTTCAGAAGGAGACTGTGAGTGACATACCTAAATACCTGGATCACAGTACTTCCAAACACAGGTGAGGAAAATCGCTATTTTCAGCGTGATATTTGCTGCCCAAAAGTTTCTACAAGGTGAACAGCTGACAGCTGGATCTAATTGAAGATCTGTCTCTGCATACAATCCTGTCCATCAAAGAATGAGAAATTCCTGTGATAAATCTCCTTTAGTAAAAGAGGATGAATTAGCGCCCTGTTGTTTCACAGACAACCAAATTATGCCAAATATATGGCTGCCTGCACTCGCACTGAAATGGCTGTGGCTTCAGCTCAAGAAAAGCTGGAGAAGATGGTAAGCTCGGTGATGACCACACAAAGTGCTTGACTCTGTTTAAGGCTCTGTGATACCACAATCTCACAGAAGAAAGCCGCTTGCTCCTGGCCCAGTCTGTGTTCATATTTCTCATTGTCTGGCAAAACAGCTTTGTCTGGAGAGAAAAAGTAATGAGATTTTGGGTTTAGGAAAAAAATAATTATGAACTATTTAAACAAAATATTGTATTGATGCAGCTTTGCTTTATACAGAGGCAGAGTTATGTCTCATTCTCCCCAGGCTCCTCAGAATTTGCTGTACATTGAAGCAATTGTGTAAAAATATTGTTCAGCACACAACTTCTTTTGGTTCTTCATGGGTTAGAAAAACTAAAACAGATAGTCCAAACCTCAGTCTGCGTCTGCAGACTTCTCTCCTTTTCCACAAGGTTAGTTCTCATCTTTGTTTTATAGGCCTGTGATCTTACTTAAGCAGTATTTTTAGCTTGTAAAATAGTTATCTGATTTAACTCTCCTCTGTGAAGAGCAATTACAAACTACAAACACGTCATTCTGGATGAAATGCCTCTGAAGCCATTCAAGCTTGAAGCAGTATCAGCAATGGTACAGTAAAATTATGGAAACAAAGATGAAAATGGATTTCTCGCTTGCTTGCTTTCTTTCTCCTTTCACATTCCTATCTTATGCCTTGCTCCCAGTTTCCCAGCTGTATAGCTAATTTCTTGACATTTCATGGTGTCCCTCAGGATACTTTTCCTGGTTATTGTCAGGGAGGATCCAGTGTGGGGCTTGCTTTGCTATCCCACACAGGTCCAGGGTTGGGATAATAACATGTTCCTCGGACAGAGAAGTTGAAAAGGTCAGTCAAGTCCAAGGTCAGCCTGAGAAGTCTAGTGAGCAAGTCAGCATTGGCAGGGACAAAACTGGAGATGGGCACTCCAAGAGCATCAGTGGGGCAGGGGATGATGGCCTAGGATGGGCTGAAATGGAGTCCTGGGATATGGACAGAGAGGAGGAAGACACAGAGAGGCTGGGCAACAGGTAGGCATGTTGCTGCTCTCAGCTTTGTGAGAGGTTATAACCATTCCTTTTGAGTTTCCTCTTTCACCAGATATAATTCTAACAACCTCTAATTTTTTATTTCACCCAGAACAAGCAATCACGCAGCGGTCCCCCGACTCCCAAATTATTTTCAAATATTTCAGTTGTTGGTGTTTTCCTCTACATACAGAGCTCCACTTCCTCTTTGCTTATTATAACTAACAGGAGGATAACTAAGAAAATCATTCTGCTAGAGCTGACAGTTTCAGGGTGATTAGAAAACAGTTTAGGTCAAAGGAAAAGTAGAAAATAGACATGTTCAGAGAACAATAGAGAAATGGTTGTTTAATTCACATTTCCAGTAAATCTCTTTTGTTTTTCTGAGAGATCTCTTAGGTATCAAGCATATTTTCTAACAGTCATGATTCCAAAATATCCTTTCAGACTTTCTGGAAATAACTTCATCAGATGCTGCCCATATGTCAGTATCATCTCGAGCTTCTTGAAGTACTCCAGGCCAAAGTTTTTACAGGATATTCACTAAATTTGTTGAGTTCCAAAGGTGAGGCATAATACTGTTCTCAGCAATGGCTGATTATTTCTGAGGGTGTGTTTTTCTGTTATTTCTGGTGTACTGACAGAGATCTGATGTGTGCTATTGCTGGACTTTTCCAGCTAAAATAGGTTTGTTATGTCCTTGGCTTCTTGGCAAACAACAACTCGACATAGCAGAGGATGGATTTGCAGCATTAAAGTTGAAATTAAATGTTTTACAATAGCAACTCCACACTAAAGCAAAATACCTTCTGCAAATCCACTACTGAATGCAAAGAAATTCAGGCTATAAGAAGAAACAAAAAAAAACAAACAAACAAAACAAAAACAAAAACAACAAAAAAAAGAAAGTTGGAACCTTTAAAAATATCTTTGTTTATGGGCAATGGCTATGAATGATGTATGGCCAGAAAATGCCGTCACAAAGCCTTCGAAATGTAAAAATAAAATAACCAGCGGTTCAAATTTGCCTTTTCCTTTCCAAAAACTTAGAATATTCCCCTTAAAATGCAGGAATTCTGCATGTAGATTTTGACCAAACTCATGTTTTGTTTATTAAAATGTCAGCTGGTTTGGTGGTTTTGAAATTAGAACTTCTGCTCTGCTTTTCTTCTGTAAGAAAGGTACTACCCTGAAATAATCTGTTTTAATGAAATGTGATTTCACTATGGCACAAGGAATAGTATTACCAAAGAGTTGGATTTAAGCAGTCTAGGATGAAGGTTTTGAGATATTACATTGTTATGAATGAAAACATTGATGTTTTCGAGTATATTCTCAGCTGGTGCTGTTTCTCAGTGTAAGTTCCTCTGATTCATGCCATGCAAGGATTGACTCGCACTCTTTGTTCATTTGTACTAAAGTTTTCTTTTGTATCATTCATTAAAAAAACAATTTAAAACCCGGAAGAAAAGTGTATCTATAAATAAGAAAGCTTGCAGATAACACCTTGCTTAATTTAGTACATATGCACACTCACATACTGAAGCTGTTGATGATAATAGATGCACCGTCTAATGCTCAGAAACCTGCTTTCAAATTTCAAAGCCATCTAGCCTTGGGTTAGGTAGTTCTGCATGAGAGAATATAACAAGCCAGAGTGACTGTGATGAGTATTCTCTACAGCTTAATACACTGCTGATCACTTATAAATATTCCACCAAAGTATGTTATTAGATTTAAATTTCTTTATCACTTTTTCTTTTGGTTTCTATTAGAAATACCTGCCTGAGGCATTTGAAGGTGTCATTTTGCATAATGAAAGAGGGCTAACAGGAATGCAAATTTCCAGCAAATATTTTTCTTTCTTTTAGAGGCAAATTCTCATGAACTTTTCCCAAATAAAATTCTACTCCCTTGGAAGTTTGGCTGTATATTTCTACATGCTTTCCCCCATCTCATTTTGAATGCCAAATTCAATCTTGATCCAGATAATTTAATTTAAATTTTAAAAAAAGGTGAATTAAAATAGTAAGTTGAAGTGGTTGAAAGTACTTGCAGATGAATGGAAATAAAGAATATAGAATCTTCTTATTTTGCATTACTCATCCTAGAACATCAAACTGGAGAGTTTAGCCAAAGCTCCTACTGCTGAAAAGGGTCTAGTTATAAAAAATTGAATTGTTTCTTTTTGACATAGTACAAATATAGTGCAATTGAATACAAGAACTACATTTCTTAGGTAAATAATAGGGACAATCATAATAGAAAAGCCCAGTTTTTCCTTGGCAAGTATGCATGCTTAAAACCTTTGTGACACCAGCTTGTTACGCAACAGTACCTTTGGAAACTAGAGAAGTGCTTCCACTTAAGTGCTCCTTTAGTGTTTATAAAACTAATTTGAGAAGATGTGAAGTCATCTTCCCATGACTAAGTTATCATTTAAAGTAAATGAAAACATTAGGTAAAAGCAAAAGACAGGTAAGACATACATAAGAGTAAATAATGTCTTTCAAACCCTTGCTAAATCAGGAAACAATGTTTCATGAACATTTCAGAGATTTCAACATTACGATGCTGACTCAACCCGCAAGTCCACATTCTTGCTTCTTGAACACAGATGCCAATGATTACTTTAGTTTTAGTGCTATACACTGATTATCTTTAATGTCAAGAAGATGAAGATAATTGCAGAGAGGGATCCATTTACACATTATTCTCCTTTTATTTGCGTAAATAAAATAGCTTTTATCTTTCAATTTTTGGCATGTCTGTCTTCATTCTTGCACTTTTTTGATGAGTCCTTTCTCCAGTTCTCCCTTGTCTCTTGGCAAACTTATATTGCCTTTCTTCAGCTGATTTTCTTGCACTGTTTGTGGAGCATTCCTATATTTTCCCCACTGCTTTAAATGCAAACTCTAGCTAGTTTAATGTTTTTATCTTGGTATTCTAAGCCGGTTGTACATCTGAGGACTAGCAAGTGCCTTTGTCTCTCAGGACTTATTACAGCAGAATTTAAATGGAGGTATAGAACATTGTTCTGAAACTGCCTGAAGATAAATTCTAGGTCAGTCATTCCCCAAGTGGTTTTAACTTAAGTATTCAATTAAAAAAAAATATTTTTTTAAAACCAATATTTCATATCATTAATTTACAATGCTACCTCATTATTTCTACTAGTATCTTTCCTTATCAATACATACTTTTCCACTCCTCTGTTTTAGTCCTATTTGAATTTGATTGTCTTCAACTCTGGCTCCATTTCCTGTAGCATTAGATCTGCTTTCTATATTTTATAGATCCTGTCCTTCATTCTCCTGCAACCTACATTCAATGAGAGAGGATAACTCAGATAATTAAAGAATAAATAACAACAGAAAGCTAATTTATCGAGTTAAAATACAGTAAGCTGAAGGTTACCAAAAACATACAAAAATTGATCCAGTTTTTTCTGAACACATGCACACTGCTGTGTGGCTTGTCAGACCTGATAACCTCCTGTTCTCGTTGCTGTGCAATAGAAAACCATGACCGTCAGGTTTTTGGCAACTGCACTGTAGACACAGGTGTGCATCTCAGCCCCTAAATTCAATTGTATCCCCTATCTGTGACTCTTGTGTGCTGGTCTAGAGCTGGGAAACCACCACTTTCCTTCCTCAAGAGGTGTCGGCGTACACCGGGCCAACATAATCTCAGATGTTGCCTTACACCAGGGCAACATAGTTTGCAGTATAACATTGCGGCACCATCTGCAGTAATCACACATGGGAAGAGCTACAGCGGCTCACCGACCTTATGGGCAAGAGCTACAGCGGCTCACCATCCCTCTTAGAGGCACGGTCACCCATAAAGCAGTCCAATCCCAGACTTGCTTGGGCAAGAGCTACAGCGGCTCACCGTCCTTCCCAGAGGCACGGTTGCCCAAGGCAGTCCAANTCAGCTGCAGCTCGGTATCTGTCTTGTGATCCTGCAGCACAGCCCTTATACCCATCTCTTGGCCTACTCACATGCTTCTTGTTACAGGAATCACCACACCTGCATTCAATGCTGGCCTTTTCTCTTCCCAGGGACACAGCCACAAGCCATTAAGGCCAAGGCTGCTTGCAGCCTACTCTTGTATCCCCATACAATGGATCACAGGTTTTCATACTTTTATAAGTTTTATAACATTGGGGGTTAATCTTCCAATTACAGCTTCAGGTAATGAAGTTGTTCACCCCAAGTTTGCTCTCCCCCAACTCACTTTTGTTTACATTTCTCGGGGCCTGAGACAGTAAGGTGTCCTTGAGTTTCAGGCCTAGAGAGGAATTGTTTTGTCTGACCAAAATGGGAGAACAGTAGCTAACACTCTCTATGGAGTTTAGAGTTATACACTAAAGAATTGCAGGATTACAAATATATGAAAAATATAAAAGCTAAATCCTAAGGCATCAAAGAGACATGTATGAAGGCTGTGTTTGGAGGGAAACATGGTATTCCAGTGGGTATTGTAGGCACAGAAGGAGTTTGTGAGCTTTGGCCTCCACATACAAGCATTTATGTTAAAAGCTCTTTTTTTAATATATGGAATAGTTTGCCTTCAATATGTGGCGGAAAATGATATTGGTTCCTTTTTATTTTAATTCAGTTTCAAGTCATTTGCAACTGATTACAAACAAGGGAAGCTATTTTACTTATTGTCCTTTCATTAAGAAAAAATAAACTTTTTAACCAGGTTTATGTGAGAAAACTTTCAATAATCCTGTCTACTGCTATTAGATTAATGTGTGTGAGACTGTTTTCCTTAATCATATGAATCAAATATTTTTCTCACAAACATCAAGAAAAATTTTAATTTTTTTATTTACTAGTTTATATATAGGCTCCTTTCTCTTTAATAATGTGAGATATTATGGTGTTGCTTTTTTCTTTTCTCATTTCTAATATGTGTTTTCCTGATTAGAAAATAATAACATAATTTAATATAATTTTAATTATTACTAATTTCATATTTGTGTCAAAGCAATTTTTGAAATGCCTTTTTATCGTAATTTCTGTGAAATTACTCCTATAAAATCATATTCCTTGTTGTTTTAAGTAGCTATAACCTCTGAGGCTGATATTCTTTTATAGCGTTTGACTATGCTGTTAGAAAACACCAGTGTCTGTTTTCATGCTGACAGTGGTTGAAAGACCTTGCTTCCCTCTTTCTGGGTGTTCAGACATGCTGATATATATTTGTCAACAGTTATGTGCATTGCACTAACTCAGGAGCAGAAGGAAAACTTTTCAAACAAAATTGCTGTGATTTCCATCCAGTACACATGAGTGTCTTCTCTTCCACAGAAACATCCACTAACATGTCATTGTCAGTATCTCATCCTCCCTCAACAGTCAAAACATGCTTTGGAAATAAGTGCCACCTACCCTTAACATACTCCAGTGTAACATGCAAACAGACACACACATCTTCGTACTCCTCCCATGCTGGGTGATTCCATCTGAAATATGGGTAGATAGCTCTCTTTCTCTTGCAGTTTCATAGTGTGTTGCTGTGAAAACAAAATCAATTTTAGTATCAGGGGATATTTTCGAGTTGTTTTTTTTTTCTTCTGTTTTTCCTACCCTGAGTCTGCTGCTAGATTCTTCAGTTGCCATGGTGAGCAGGGGTGTAGGCAGTTCTTCTATCAGGGAAAAAAATAAAAATCATGAAATGAATGCTAATATGAGGGGAAACTGGCAATACTTGTTTTATAACCCAGTCTGGTTCATAAATAAAGAGCTTTCCACCTCAGGTTTTCATGGGGCAACACAGGAAAAGGTCATAAAATTAGGCGTTCATCTTGAAATAAATTCCTCACTTTATTTTTTGCAATCAAAAAGACCCTGCAGAAGAGAATAGTCCGGTCTATTTAAGAAGGACACTAGGAAGTGTCCTGCATCTTACTCTGGCTCTAGTGCTGCCAGTCGTTACTGGACAAGGTAGGTGAAAGACTGGCACAGCATTCAGGAGCAGTGGCCTCTATGGCAATCCAGCTTCTGGTCTCCTTTGTTGAGAAGCTCAGCTGACAGTAGTTTTATTAGAAAAACATTAATTTGATGCATCAGTGTGTACTAGAGCCTCACAAATATTAGAACCACATAAATCGAGTTAACTAGAAAACATGAAAAATTTGGACACACTTACACTTTTTCATTTTAAAATTTCTGTTTATTATAGAATTATAGAATCATGGAATGGCCTGGGTCAGAAGGAATCTTAAAGATAATCTAGTCCCAACACCCCTGATGATGTGGGCAGGGACACCTTTCACTAGACCTCGTTGCTCAGAACCCCATCCAATCTGCCCTTAAACACTTCCAGGGATGAAACATCCACAACTTTTCTGGGCAACCGGTTCCAGTGCCTCATCATTCTCATAGTAAAGAATTTCTTCCTAATATCTAACCTAAACCTACTGTCTCTCAGTTTGAAGCCATTTTCCTTGTCCTGTCACTACATGTCCTTGTAAATAGTCTCTCTCCATCTTTCTTGTAGGCTCCCTGAAAGGACTGGAAAGCAAGAAATAAGTCATCCTGAAGACTTCTCAAGGATGAACAATCCCAATTCTCTTAGCTTTTCCTCACAGATGTACTCCATTCCACCAATAGGGTTTTTGTGGCCCTCCTCTGGACTTGGTCCAACACGTCCGTTTTTTGTGCTGGGGATCCCACACCTGGATGCAATACTTACGATCCTTCAAAATGTATCACACTTCAAAATATAACAAGTCTCCATGAATGACATAGATCTCTACATATCTGTGTGAAATACTGTTTTCTTTTCTATGCTCTTCTTTCCATCATGACTTTATTTCCTCTACCTTTTCTTAATTTTGTTTTTCTTTTCTAATTTTTTAAAAGATAGATGTGGAAGTAGAAAAGCACTAAAGAAAATACTAATTTCTTTGAAGAAAGCATGATTTGGGGAACTTAAAAGATTTTCACAAGACACTTTTTCTTCCCCTCTTACACTCTTCTCTCTAGGAACATAGTACCTGAAAAAAGGTAGATGCTGTTGACTTTTAAATAGTGAATGTGCTACATAGCTTATTTATAGATACAAGGGTTATTCTGAGGCATAATTAGCATCTATAAGGTATCTCGACATCCTGTGCTATACAAATGCCTAGCATAACTGTTATTGACTTGGGGTCCCTTAAGAGCTTTAAGAAACTAGTCAATCTCTAAAGTTTAATTTAGACATGGTAATCCTGTAGATTAGTGATATTAAATCAATATCTCATTGGAGGAACAGCAGTATGTTCCCTCCCTGCATAGTAGTTATGTGCTTAATAGTGGAAATGTACTGTCTTACTTTAGAGCTGGATGAAATTTTGCTGTTATGGAAGCTTGTGAAAAGAGAATTTTAATTTCTGCATCTGAAAAATATCCATAATATTTTTTTTTCTGCAATAGGAAATACCAAGTCTTCACTTAAGACCTGCTGATAAATTATCCATAACAGTCATAAAAGTGATTTACAGTATGTTTCCAATGGGAATTGCCTTATATTTATATAGGGTAAAATTCGGTGGAATTAATTTTTAAATTTTCTGTAAGTAGAATGTCTTTTACTAGAAATAACTGCTTTTACTTGCTCAGCTTTAAGCTTCTTGATAGCTAAAAATATGAGATAATTTTTCAAAGAAATAAAATAAATTGGTTTGCTTTTTGTATGTTTATGTGTGAGATTAAAGGATATCAAAGCACTGCAGTTCCTAGCCAAGCCTAACCTATGACTTACACAGTCTTAAGCTAAGGAATGTTTATATCTTCTTGCCAGGGTCAGGGAAATGAGCCACAGAAGGCCATGAAGACACCTTCTGCATGCAAAACTTCTTTAAATCTGAGGTTGAGACATAACATTTGCTCATTGCAGTTATCCCAATAAATCCCTTTATAACCGAATATTGTAGGAACAATGCTCTAGGCAAGGTCTAGATGGCCTGAAAATAAATATTTTACTCTTTCTTAAGTTTTAAAATACATTTCCTAGCAGTTTCTTTCATACGCTTAGAGATAAGAGAGAAGTTCACTTAACAGATATATCCTATCACAGCTAAACAGAACAATTCAGCTGCTAAGCACTAAGAATGTTCCAGTTTATTTGTTAATAATGATTATCTCCCAAAGGCTTTAAAATAAAAACATTTTAAAAATTAAACAAAAGAACCTCTTACTAATTGGAATAATATCTACACTTAAAGATGAAGAGGGCTGCAGCACCTCTCCTATGAGGACAGGCTGAGAGAGTTGGGGTTGTTCAGCCTGGAGAAGAGGAATTTCTGGTAATACCTGAGAGCAGCTTTGCAGTATCTAATGGGGGCTGATAAGAGAGCTGAGTAGGGACTTTGTGCAAGGGCATGTAGAGATAGGACAAAGGAGAATGGCTTTAATCTGAGAGAGAGTAAGTTTAGGCTAGATATTAGGAAGAAATTCTTCATATGAAGGTGGTGAGGCACTGGAACAGGTTGTCCAGAGAAGTTGTGGATTCCCCATCCCTGAGGTTTTCAAGGCCAGGCTGGATGAGGCTCTTGAGCAACCTGGTCTAGTAAGAGGTGTCCCCCGCCCATGACAGTGAGGCTGGAAATAGATGGTCTTTAATGGCCCTTCCAACCCAAACCATTCTATATTTCTATGAAAAATAAATCTTGATTTCTTTCACCCATAAACAATAAGTTACACAAGCAACATAAGTTTGCTTCATATATATTTTGTCATTACTATCTTGACAGTATTAATCTCTTTTTGCTTGAAAAAGAAGTCTAAGGAATCATAATATTCCAGGAAACCTCATAGAATGTTGCCTGAAGAAATTATTGCTCTTACCCTATTGATTTAAACAACAATTCTTTGGGATGGTATAAAAGGCATGCAAGTTTGGTTCAGCAAGCAACTGGTTAAAGTTAATCCAGGTGTTTCAGATAATTCTCTTGTATTCTTTTCATCAGAGTAATTGGTATTAGCATTTCACAGAAAAGATGACTAGTGATAGTATGCTCATTGCAGAGCACAGCAAATGTTGAAGTCAAATTATGTGGCTCTAGGCATTTTTAGAGATAAACAGTGATTCACTGTGTCACAGTCCTCATGACCCGACTTTATTTCACTTGTGCAGCTGCCCATGATCTATGCATGCCTAAAAAAGAATGAAAAGGTACACAAATATAAGTACTAATTAAAAAGTCAAAAAAAGATGTGGTAAGGAATGAAAATAGAAAATATTCATGCTGTTGTGAGTAGGGCTGGATACACTTCAGATATGGATATGGAGCCCCTGGAGCAGTCTACTTTCCTCTCTTTCTTTGTCCCAGAATACCTGACATTCTGGGTTATGCTGGCATGGGGGTGGAAAGCACAAGCAGCACCCCTCTAAATCCCTCTCTTTGGCATAAAAAACGCCCATGATTGAAAGGGAGAAAACAGTGTTAGAGAAGCTTCAGTAACAAATAGCTTTGTGGATTGAGATACAGATTTTAGATAAAGAAGAAGAAAAAGTGAAGCCTTATCCATATATGGAAAATGGCTGCAGAGAAGTTCTATTCACATCCTAACAGGTTATAATGGTGGAAATTATAGGGTGAAATACAGCTTCCACTCCCTGGGTGGAACATGTGCTCAACAATGATTCCCCAGACAACAGCAAGTACCTGCTAAGGGGGACAGAACAGAGGGTGGAGCAGAGTGGAGACACCCCAGGCAAGCTCTGTTGCAGTCTTTGCAGGGAGAGCTCGATGATATTTTGCAGCAAAGAACCCACATGGCACCTGACACTGAAGGGAAATAGATGTCAGGCTGCTGAGCCAACAACTTTGGCAAAATCATTTTCCTCAGATGAACTTGGTTCATTATAATCTAATTGTAATATTAACACACATCTCCATCCCAAAATTAGCTGCCTCTGAGGTACCTTTGGTTGCTTTTTGGTTTTGTTTGCACACTTGGCAGCTCTGAACTATTTTAGACTCCACTGATGTGAAAGCTCCATCGAAATTCACCTGATCTCACCTAGAAATATTGAATCCATTGGCATTGTCAGAACCCGACAGTGGTTGCCTAAAATGCAAGAGGAAATATTCCAGCATACTCTTGCCTAGGGTAGACTATCTCTGTAACAGACCTCAATTAGGAACTGTATGTGCCGGTTCTTACAGAATGGCTTATTCAAAACAGCATCTTTACATGATAGGAGCCAAAATATTCTGAGGTAAGGCATTTCTTTTTTTTTAACTATTTAAAAATAAATAACTAAATATACAGTGATCCACAAAAGGCAGTGTGACTATTCTGTGATAATTGAGATACCAATCTGGTATATTTAACAAGTAAGGTTTGAAGCTCTATTCTTGGCTGTGTGTTGTATAAGAGTGAGTTCACGTAACTCTAGGAGAGGATTCAAGGGGCTAGGAATTTCATAGCAGTGTCTAGGAGGTGTAAATGGTACTCTGAAGAAGAATCTTCTTTTAGAGGCTTTGGCATGCCTCCTCATTAAGCATTTAAGACAGGAAAAATCTTGCATGACAGAGAATCTTAGAATAGGTCAACCATTTTTATTTCTTTCTCAGTTAGAGGTGAGCTTACACTGAAACTGTACCAAAATGTCATAACTTGGGCCAGTTTCTGTGTTCACAGCTTAAGCAGGGATAATCCATGTGTCAAATCAGTTTAGGCTTGCTGCAAGCAACATCAACAGTAATCAGTAAAAAACAGAAGAGATAGTTTCTGTCCTAGCTTAAGATTAATTCTGTAATTTTGATTTTATCACCAAAGCAAACCCTGGAGTACTCAAATGTCAGTTACTACTTACTCGACATTGGAGAAGAGATTTTGTATTGGATGGCAAGGTTTTGGTAATAGGAGAGGGGCTACAGGGGTGACTTCTGCAGAAGCTTCCCTGATGGCTGATAAAGCCAATGCCAGTTGGCTCCAAGATGGATCTGCCACTGGCCAAGAATGAGCCCATCAGCAACAGCACCTCTGGGATAACAGATTTCAGAAGTGGGAAAAAAACCCTTTGCAGTTGCAGCAGGAGAGAGGAGTAAGAATATGTGAGAAACAGCCCTGCAGACACCAAGTCAGTGAAGAAGGAGGGGGAGGAGGTGCTCCAGGAATTGCAGCAGAGATCCCCCTGCAATCTTCCCCCTGAGAAAGCAGAGGGCAGAGATGGTGTGTGACAAACTGACCACAGCCCCAACAGGAAATATTGTATTTTGGCAGCCCAAGTTTTAAAAATCTTAAATTTCTAAGTGCAATACACAAAAGTGAGGCATGAAAAATCAATAAAATTTCTGTCATAAGATTTTACAAATGTCAAGTCATCAGTTTTTAATGTGTATTAAAGATAACACTTTTAGCTGTACATTGTCCTCTAGTACTGTGCTGCATATTGATTTAGATTTTCTAAGACGCTAGATATTCCTTTGAGGTGTCCAAGTATTAATCCATCTCGACCTGACCTAGCTTAGAAGATCTCATGGGATCCTAGTATAAGATAGTATGTCTAAAGGCAGGTTTTCTTTAAAATATTAAATTTAAAAAAAAAAAAAAATCAGTGTGGTTCTGCCATGTAAAGAAAACTATCAATAGGTTAAAGAAAATATAACATAAAAATGAAGATCAAAGAAAGAAATACCATAATAAATAAGAGTATTTTTAAGATAAAACAAAAATAAGAATCCTACAGTCATTTGAAATGAAGTGAATTATCTAGGCTTCTGAGGGGTGACCAGAAAGGATGGGGATAATAAAAGGAAATTGAAGGTTTCCTCATAAAATAGTCTCCACAATAACTCATGACAGGCAGACACATTTTGTGTGTCTTCTCTGAAACTGTATGGAAATTCAACTTTATTAAGAACATTTATGCAATGGGAAATGTCAATAAATTAAAATATAATATTTAGATTTATACATCCCAGGATTTATGGAAGTGGTCTAAGCAGACAAGTAATTTAGTATGTACTGCTAGACAAGGAGAATTAGGTCCTTTAATCACTTAGGCATTTGTAAATGCCACTAGGCAGCTCTCCTAACCTTAGGTACTTGAAGATTTCTGTATACACCTTGGTGTTGTTCATGTGTATTTTAGGGCATTTTTATTAATTTCTTCTACCAAATTATTTGAACTGCAGCTAGACTGACTCTCAGAAATTGTCTAATTGTTTCTGATGGGGCAAACAAGTACTGGAAGAACTTCCATAAAGTAAGAAACATCAACTCTATTTTTGAATAGAATATGTTTAAGTTTCACGTAAGACAGAAGGACCTAGCTGACTTTTTTAGAAATTACTGTACAGAGTCTCCACTGGCAAGAGATAATATGTGCAAAACTCAAGCATAAAGAATCAGGCTGAGACAACAGAGCCAGCTGTGATCTTATTCTTAAAAATCCCCATTTTATTTCATGAAATGTTTGGTATTGGGAGGGTGTAGTATGGTGTGTTCAAAATCACGTATCTTATTAGCTGTAGAAATCCTTCCAAGAAACTGATTTCATCAGGCCAAACAAATATGATAGCTGATTTTTCTTCTTTTTTCCTCTACTTTCTAACCCATCAAAGTAAGAACATCTTGAGGCATTCTCTTCATTCATTTATTGTTAGTAAATGCTTCTATAACTGAATGTTCAATTAGATAAGAGAAGCTTAGAGCAGGACATCAACTCTTTGCACTTGACAAAGTACACATCATATTTTCTCCAGAGAGAAAATTTTTGATTTTTAGCCTTATCTTTTAAAGTGATGTAGGAGCTTAGATTTCCTAGAATTACAGAGAGGAAGCAGATGAAATCTTGACACATCTGGCTGTAAAATGTGCTGCCATTTTAGCTGGTTGGCAACTGCAGGATGCATGACAATGTGGAACAGATGTTAGAGTATTAGTCACCATGTTTTACTTTCTGCGGTGGAGTATTTAGGAGTTATTCGAAAGATAAGCCTTGACAGCTCACATAAGTATTTTCATTGTGCTGAAGCTGGAGAAATAATGGGGCCAAGCTGCTCCAAAGAAAAGAAAGAATTGTCAGTTTGTGGGAGGTCTGCTGTTGGGGGAAAAAAAAAAGCCTAGCTGCTCCTTATAGGTCATTATTTAAAGGCTGCTTGGATAATAACCAGGACTAAAATGGTTAAGTCGGTGTCCATGAGGAATGGGCTTTTCTCTGAGAGGGGCATCAGGCTGATCACAACTGCTGTTAGCAGCTAGTGACTCTTGAATTAAGAGACATTTTCTTGGTGAAGATTAAAATGGAAGTCTCAAGCCTGCGAAGAGGTGTCTTGCTGAAAATGTCAAGCCTAGAAGACTTTTAGGATTCAGGAAATTAGTTATTTCTCCTTGGATTTGAAACCACATTTTGGATTCTTAGTAGAGATAGGAAATAACTCTTTCCACTGAGTCAAATTCACAAATCTTAATATTAGAAAAAACAATTCTTCTCAAGTTCTTATTGAAATGATTCATTGCACTGTTTTGATTAGTATTATTCTTCTTCTACTGTGTTTCTATTACATATTTTAACAATATTCTTTTCCATATAGGCGCAGATAAAGCCATGTGGGACTTTCAAAACCACTAAGGCCAGTTCAACATATGGTATGATATCACAGACAAGTTACAAGTCTTCAAAATTCCCCTCTGCGACCTATCACCCCAGCAAACAAGGCCACTGGCTCCTTTCAAAAGAAATTTATATTGAAGAGCATTGTTCTATGAGCATTAGCCTAGCTTTACAGAGAGCCAGTGTTGAATCATTGCAAATACCTTCTGAATTCTCATTTCCCAGGGGAATAGTTTTGAAATGTGAAATTCAACTTTTTCTCTTGCCTCATCTTTTTTTCTCTTTTTTTTTTTTTTTTAATGAATTCCAATTGGACAGACACTTCCCAAAAACAGCATTCAAGCTAGCCACTCTGAAATACAGGCAGGGTCATAACATACAGGCACTAGAGCCTGAGCAGTCGTGTGATGACAGGAGAGAGAAAGTTCTATATCTTCCCATAAAAAGAAATACTGATCCTACAGAGACTGATGACTGTTCAATATGCAGTCATTATTTCCCTGCCCATGGGTTGAATCACAGATTGTACATTACTGACAAGTGGGTTTTCAGCCTTCCAGACACCTCAAATAATGTTTATTTATACTGTAAGTTGAAAAGTGAAGGTCTATCAGTAAGATAAGCATTTGCATGAGTCATTTCAGATCTCCAAACTTTAATTTGCTTTCAAATCCATTTTAATGAATGGTTAAATAATCAAAGAAGAAATCCCTCTGTATTACCCAGATCCCAGACGTAGGACTGGTTGTTACAAGAGACAGAGTTCGATGTTAGGCAGCTGTATTGTTGGTTCTCTCATAGCATCCTATGCTTCTGATTTTACTTTTAAACAACTTTTGATAGCACCAGAGCACTTAAATTAAACTGGATTTTAATATATGATACAGAAATTTTATGGGGGAATTTCAAGAACTTTTAAAGCTTGCATCTTATCAATACGTTAATAATATATTATTTTGCTGGCATTTTATTTGTTGTTGATTCACTAGGAATAAGACTGAAAATTTCAGCTGAATTTTGAGGAGAAAACCCCACCATGCAATATTTTGACTAAATATATTTTTACTTTATATCTGTCATATCTTGTCAGACTGTCTTACTCTTCCTATCTCTTCCAAGCCTAGTTTCTACATGTGTTAAGCAGAATAATGTATACTGTCTAAAGACACAGTACCAGAAATCTGGAATTTACTGAAGACGGGTAACTGCAGAAGAAAAAGGGACTTGGACCTGAAAACCTGTAGTTATTGCCACCCCACCTAAAGACAGTATTTATAGATTTTATAGCATGAAAGTTCCGTGTCTATTTAAATACTAATTCTGAAATTAAATTGGAAAATTAAACTAGGACTCGTAATCTACTGAGATATTCTGGAAATTTTACTCCAAAAAAATAATTGGTCTGACTCACCATGGAAACTTAAGGGGGATCTGCAGGAATAATCTGTTTGGTCTCAGAAATACTTGGTTCTCTGTTGCCGTACACTGGGGCAACATAGTTCCAGATATTGCCTTACACCGGGCCAACACAGTTTGCAGTATAACATTGCGGCACCATCTGCAGTAATCACGCATGGGAAGAGCTACAGCGGCTCACCGACCTTATGGGCAAGAGCTACAGCGGCTCACCATCCCTCTTAGAGGCACGGTCACCCATAAAGCAGTCCAATCCCAGACTCGCTTGGGCAAGAGCTACAGCGGCTCACCATCCCTCTTAGAGGCACGGTCACCCATAAAGCAGTCCAATCCCAGACTCGCTTGGGCAAGAGCTACAGCGGCTCACCATCCCTCTTAGAGGCACGGTCACCCATAAAGCAGTCCAATCCCAGACTCGCTTGGGCAAGAGCTACAGCGGCTCACCATCCCTCTTAGAGGCACGGTCACCCATAAAGCAGTCCAATCCCAGACTCGCTTGGGCAAGAGCTACAGCGGCTCACCATCCCTCTTAGAGGCACGGTCACCCATAAAGCAGTCCAATCCCAGACTCGCTTGGGCAAGAGCTACAGCGGCTCACCATCCCTCTTAGAGGCACGGTCACCCATAAAGCAGTCCAATCCCAGACTCGCTTGGGCAAGAGCTACAGCGGCTCACCATCCCTCTTAGAGGCACGGTCACCCATAAAGCAGTCCAATCCCAGACTCGCTTGGGCAAGAGCTACAGCGGCTCACCATCCCTCTTAGAGGCACGGTCACCCAAGGCAGTCCAATCCTGGACTTACATGCGTAGGCTACTCACGGCTCTCCTGGGCACAGCCCCGCCCAGGGATTACGCGCCGGCCGGCTTTTCCACTTCCCCCAAGTGGATTGCAGTCCGTGAGGCTCATACTGCCAGAGGCTTCCAGGAGCTTCTAAGGCTCAGCCAGTTATCGCCGTGATACATACAAACACGGAGTACCAGACATCAGAGTCCAAAAAGTCCAGCACAGAGCAGGGTGGCAGGCATCAGCAGCCAGAGGCAGGCACGAGCTGGCATCCACAAGCAGTGGCAGACATCTACAGGCACCAGCTCAGCATCCACCCAGTCAGCTCCAGCTCAGCTCAGTATCTGCTGCTCTGTGACCCTACAGCTCAGTCCTTTATACCCATCATCCCTTGGGCTACTCATGTGCTTCTTGTTGTAGGAATCACCACATCTGCATTCAGTGCTGGCCTTCCCTCCTCCCAAGGACTCAGCCGCAAGCCATGAGGCCAAGGCTGTCTACAGCCCACTCTTGTAACCCCACAGTTCTCCAACTCCCAAGATTAGGGTAAAAATATGTCAGGCTATCTATAATCTTGATACTTTTAAGATATTAAAACCTTCATGTTAAATGCAGTGCTGTTAGTCAGAATAACAAGTCAGATATCTCACATATTGAGAAAATAAACTTGTAGGAATTAAGATTTTGTGTTTTGTAAAGTAAGGTCATTTTAAACAAATGAAAATACACAAGTTAATTTAATTTTCAAATTTAATTCTGTAGTGCATCATATCTTTTTGTAAAGATATTAATATTGACCATATTGATTTTTATATAGATTTTCATATCTGAAAATGTTTCATGTTAATGGAAAAAAACCCAAACCACAAATAAAGCAATGCACACCCATTTAAAAACCAGCATTGTATTGTGCAGAAGAGTTAATATCCTGCTTATTACTTTTTTTTATTATTATCTTTGGACTTAAAAAGTTTCTTTTAAAATTGCACACAGAACAAAATAAACACAAAAAAATTTTCCCAAATCCTACAGACAGAACAACATGGAGAGAACACATATTTTCAGGTGGCATTTTGTTTTTTAAAGATGTCATTCTTTTCTCTTGGTTCATTGTGCCTGACACACAAGTCTTAACTTGATCCTTCTGTAATACAATAATTGTAAAGAGTGAAGTTGCATATTCCTCAGATTAAATTTATTTGGACTGTACCTGAACTTCTTTCTGTATTAAAAACTATAGAAATAAACCTTCAATATGTATCTTCTGCCTTTATTGCTAATATTGACTAAAATAGACAATAGTGGTGGTATAATTTAAGCCACAACACTAGGCAGACTGAAATTAAATTCAGTTTCATTTGATTTTTTTTTAGTGTAAGTGTAGAACATTTGCATTCATACACATCACTGAAGACTAAGTTCCAGGCAATGGGGAGAAATAAACACTGTCACAGTGTGATTTGTCCAAGCTGATGTAGGTACCTGCTTCAGGAAAAGATGACTTTTACCATCCCAGGGCCTATTTCTCTGCAGTAACTATAGAGAGACCCAAAGGTGACCAGCTCAGAATATGTGCAAGGTGTTGTCTGCATTTTATCAAATGAATCATAACTCAGGAGTCAGCCTGATCAAATTTAACCATTACATATCTAGTCAAAAAGCTTCAAGCTGTTTTGATAGAAAATCAAAAATCATAACGACTTTTCAATAATTTATAACACCAGCTTGATTTTTGTATTTGGCATAATTTAGTTTTCATGATGTTACTTTTGCTTTGATTTCTATGTTTATGACTGGGGGAAGAGAAAGATATGCGCATATCTCCTTCTTTTATGGAATACAAGAGTGAATGAAGAGCTTAGGCAAGTCTTTATTTGTAATAATTACTGTGTTTAATTGCCACTCCAAAACACGAACTTTTGCAAGAGTAATTTTACTTAAGCATGTTAAGTATCAACTCAAAATTTTAAAACACTGTTAGGAATTTCAGTGGAGGTTGTCAAAGATGATTCTTAGCAATAGCTAAAGACAATCACCTAGTCCCTTTCAACAAACGTGCATCATCCTTCAAATTCATGAACAGATGTCTCAAACAGTTAAGCTTAACTAACAAAAGCAAATATAGTCATGTCATTCATTACATGATTCTGAATACAACCAACTCATTTACCCCATCACACTATATATTGCTATAATCCTTTTTTTTGTTAAACCAATTGTAAGATCCTAATTTATTATGAAAAGCATTTTGCTAGTTTCTGAGTCTGTTTCTTTCCCTTTTTGCTTTCTTTTCTTTTTTTTTTTTCAATATGTATTTCCATTTTTGCTTCATAAAACCAATGCAGTGTTCCCTGCTTGGGATTTTAGCTCTCACAAATGTCATAATTCTGAAGAGTTACTTTGTTTTCCCCTTAAAAATCATTCATCTGTAAAAACTGTTGAGATTTTTCACCTATGTAAAATTTTAATTTCAGAGAAAGAAAGAGCAAAAATAGAAAGTTTTTGAACATGATTGAAGACATACTTGAAAGGATTATTAGAGGAGTTCCAGAAGTTAAATGAAACCAAAATGAGAGCTAATACTTGACAAGTAGAGATGCTGTACATTCTCAAAATAATTAGGTGTTCAGAAAAAGAGATAAGTCAATCAGGCTGTCTGACTAGATAAAATGCAAGGAAGTTACAGGCTGTTTGGGGCAATTGTGCTACAGAAAGTTATGAATTTCAGCGTCTAAAAAAACCATTTTCTGTGATACAGTTGAGCATGACTGAAAAAAAAATTAAAAATATACTTTAAAAATCCTGAAGATATATTTGCAGAGCTTAGATAATGAGGAAAGAAAAGATTTTTTAAAAACTAAAAAAGTTTAAATGTGGGAGACTAATTTCATAGAAAGGGTAGAAACCCATCCTTTACTAAGATTGTGCAGAGGTAAAGCACTTCATGGAAGTGACCTTTCTTCTTTCCTTTCAGGTTTGTAAATTGTGTGTCCATCCCAGCTTTAAACAATGCTCAGGAATTATGGGTTCAGAGAGGAAGCCACTGTTCCATATGTTCAGGAAAATATAAAGGAAGAATTTGTCTTTTTGTATATTTTGGGTGAATAGTCACTGAAATGAAACTAAAAAGGCTTTGTAAAATAAACTCAGCTGAGTCAGATGCATGCTATTTAATGCAGAGTTTATATATTTTCTTTTTTCTTTTTTTTAACATTTTGAGTGTTAGCTAATTTGTTCTTCCCAGAATGTGTACCTATCTGGTGATAGGTACAAGAAAAGTCTCCAGTCTAGTTAGGAGACTGCACACTAATTGAACACAGTTAAGTATCAGTTTTCGATATCCTACTGGGATGTCAATAAACACACCAGCCCTGGTGTTGTTGTGTCTTCAGTCTTAGATTCCAGGTGGTCATAAGTACTTGTTCATCCACTCTAAATTGCATTAAGTGATCAATTCCCTTTGTACGGAAGCACAACCATAACAGTTTTTAGAATATCTTTGTCTTTATTTTCACCAACACACATTTTACAGTAGGAGTCACTTCTTTTTATAATTGGAGCTGTCCTGAATTCTTCAGGATTTCCTTATGTTTGCCAAAAGGGATAAAGTTGAACAGGGCAGTCAGGATCAAAGAAAAACACAATAAACACAGATAATAAATTTTCTCCTTGAACACAGTAGAAAATATCTATTTTCTTATTAGGAATATTAAATGGCTATTTAATGTAACTAAAATCCAAACTAATGGAACTTTGGATGTGAACAAAAATACTCAAGTAATTCACAGAACTGAAAATTTAACTGCATTCAAATGAGAAATGCACCAGGTTATCACTGCAGAAAACTCAGTGTGCATCTGTGGTCAAAACTGATGAAGATGTTACACTGCATATGCAAAGAAATAATAAATACGATAGAGAACGTTGTAATTCCCTGATAAAAGTCAGTGCTGCAATTTCATCTAGGATAAATAGCCTTGTACTAGTCTCCTCAGTTTCAAAACAAAAGCAACAGGAACTCTGTTAGAGAAGGGTGGGAATAGCAAAGACCTCCCATTGACTCATACAGACATAAGCCGCAAAACATGCAGCAAACAACCCAGCTGAGCACTCTACCTGGTTGAGGATGTCATCATCTTTCAAAATGCCACTGTGCTTCACAGCTAGGCAGCAGCACAGCTCTTCCACATGCTTCTGGAAAAAGTGAATCTAGAAAAAAATCATTCCTGAATTCATCCCACCTGGAGAACTTTGTTGCTGACACAGACTATTCTCTGTGTCCACCCTCTCCCACTCATACATGTTGTGTTACCCTGTCTCTTGCTCTTAGCACAAGCACAGTGTTACTCTAGAGGCCAGCCTGGAAGAGCCAGAAACAGCTCTGGAAAACAGCTCACAATAAGAGCTGCAGCCCATACGAAATCACCTACTGGACATGTCTTAGAATCCTTCTAGGCTGTCTTAGAACTCTTAAGGTTGGAAAAGACCTCTAAGGTCATTGAGAACAACAATTAACCCAGCATTGCCATGTTCACCACTAAACCATGTCCCACGTGCCACATCCACATGCTTTTTAACACTTCCAGGGATGGCGACTCCGCCACTTCCCTCAGCAGCCTGTTTTCAGTGCTGACCACCCTTTCCATGAAGGAAGTTTTCCTAATATCTGATCTAAACCTTGCTTGGGGCAATTTCCTGATGCCATTTCCTCCTGTTCTGTCACTTGTTACTTGGAAGAAGAGTCTGACACTCACCTTGCTACAACCTCCTTTCAGGTGTTTTTGGACATGCTCCTGCACCTCTCTTTCTTGTCATGAAGGGCCAAAAACTGAACACAGGGTTTGAGATGCAGCCCAACCAGTGTTGAGTACAGCAGTAAAAACAGTTCTTCCTTAAAAAGGTGATTGTGGCAGGGAGTAGAGTGGCTCAAGACATCAACTGAAGAACAGAGGAGGAAAGGCAGCACCTTAATGGNTATAGATATATTTAGTATATATACTAAATTCTGTTCCTGACTGAGCATTCTACACCTCAAAGAGGGCTTCACCTCATTGGGAGTGGTGCCAGAGATATACCCTCAGTGACACCAAGCAGGTGCCTACCACAGTGGTGGTGCCATGCCCAGGCCATCTGCCTTGGCTGAGATGAAAGACACCATACATTGCCCCTCATTACTTTTTATTGATTTTCCAAAGTCCGTACAGCTTTCTTGCATGCTTTTTCTTCTTCCCAAGAATTGATTTTTTTTTAAAGCAAAGTTTACACATAGTTCAGATTTCTGCTAAATCCTTTCTTAAAATAGAAGTTGCTATCTACAGCGATGTGCAGATATCTCGGCAGAGGTGGTCTGAGTACGGAGACCAAAGACATGAGGTTATTGAAGGATCTTCAACTCCTGTCACAATGGCTTGTAAGCATTCTCAAGCATAAGGTAGAACACGCGTTGACAATGCAGTGAGCACTAAGGACCACACTGCCCAAGTCTCTCCTGACTGTCCTTCAGTCAGGTGGCTGAATGCACACTTCTCCAAGGCCTATCAGAACTGAAGTGAGCAGAGTCTGTGATTGTCCTGAAGTAATTTCAGAACTTACTGTAGAGATACAAGGGTGGACTGCAGGCAGCCTTAGCCTTGATAGCTTACAGTTGTATCCCGGGGAAGAGGGAAGGCCAGCACTGAATGCAGGTGTGGTGATTTCGGTAACAAGAGGCATGTGAGCAGCCTAAGAGACAGGTATAAAAGGTCGTGCTGCAGGCTCACAAGGGTGGATACCGAGCTGAGGTAGAGCTGAGTGGGCCGCTGCCTGCCGCGACCCTGCTGATGCCTGCCACCCTGCTCCATGCTGGGCTTTTGGACTCTGACATCTGGTGCCCTGTGTGTGTATGTATCGCAGCAAAAATTGGCTTAGAGCCTCAAAGGCTTGGAGCCTCTGGCAGTATAAGCCTCACGGACTGCAATCCACTTGGGGGAAGTGGAAAAGCCGGCCGGCGCGTAATCCCTGGGCGGGAGTGTGCCCAGGAGAGCCGTGAGTAGCCTACACATGTAAGTCCAGGATTGGACTGCTTTATGGGCGACCATGCCTCTAAGAGGGATGGTGAGCTGTTGTAACTCTAGCCCATGCGTGATTACTGCAGATGGTGCCGCATATTTTACTGCAAACTATGTTGGCCCAGTGTACGCTGACATCTGGAACTATGTTGGCCTTGTGTACAGCGACACTTACAGCTGTAATAAATAGGTAACATCTGTCATGATGAAGAATGGAATATGGACCATATGCAGGTTGGTCCTTTAACCAACCAGTCTTTAACCTTTAAACCTTTAACCAAGGTTTGCCCTTTTATATCACTCTGGAGAGCAGAGTATGTTGAGGTATCTAGTGCAGTAGGATTCACTGGCAAACAGTGCTGGTTGTGATGATTTCCAGAGACGACTTCAGACAGTCAGAGGCAGCAAAGGTTCACAAGGTGATGACAGCTCATTTCTCCACTGGGATGGACATAGAGTATGGCCAGAGGTCACTGTAAAAGAATGACTGTGTGCCATGGATGTTCTGCACCCATCACTGATCATCCTGTGTGCTGCCTCACATACCTTTCCACTTGTGGGGCACTGTCTCCAGGGTGCCTAATTTCCTGTCTAGAGAACAGGTACTGTGTGCAGGGTGATATCTGCACCCTGATGATTTGGGCATGTGCTGCAAGTGGGCAAAACTTGTCTGCCATGCATGGGCTAAAGGATGTAAGTCTTGTGAAAGGCATTTTGTGAAATGACAGGGCCTGTGCCAGCTGACTAGCAGTTGGAAAAGGATACTCTGATTTGAGGGACTATGAATATAATAGAAAGGATGGGTAGAGAACAAGCTTTCATATTCTTAGCACAGAATTGTCAGTGAAACGTACATTGTGTAGTTAGTACTCATCGTCCAAGCAGAGACTGTTACAGTAATGGGACCAGCAAATTCTTGGAAGGAATAAGTAGAGCATGTGAATCATTTTGAAGATGTTTTCCATAACAAATAATCTCTTAACACTTATTCTTGGTTTAGAGAAGTGAAGAAAGGAGCTGCTAAAACAGCAACTGCAACTACTCCTGGCTAATATAGATATTGTTCAGTAATTTATACACCTTAAATTAGAGTACTACAACGTGTTCTACTCAGAATCTACTCAGAGCATTTCAATGGTTCTGGTCACAAAAAAAGTCAGGCAAACCATCTTTGTAAGCACATAATGGAAGTGCCTTCCTCTTCACGCAGCATTGCTATTCTAGTGTGTCTTTAGAAAGAAAAGAGGCAGGGTGTGAAGGGGAGTATGTGAGGGAAATGATGTCAGACATATGTTTGCATCAGCAAGGAGAAAGAAGATTAATTTATACAGAAGGAGTGGAAACAGACAGGATAGATAGAAAATCCCTAACAAAGTTCTAATATGTAGTTAGGTCTTCATAAATAACATTATTTTCCCAATTTGTATTTCATGTCTGAAATTTTTTAACTGATCATGGGCTCCTGAAATATTTGTTCTTCATATTTATTTAATAACTACTTTCCCTTTTTGATACGTTATTCAGAAATTTTATATTGTCGAAACCTGTTTGTTCAGGCAAGACACAGGATATGGCTTTTCTTCCTGGGTTGGAAAGCCCTTCCAAGTAACGTTTCCCTATATTTTCTATTTCAGCTTAAATTTGCTATGAATGTTTTTGCTGAAAAATAACTGAGTAGATGCATAAACTCATATAGAACAGTTTAATTAATAATTCGCTTTGTTTTGCCGTATACATTTACTCAGCTATAGTGGAATATTGGCCTGACCAGTAAAAATGGGGTGATAATAGGGGAGAATATAAATCAGTAGGGTCCAGAGCAGTGAATTAATCAGGCTAGTTGCTGGAACTGTAAACCAAAGTATTACTTCTATAAAAAAATAAAGAGTTTAAAAAAAAAAAAAATTGGAAGTATGACAGAGAATCCAAAATCTTGTGCCAATTTTTTTCAGGAAATAAAAAACCACCCAGAATTTAGTTTTTCATCCATGTCCTTATAAGTCCTCCCACTTAAGTACACTTTCACTTATTCTGCATTAATTGTGTATTCTCAGATCTTCATTTAAAACAAACATAGTCTTTTTATTACATGCTACTATGTTTGAAAATTCAGGTCTCTTCATGCATATTTATTAAATGATATTTGAAAAAAATTCATGCATCTGTTTTCCACAAGGAAATTCTCGCTCTCAAGGTAACTTTGAAACTACAGTTCCCCAGCAACAAAGCTTTCTGCAAAATGTCCATCAGTACTTAAAGCCTTGAGTTTGATACTTAGAGGATACAAATATGCAGATGAAATTACAATGGATGTATGGCAACAGTGATTGCCTGGAGGTGCAGGTCATTGCAATATGATGGGGACTTCGGCACTGTATTTCTGATTAATCTTTCTAAATACATACATTTTCTAGGAGAACAATAGATTAAATAGAGAGTGTCGGGAATAGAGATAGTTTATTTAAAGGAATGCAAAGCATAGCAGGAAATACAGGCTGTATACAGGCAGAGAAATTAGCTCTTTGTAAACTAATGCAGATAGCTTTAATTAATATCAAAGCTCATACTCTGCCCACCTTGCCAGCTTAGATTTAAGGGAAAGCTTTGAGAAATATTTATCTGAGCAGATGTCTCACTAAGATAGTTGTACAGAAATACATCCAAGAATTATGCAGTCCTTTCAAAATTAATGTTGCTGAGTTTGTTTTGTAATTAAGAACATAATTGAAAATACAAATGTTTGAAATATTCATAAGGCCCAAACCGTCTGTGTATTATCCACCCTGAATAACTCCTCCATGTTTAGAATGAGAACAGAGACACTACTTGGAAAATTCCTATAGCTTGACTGGGACAAAAAAACTAGTAATAGAGTACCCCAGTTTATATCAACAGAACTTTATTCCTCTTTTAATTTATTTTTTTATATTTACAAAATAAAATTGTACTGTAAGTTTGCTTATTGTAGCATTAGAATAATGACAGAACCATTTTTGCTGCATACAGAATGCATCTGCTTCTCCTAGGTGCACAAGCATTGATGAATTTAGGAACTGAAGGTCTACTAAATTAGGAACAACTGAGGATGCTTAACTCCATATGAGAATACCTACTGTGAATCCTATGATGGTTTTACATTCTCTTTCTTTTCCTGCTGCCTAAAATTAAGTATGTTTGGACAATATATGCATAGCATCTGTGATAATATTTTCTGAAGATGAAATGTGTTCATCAAACCCTCAAAGCAAAAGATGGACAAATCTAAATCCTCTGCTGTGAAGGTTTCCTGGAATGGTTACATAAGAGGAAAGGAGGGAAATTCCTAAATTCACCTTAGATTTGTGATTGTTGCTTTCAAATGGTTCGAATGTTTTGCAAACAGTGGTGTGTGGTGGCATAAGTTGTGATACTTGATCATAATCAAAAGCAGATTACCTTCCCCGTCTCTTCCTGGGAATAGATGTCTGCACATGCTTATGATGAGTATATATTTCTTCATTCTTCAGAATGAAAAATTATTAGCAGACACAGTTAATATCTTAAAAATAACTTTTTGTAAGATTCTTGTTTGCATTACTCCTTGAGGTAAAAAGGGTTTGGTGTGTGCAATTCTGTGCATTAAACTAGCAGCAGCATTCTCAAATGCATCTGTGAAACTAAAAACTTTAATTTTCATATTGAAATAATTTTGGCGCTGGAAAGCTCAACTTACATGCTCTGAAGCACCCTGAAAGAGCCTTTCTCTTTTTTCTTGGCAAGAGAAGAGTCTTCTTTGGAATACAATTAGCTACTAAAAATAGTTCCTGTTTCCCCCAGGAATCACCAGTTTATATGGTTCTACTATTCCAGTACCTAAAGAAGAAAAAAGTTGCCTAGGAAATATGACAAAGCCTTTGAAATGAAGTTATGTAAACTACATAGACTGGTTTTGTGCCTCTGTAGAAGATAATAAAAAAAACATCCCTATAACTTTTACCATGTTAACTTTTTGAAATGCCTAATATTAAAAATATGCCAATATATATTCATCTGTAACTTCATCATCTGATGGGTAGATACCATTAAGAATTCAAATTTCTGACAGAAGGCTACAAAAAATTTTGGAATTTTCAAGTCCTAACTTCACATTTCTGGATGGATTTTCTTCATATGATGTGGAGTTCTCCATATCACTGTATTTATAAAGCAAAACATATTGTCCAATTTCCTTGTCCATTCTTTGTGCCACTTCTTAACCTAGCCATGTTGGCTTTGCTTTTAAAATACCTTAAGATGAGAATATATTCACTTTAGTGGTAAACTTAAAACCAGTAGGTCAAAGCACTGTTTAATTTGGTCTGGCCTGACACCTTTTCTGAGCAATACAAGTTTCACTGTTTTGAATCCCCAAATTTGTCTCTTTATTCAAGCTAGCCACTACAGAAAGTTCAGACTGAGAGGAAAGAGGGCAGTTTTTACAACTGTTGATAAATAAGGCAGCCAGAAACATTTATTTTAATTAAAAAAAGAAAAAAAATTAATTAAAATTTAATTAAAAAGAAAAAAAAAAACTTGGAAAAAGTTTTCCTTTTCAAAAGGATTTCCCTAAGTGTAAGTAATATCAATATGAATTGCAACGTCCCCACCAGTTACCCTTAATGGTGAATTTACTGTTTTAACCTTCTCACCCTCCCTGATCTTGTATGTCTACCAACCACTTACTACACCTTCTCATGATTTTAATTTATGTGCCCTNATGGTTCTACTATTCCAGTACCTAAAGAAGAAAAAAGTTGCCTAGGAAATATGACAAAGCCTTTGAAATGAAGTTATGTAAACTACATAGACTGGTTTTGTGCCTCTGTAGAAGATAATAAAAAAAAAATCCCTATAACTTTTACCATGTTAACTTTTTGAAATGCCTAATATTAAAAATATGCCAATATATATTCATCTGTAACTTCATCATCTGATGGGTAGATACCATTAAGAATTCAAATTTCTGACAGAAGGCTACAAAAAATTTTGGAATTTTCAAGTCCTAACTTCACATTTCTGGATGGATTTTCTTCATATGATGTGGAGTTCTCCATATCACTGTATTTATAAAGCAAAACATATTGTCCAATTTCCTTGTCCATTCTTTGTGCCACTTCTTAACCTAGCCATGTTGGCTTTGCTTTTAAAATACCTTAAGATGAGAATATATTCACTTTAGTGGTAAACTTAAAACCAGTAGGTCAAAGCACTGTTTAATTTGGTCTGGCCTGACACCTTTTCTGAGCAATACAAGTTTCACTGTTTTGAATCCCCAAATTTGTCTCTTTATTCAAGCTAGCCACTACAGAAAGTTCAGACTGAGAGGAAAGAGGGCAGTTTTTACAACTGTTGATAAATAAGGCAGCCAGAAACATTTATTTTAATTAAAAAAAGAAAAAAAATTAATTAAAATTTAATTAAAAAGAAAAAAAAAAACTTGGAAAAAGTTTTCCTTTTCAAAAGGATTTGCCTAAGTGTAAGTAATATCAATATGAATTGCAACGTCCCCACCAGTTACCCTTAATGGTGAATTTACTGTTTTAACCTTCTCACCCTCCCTGATCTTGTATGTCTACCAACCACTTACTACACCTTCTCATGATTTTAATTTATGTGCCCTTGTAGTGGGTTGGAGCTGAGTTGATTGACAGGTTTTTGGTCCAATACAGCCTGAACATCAGAGACTCTGGAGAGCAGTCTTAACCCTCACTTTAGGTGCCAAACTAAACCAACTCCCTCCTGAGGCTCAGTGGATAGAGAGGAGAGACATGTTCTTCTTCAGGGTGATGTGGAAAAGGGGTCTAATTAAAATTTTTCCCTGCAAAGAAGCCACTGTCTCTACACTGACTAAAGGAAGGATTTCAGAGATGAGCTATCTTACTTTAATGAATTCTCTCACTGTCAGTGTTAAGTTAGGTATCTAAAGTAAAGCGGTGACTCCCCCTTATTTTTGCATTTTTATTTACTAAAAAGATCTGGTCTGTAATTCAGGATTTCAAAGAGTTGTTGCCTTTAAGATTTTATAAGAAATTTATAAGAAAAAAAAAGTAGTGACAGTAAAACTGCAGTATTATTTTAGAGGAATTCCAGAAAGAAGCTGAAGATCACTGCCCTTGTGAAGTGTTTTCTCTTATTGTTTCATGAAGCCTTTATGCAGTAGAGCTAGCCAACATTTTATGAAATGATGATTTGTGAATTCTGAGAGCATGCAGTCACCTCAGCAACACACAGTGCACTTCCAGTGACCCTGGGCCAGCCCTGTTTGTGGCTTCAAGCAAATTACATCCATAATGGTGGTACTTAGAGGCAGAGTCTGTCTGCCTATCCCCAGCAAGACTCAGAATGTGCTAGGTAACAGGCTAGGAGCAATATTTGCTCTGGTGCTGTGGGAAAAGTGAGTGTTGAACAGCCACAGCCAGCCGTCAGGGGCTGCCTCCAGAAACAAAAAAAGAGAACAAGATAAAAGGAAAGAGAAGAAAAATGAACTTCAACAGAATGTAAGAGTTAAATCTAAGACCCAGTGAAACTAATTAGGAGACTAAAGTACCCAGTGTAATTACATTTCCTTTCTCTGCCTTCCCCCCACAAGATAAAAGCATGCAAATAAAGTACCTCTTTTCCAGCAATCTAATGCAATGAAAATGTAATATATCGCCAAATATCAAGTAATGTATTTTACTGGAAAATTAGAAAAGCAATACTGTTTGTTTACTCTAAGACTGAGAATGATCTGAAAGAGATCTTTTGTAGAAAATCTTTGTGTATTCACAGAGATATGCATACCACTCAGAACAAGAGAGCAATCTCTTTGAAACAATAACAAATATTCAGTCCGTAGGAGCTAAATGAGATAAGAAATAACATTATATGCTGACCGATAAAGTAACCCATCAAGAGTAAATTCATTTTTTTTATTATTTAAAACAGCACTTTGCAGGCATTACCTAATTCTCCCAGCCTCCCCTGTTTATAAATAGAGATGCTGAGGAAAAGGGAGTGTCCAGAATCATACCCCATCTGAAGAGTGGAAATTGAATAAAATCTCGGGAGCTCTTTGCTTTCAGCCTGTGCTCAGTTCTCTGAATCTCTTGCAAGGCATATGGAACAGAAGCCAAAGTTTAGAAAATTGCTGGTGATGTTGCAGACAAAAGGAGACATTTGTCTTCGGGTCAGACACATTAAATTGATTGTGGGATGACTCCAGAAAGACCATAAGAGCTTGAGTCATCCTACAACTTGAGTCACATGCCTTCTTCACAGGAATAACCCTGGAAGGCAGAGAGGAAAAACCCACCCTATCTCTCTCTTCCTGGCAGATGGCATTGCAGCCACTTGGCAGAAGGCAGGGTATTACATTTGATGGGAAAGGATACGACCTGGCTCCAAAAATAATGACTGTCAGTGTATGGTTCATTCACGTCTGCTTTACTAGTAAACAAAACCAGAAACAAAAGATATTAAAAGTGTCAAATATGCACTTTGACACTCATCTGCAGCTTTTTCTTCAGGAAGAATCTTTTGCAGGATGCTAAGACAGAGCCAGCAATCTTGCTGATTAGTTTAAAATGATTGCTTGTCTTTTAAATATTATAAGCTGGGTGCAATAGTATCATGTTTAACCCCCAGTCAGCAACTCAGCCCCACACAACTCACTCCTCTCCAGTGGGATCATGGAGAGATTCAGGAGGGTAAAAGTGAGAAAACTCATGGGCTGAGACAAAGACAGTTTAATAGGCAAAGCAAAAGCCACACACACAAGCAATGCAAATCAGGGAAATCAATCACCACTTCCCATGGGCAGGCAGATGTTCAGCCATCCCCAGGAAAGCCAGGCCCCATCCCACACAGCAGTGACTTGGGAAGACAAACACCATCACTCTGAACATTCCTGCTTTCCTTCTTCCCCCAGCTTTATATGCTGAGCAAGACACCCTATAATCTGGGATATCCCTGTGGTCAGCTGCAGTCAGCTGTCCCGGTTGTGACCCCTCCCAGCTCCTTGTGAAGCCCCGGCCTCGTTGTTGATGGGCTGGGGTGAGAGGCCTTGGTAATGTGCAAGCACTTTGCAGGAATAACAAAACCATCCCTGTGTTATCACCACTGTCTCCAGCACAAATCCAAAACATATCCCTGTACCAGCTACTCTGAAGAAAATTAACTCTATCTCAGCCAAAACCAGCTCAGATAAGCAACAATGTAAAGTGACTCAGGGACATTTCTTCCATATTCAGTGTAAAGACATGGCAGAAGATGACTTGCTGTACAAGAGTGTTTGTCTTAGAAACCTATTTAAGGATGGAATAAGCTGTGTTCTGCAGGTAGCTGTATTTTCTTATTAATAACGTGGTGAAAGGATAAGCTTTGACTGGATGCTTAAATCCACATAGCTAAAGCTAAATGAGATGAAAAGCACTAAAACTGGTTATATTTTTAGGAGACATATATATATATTTTACAATGATAATTATTTAACCTGTATTCATGCTCTATATCAAATCTATAGATAACCATGTATGTTTTAGTAGTAGGGATGTTTCTGCTGGTCAAACAAGAAACCCCATATGTAGGAATGTCTCCTGCATGCCCACACTGTCATGCATTTAAAATTTACACTGCAGCCACCAGTGCTTGAAACATAAAGATATTACCAAACTTTCATGTGGTCAGTCTGAAAAGAGTTTTCTAGGATGGCATATTTCCAAGGAATGTGGAATAAAATGTGAGGTGAAAAGAAGGGAGAATTTTACTTGCTAGCATAAAATACTTCTAAACTAGTTCTTTCTCTTTTCCACATCCTTCATACCACAGATATGAATGAACATGGGGCTACAAATTCAAGTTAGTGTGAATTCTGGAACAGCAACATTATATCAATACATCAGAAAATAAAACCTACGTAATGCAGGCATTGTAACTCAGGCTGATACAAAACATTCTACAGTAACATGCTTATAGAGGAAATCAGACTATGAATGAAACAGTGAGGTTACCTCTAAAAGTACTTTTTTTTCTTTCCATGACAGTAAGAGAGAGCAAAGGGAAACTATTTGACTGATCAACCAAAACCTAAGACTTTTTACACAGTGCACAGTTATTCTTATTTAAGAAAAAGATTATAAAAGAGTATTTCTAAGAAAATCTCTTTCCTTTGAGGTGAATTTGGACACAAGGAAGAGCCAGGATACCTATAAGGTAACCAAGGAGAAAAGGCAAGAAAGATGTCTTTGATGTCTGTAAAAGTGTAATCACATAGTTAGGCTATTACATTTATTAAAAGACAGCAAACATATATAATTAGTAAGAGAGGGAAACAAGGAAAAATATTTTAAAAGCCATAATCTACCTTTTGGTGGTGCTTTCAGTCCTTTTCCTTCCATCCCCATATGGGGGGGAATCTTTATTCTTCTATCTGTTTCCTTTCTACGTGCTTGGTTTAAAAACCCATTGCAATCTTTCCCCTTATCTCAGCATACTTTGGATCAGACCTTACTCTTACAGGCATAGGCTAATTTGTGTGAGACATTTATATTATCTTCTTTCTGCTGCAGTCATGTGCAGAAGTTATATTTCACTTTTTTGATGGCTTCAGTTAATGAAGAACAGATTCAGTTCATTTCAGATCATGCCCAAATATACCCACTGGATGTAATATTATGGCTGAGCTCTCATTATACAGATGTCACGATAAAGATGACCTGCAATTTTTAGAGAGATTATTGGACTCCCTATGCTATCCATTCCTTGTTCCATGGCTGAAAATGTCAACAAACAAAATATGTTCTCATTCTCTAACAAGAAGTCTCATAGGATACCAAAAAAAACATCTGCAAGATAATTTAATCAATGACATCAGTATCTCTGAAGTTTGTACTGCACATCCTTTTAAAATCCAGTTGGACAAACTTTTATAACTTACTGGTGATAGTTAATCCTCTAATTTGGTAAGAAAAGCTTAAAAAAAATCAAGCCAAAGAGACAAAATTGAAGGTAATGTGGAAAGTGGGAACAAAGGAGAATGCAAGAATCTTAAAATCTGAATTAGTGCTGTTTGAACAAGGATTAGGAGCTTCTGATAACATTAACATAAATTTCCCATTGCTTTGGGGCAATCAGGCCCAGATGTCTGAAGCTTTCTCACAAAATTTCAGCTTTCTGAAAAATACTGAATAGGAAACTAAGACATTAGGAATGTGATGAGAAAAAAAAAAAATAATTCTTCAGTGTTCTTAACTTCTTTGTATCTTACAACCATCATGGATATTATTCTTATCAAATGGATTCAGATAATTAAATCTCCGAGCCGCTTCCCAGGTAATGGGTAATATAATACACAAAATTTGTTGTAAGATGCTGAAATAAAACAAAAACTAAACAACTCTGAGGATGTTAACCCACATAAATGATGTATCATTTTGCGTACAAAGAATGTATAGATATTCCTATCGAAGACAAACTGTTTAAACTGTTAAAAAAATCACTAAGATATACTAGTAAAGGGCATGATAATGTTTGCTTGGTATTAAAAATGCTGCATGAGCCTCCAGTGCAAAGGTTTAATTGAGTATTTCTGTTAATAATTGTTGCAACAATTGCTCCTATCAGTAGAACCAATCAACCCAAAAATAAAATGAAATCTACTCTCTTAAAAATAACCTGCTTTTTACAAGAAGAAGTGCTGCTTAGTAATTACAAAATAATTTTTTTTCTTCTATAAAGGATATACATTACAAAGACAAAAAGTGGCTCTCAAACCTGTTAAAGTCATCTGAAAGACCTATATACTACTCTTTTGATGTTACAATTTTGTAATCAACAAAGTAAAGCAAGAGAATTACGCAGGCAATTACTGATTGCATGATATTAGGTAAAAATATAAGAACGTTTACTTTGAAACAGCAAAGCCTTCTATTCTGAAAAGTGTTTATTACCATTAACGTGTTACATCAATAAATATTTCTGCTAAGCTAAAATATTTTCACACAGAAAACACATGGTATGTAGGTTAAACAATAGCTTCAGGTATCTTGAATTTGTCCATGCTCATCCTATTAGACTTCGTCTTTAGTGCTTGATAAATCAGTTGTCTTACATATTATGAATCAAAGAATTAAAAAACATCAGCTCTGATTGTATTGATTAAAGCACAGCGTGGCAGAGATGACACTGAACTACATTACTTTAAGGAGATCTGCCTGTGAAATATCTGGTGACTCCACCAGCTAGGGAGACAGACTTCCATGAGTTCCTCACACTTGCCAAGCTTTGTAAGACTAGTAATAAATATTCCCAGTAAAAAATGTAATTTCAATGTGAAGTGTTTTGCACCACTAGAGTTATTTAGGAAGAATGATGAATATGGGGACATACTTCTGTAGAGATATTTCTGAGGAAAGTTTTTCACTTTTCTTCCCATTCATATAATTCATTAAACGATTTCAAATAAAATGCTGTTATTTAGATCAGATTTATGGTAATAAAATTTTGAAGGAACTATGAGAGAAAGCACTACAGTATCTGCTTCAGATTCTTTTCCCCACCGCATACAGCTTCTTGATCCAGATATTATTTTATAGCCCTATTTTTTCCCTTGAGCTCCAAGACCTAACACTAAGGGGCACCAGAGAGCTGAACTGCATCTGTTCAGATCCATCAGGAACCAGCTACTGCAACTAAGCTGCAAGTTATTCACCGTGCTAGGTGGAGAGGGAATGGGGCTTTGGGGGAAACACAGGAGGCAAAACAACAGTTCTGCGTGACATATTCTCTGTTACAGAAAACTGTCACTGGAAAAGCAAGGACATGCTCATTTTGAAAATACCAAATGTCTTATTATAGTTTATTTCTAGGTGTTGAAAAAGAACTCTCACTCTATTTTTCCAGGCAAAAGTTGGGAAATGTGTGAAAATATTACGTGACATGAAAATGGATTTTTTTTTGAGAAGCCAAGTATATCTAAACCATCCTAGCATACTGACTTCGAGTATATTTGCTTTGATCTTAGACAAGTGTAAACAGAAGAGCAAAGACTTAGGAATTCATTTTTATATTAAGTTTCAAAATAGGTCTGAATACCAGCACATTTTCATTAAGAATTCTTGAAGTTCCACTATGGAGATAAAGAACTTTTATAATTTCATTGTGGATTGCAAAATTGCCTATTATCCTCTCATTTTTCCAACAGGAAAAAGGGAAACAACATTTAAAAAAAAAAAGTATATAAATTAAGCCTGTTTACCAGGTGTGGACTCCAAAACCAACTTTCTTCACCTCAAGTTTGTCTGTCAAACAGAATAATTACAGAGTCACTGCCACATATCTTAATAGAGCACATTTTGAAAATCTCAGACCTGATGTCAGAAACCTGTTGCATATCCCAGTTGTTTTTTGTTTGGTTTGGGTTTTCTTTCTTTTTTTTTTTTCCCCCTGTATTTCTGCTTCAGTTCCTTTATTCTAACAAGAAATATATAACCAAACTAGCAAAAGGTAATTAAATAAATTATGTTACATTTTAGAGTAGTAAAGTTGTCCTGAATGCCTTTTAAAGGCTTGGTCACAGTCTTGTCCCGAAACAGAAAGCATTACAAAAATGCAAATTCAGTACCAGACCCAGTACGTCAAATCATGTCAATCAAAGTTCCAAGACTAAAATTAATAATGTACCATTAGCAGATGGTGTGAGCTGATTGACTGAAAATTGCAAAGATGCATTCTGATTTGAGTACTGTAGACCTTTCCTTACACTATTAACACTTATTTCTGTGTCTTTAAATAGCCTATTGAAATAAAATCCACAGATAACTTCTGCTTGCTGTAGTATTTGACTCACAGATCTTGTAAGGCCAGATGAGACCATTATGATAATGCACTTTGACCCCCAGCATAACACAGGGCACAGAACCTCGCTCAGCAATTCATACCTCAGGTCTGCATCTTCTGTTTGAGGTTTACCATCTCCTTTTGAAAGACATCCAGCCTTGATTTACCACTCAAAGTGACAGAAATTCCAGCACATTCTTTGGTAAGCTCACCCTTCTGTTAATGACAGCTGCAGTCAGATAAGGTACAAGTTTTTTTCTCCTCTGATACGATTTAGTCTCGGGTCTTTTCCCACTACATTTTTTGAAGATGAATTCAAGAACCACCAGCAAGCTGTATTAGTTTATAGACCGTGTTTGTTAAGAAAAAAGGTTTTCTTTAACCGAAAAACAGGGCAAAGCCACCTCTTGTATGCTTTTTTCAAGGGCCATTGTCAGTCCCTCAGGATAGAAAAAGCCTCTGGAACAAGGCAAAATATGGTTTCTAAACCTTCTGCCAGTCCAATGAAGAAATTAAAATACACGTCTTGGTTATCCTATGGCCAGATAGCATACCTGATGTCTTGAGGTGAACACCAGGTCTTCATCTGCTAATGTTCAACCTCTAGCTGGCACCTTCTCTTCTCTTGTGTGGGATCCAAGTTTTTCTGTTGCTGTTACATTAAGGTGCATAAGTGAGCAAGGAGTGAGAGACACTTAGGAGTGTCTTAACAGTACGCTTATTTAAGCTAGAGACCTTGATGGTTGGGGACAGAAGGTGTTTGGATCTCTGCCATGGGTCCAAACGGAGATCATCAGTGATTCACCACCCTAGCAGGAGAGCTAAGCCTGGCCCCTCTGTCTTTCCCTCTAAGCAGTGGCATCTACACAGAGAAACACACAGGTAGTATTTACCCAGCTCATGGGCTGAAAGAGGGTTTTGCAAAACTTCTCTTGGGGAAACAGCTTGGGGTTTATGGTCATTTTGCTTTACAGCTCTCTGACTGAAAGACAGGTAACTCTGTTCAAGCATTTTAGTGTGTGGCCAAAACTGGCCAGGATGCAGAGCCTGGAGTTTCATATGCCATTTGTGATTTGCTGTGACAAGGACAGACAGAGAGACAGACCTCTCCAGCCACCATCCTGCGTGGACATGGTGTTTCATGGCCACAAAGGGAAGGAGACCCTGAAGGAGAGAGGGCTGGAGAGTGGTACTGAGCAGTCCCTTCGGTGAGACGAGTAGGAAGAGTTGCATCGAGGAAGCCCTTTGGAGGGGCCATGTGGTCCCCAGTGCATCTCCCACCTCCTCCTCCTCCTCAGGCAGGAGGAGGCAGAGTTGCTGCTGCTGCCAATGCGCCAGGATAGAGCGATCTCGGCGCGGGAGGAGATGACGCAAAAGGCAGAGCTCCCCCCAAAAAAGTGTTTCTCCAGGACGAAGATGGCGGCAACTTAGCCCAGGGGCCCAAGATGCCTGTGCCCATCGGGGGCCCCCAGCCAGGCAGTTCCGCCCCGTGCGCCCGGGGACACCGCGCCCGGCGGCAGCAGCGGCGGCAGCCGCAGCCCATTGTCACCAGCAGCGGCGGCGGCCCCGGCAGCCTCCTCCTCCTCTTCCTCTTCCTCCTCCTCCTCTTCAGCATCCTCGGCAGCGCTCCGGGAGCCCTGCAGCAGCGTCTCTCCAGTTAGAGCGGAGCGGGGAGAGAAGAAAGAGACTGAGACAGCGGTGCAGGCATCTGTGCCGCGGCTCGGGGCTGAGGAAGAGGAGCAGCGGCGGCAGGGAGGAAGAGGAGGCGAGGAGCCCTCCCGTAGCCGTCCGTCGGCAGCGGGGGACGCGGCATGCGGTTGTCCGGGGGCAGTGGGCTTTTCTCAGGAGGGAGATGGGGAGCTGCGATCTGACCATGCCTGGGTGAGAGGGGGAAAGGACCAGTCGCGCAGCCCCGCCACCACCAACTATCACCACCACTACCACCACCACCACCACCACCACCACCATCTCCTCTCCCTCCTCCTCCTCTCTGCGTTATTGCTCTTATCTTCTCCACGGCACTCCGCGTTGGATGGACTGGGGCTGTTTCGTGTGGTGACACCAAGGCAGAGCCACCGGCGAAAACCAACAATATCTCGGAGGAAGAAAAAGAAGAAAGAAAGAAAAAGAGAAAGAAAGAAAAAAAGAGGAAGAAAGAGAGACGGGGGAGAGTGGAAGAGGGAGAGAGGGAGCGAGAGAAGGGAAGGCAGGCAAGAAAATCCCCCCAATCTTTTAAGTCAATGCATATTGTGGTGACACTGGCAAAGGAGCCCTCACGGTGGAGTCGGCCAGGNCCCTCCCCCGGCAGCAGCGGCGGCGGCAGCCGCGGCAGCCGCACCAACGGCACCGAGCCCCGGCACGGCAAGGCTGCTTTCCTGGGGAATTCCACCGCCAGGCCCCCGGAGACGTGTCCNGAGAGAGCGAGCGAGAGAAGGGAAGGCAGGCAAGAAAATCCCCCCAATCTTTTAAGTCAATGCATATTGTGGTGACACTGGCAAAGGAGCCCTCACGGTGGAGTCGGCCAGGGCTGTGCGTTCCCAAAATATGACCAGGGGTGCTTGGATGTGTAGTCGGCAGTATGATGACGGCTTAAAAATCTGGTTCGCACCCCGGGAGAACGAGAAACCCTTCACGGATTCAGAGAGGGCTCAGAAATGGCGACTGTCCCTGGCATCGCTCTTGTTTTTCACGGTCCTGCTCTCTGATCACTTGTGGTTCTGCGCCGAGGCCAAATTCACGGGGACCGGAGAGAAGGAGCAGCCGCCGCCCGAGAAGCCGGAGCCCGCGGAGCCGGAGCTGCTGGCGGGCATGGGGGAGCCGGCGCCCCCCGCGCCCCGGCTCCTCGCCCCCCCCTCGCCCCCCCTCCCCCCCC